>CM077674.1:390644749-391192249 GCA_039707655.1 Elymus sibiricus
TGCATGTACTGCTCCTTCTTCAGAAACTTTTCGCGGCACGACGGCTTGTCCTTCTTAATACCACGCAAGGCGTAGTAGTCTCGAACAGCCTGCGGCCGAGCCTCGTGCCGTAAGGTTTGTAGTAGGCGCTTGCACTCGGCATCGATAACCTGTGCCGCGGCCTCCTCGTATCCCTCCTCACACCTGTAGAAGGTCTGCAATCAAACGAGACAACACTGATTAGTACAATAACTAGCTATTGTTGATTTTTAATTGTGTAAAGGATGAATTACCCAAAACTTTCTGTGCACCATCTCGGCCCTCGTGGTGCACAAGACACCGTCGATCCTCTCCTCCGGCGGGGCCGGGGCAGCCAAGTAGTGCTCCCAGCTCAATCCTAGCTATGGAAGCTGACCCTCACCGGGCAACGTGACAAACCCCGGGAAGTTTTGCCGGCAAATCACACCAAGGACGGTGTTGGGCCTGCGGACTTCCTTGGCGTGGTGCCAACCCCTGCAATATGACAAGGCCAACGCATTAGATATTTCAAGAAACGTGAAGGCAAAAGGTTAAAAAAAGTAAATGCACTTACTTCTCCCCATCAGGCCTAATCAACCACCTCTGCTCGCGGGTCGCCGGCACGGGCGGGAGCCGTGTACTACCACGCTGGTAGACGGTGCGCCCCTCAACCACCTCGCCCTCGCTATTAGAAAACCGATCCCCGCCACCATCAGCATGGCCACTCGACTCCGGCCAGGCATCCCATCGGGTCTCCTGAGACGTAGCCTGATCCCTGCCCTGGTCTGGAGTCTCGTGGGACGAAGCCTCTAGGACAGGAGTCTCGTGGGTCGAAGGCTCGTCGACCCGAGGCTCGTGGACCGGAGTCCGCATAGCCTCCACCTCAGACGGGTAGTCCACCCTAGCAGTCCTGTGCTCGGGTGAATCAGCTGGGGGTGGCGGCGAGGAAGGCGTAGCAGCCTGCCTACCTCTCCCGCGACCACGTCCAGCTCTACTAGCCCTCTTCTTCCCCCGACCTCCTCTCTCGGTGGGCAACGACGCCGACGAAGAAGCGCCCACCGGTGTCTGCAGATTGTCGATCAACGCTCTCCGGAGAGACTGGGCTGGAATGGAAGTACCCCTCCCACCACGCGCCGACGAAGAAGGAGCCGCGGAGCGCTCTCGACCCGCGCCCACCATCTTCCAACACCTGCCATGACAAAGAGTAAACGAAATTAGTACAACATAAAAAAATTGAATACCTGACATGAATAATAATATGTATATAATTTAAGTGTATCATCATCATGTATATATCATAAAAATTGAATACCTAACATGAACCAATAATATGTATATAATAAAAATTGAATACCTGACATGAACTATTAATATATATGTATATAATAAAAATTGAATACCTGACATGAACTAATAGAAATCTTGATCGTCTATATATGCTCCGGGATCAATAAATGCATCATCATCATCACTATCTTGGATGACGTGCTCATCTGGTTCAGCGGCATCAACATGTGGAAGGCCTCCTTTATGTAATCGGTCAAGCATTGACAGGTCATCCGCAGCAAGAACCTCTTCTTCTTCCGGCTCTTCTTGTTCCGGCTCAGGGGTGAAGTCGGATTCACCGTCGCTGTCTACTTCAATGTTCTGGGGTGAAGTAGAGCGGTTCTTGAAATGTTTTTTGGAAAGACGTGTTTCTTGGAAGAATTCTCCTTCATATGTGTCTGGGTTAATGTGAGGTTCATAATCCTCTTCATTGGGGGGAGGTGGTCTAACACGTGGCGGCACTTCATAAACGACATCCCAACCATTCAGATTTGGATCAGTTTGGCAGGCCCACGGTAGATAGAAAACTTGGGTCGCCTGCTGAGCCGTAATATAGACATCGGGAACATCTACATGGGTGCTTTGTTTGATTTCGACTAGCCCTAAATGTTCATGAGTCCTTCTAGTCTCCTTCGGCTGGAACCAATAACATTTGAAGACTACGACATTCGGTGGGTTTTCACCATAGAATAGAAGTTCATAAATTGCTTGAACTCTTCCATAATACTCGATATCTCCTTCGCCGATAGCAGAGACACAACAATTTGTAGACTTTCGGTCGGCCATAGATAGCTCTTTGCCAAAGGTACGAAAGCGATACCCGTTGATGTCGTATTTGTCAAATGAACGGACCTTATAGTCAAAACCATTAGCGAGTTGTCTCAATTCGGCGTCCATTGACTCTGAATTAGCCTACAAGTTTAATACGGAAGGATTGTTGCATTAGCCGCAGATTAGATGAAGAAATGAAATGGTCTAATGGAAATTACCGTTTGTTTGAACCAAGAGATGAAACCGGGATAGCCACCTCCATGCTTTGCCAGAAGCTCATACTCTTCCATGGAATCCTTTTGGATCACCGCTCCATCCGAGAATTTGGCGACGTATCGACTGTATCAAATATCCGGGAATAAGAGCAGTTCAAAGGAATTAGAAGTTGCGAAACAATGTACCGAGAACTTACTCGATGTACGGCCGCACTTCTATTAGGTTGTTGAAGATATACAACGAAATGGTCCGCCATTCTTCGACATCCAACCCTACTGGTTTCGAAGCACCGGCTAGTGCGAGCTTCCCTTTGAATAGGCTGAGGTTGGATCCACCTTTTTTAGGGTCGCCAGCATTGTACCGAGGCTTCAGATTATGCAAATGACGATTTTTGGCTTCGTAGTGTGCTGTCACGAAGTTGGCCGCCTCCTCAGTAATGAATGCCTCGGCCATCGATGCTTCAATTCTACGTTTATTTTTACATTTTGCTCGAAGCGTCTTCTGCATCCTCTCAGTTGCGTAGCACCAACGATTTTGCACGGGCCCCCCAATCTTGCCTCGATCGGGAGATGCAAAATCAAATGCTGCATTGGATTAAAGAAGCTCGGTGGAAAGATCTTCTCTAACTTGCAGATCAACTCCGGCTCCAACTCTTCCATTTCATCTAGCAAGCCAGGCGATAGTTCTTTCGCACAAAGAACACGGAAGAAATAGCTCAGCTCTGCCAGTACTAGCCATTCATCCTCAAGGATAAAGCCACGCAACATCACCGGCATTACCCGCTCAAGCCATATGTGCCAATCATGACTCTTGAGACCAAATATTTTCAATTTTTCAAGACTCGCTCCCCTGTTTAGATTCGCTGCATACCCATCGGGGAACATCAACTGCATTTTCACCCACAAGATAATTTCCCTCATAGCTGGCCTTCCACGATTGAACCATGCCTTTGGCTTCGTCCAGTTCTGCTTTCCTTTCGGTTGTCGCATGTTTTGTAACGGTCTATCACATAGAGCCTCCTGATCGACTCTAGCCTTAGGATTATCCTTTGACTTCCCCTCTATGCCGAACAATGTACCAAAAAGGGTCTCGGCGATATTCTTTTCAGTGCGCATCACGTCGATGTTGTGTGGGCAAAGGTGGTCTTTGAAGTAAGGCAGATCCCACAAGCATGTCTTGTGAGTCCAGGCGTGTTCCGAATTATACCCCTTGAAATACCTTGGACGCTCTGCATCAGGCTCGAGAGCATTTAACTGATCCAGGATCTGTTGGCCTGTCAATGCAGGTGGTGCTGAGTTTTTCACAACTCTACCTTTGATGAAGTTCTTCTTGTCTTTTCTGAACTTATGGCGAGGATCCAGGAACTGTCTATGCAAGTCGAAGCACGAATACTTGTGACCCACCTGCAGCCAACGAAACTGAAGAGCTGCCTTGCATGTGGGGCACGGGAACGTTCCATGCACACACCAACCAACGAATAGCGCATACGCCGGCAAGTCATGCATCGAGTACATGTACCACACATGCATTGGGAAGTTTTGTTTTGTAGCGGCATCGTATGTCTTGATCCCATTATCCCAAGCTTCTTGCAATTCATCCTTAAGCGGCTGCATGTACACATTCATATTCTTCCCCGGATAGTTGGGCCCTGGAATTATCAACGTCAGGAAAATGTTCTTTCTTTGCATAATCTGTCCGGGGGGGGGGGGGGGGGGGGAGATTGAGTGGAATGACAAATACAGGCCAACAACTGTATTGGGTTGCCGTCATACCAAACACATTGAACCCATCCGTGCTGATGGCGACTCGAGGATGCCTTGGATCTGCCACTTTATCCTAATGTAATGCATCGAAGTGCTTCCATGCAAAAGCGTCTGATGTGTGTACCAACATCTGATTCCCATCTGCATCTAGTTTGGTTCTTTTGCCCAATTTGTGCCATGTCATCTGTCTGGCCGTCTCTTCGACCATGAAAAGACGTTGAAGTCTTGGTAAGATTGGCATATACCGAAGAACATTAACGGCGATTTTGGTCTGACTCTTCTCACCCATACCGTTGTCTACCACAACATACCTGGAAGACTTGCAAATGGGACAATAGTTCAAGTCCGCATACTCAAGCCTAAATAAGGCACATCCATTCTCACAGGCATCTATCTTCTCATAGGGCATCTTAAGTACACGGAGGATTTTGTCCGACTGGTACAGGTTTGCAGGCATTACATGGCCTTTGGGTAGAAAGCGTCTAAATAGTGTCATCATCGCGTCATAGCATTCTCTGCCCAAGTTGAATTGAGCCTTCAGAGCCATTACTTGTGCGATGGCATCCAGCTGACAAAGCTCAGTGTGCTCGTGGAGAGGACGTTTTGAAGACTCCAACATTTCATTGAAGGCCTTTGCAGATTCCTCCATCTCATCGTCCTAATCCCGAGCATCATCAAAGTCTTGCACCATGTCTTCGATCCCGGTACCATGCTCGTCCGTGCGACGACGAACCACCTCAGCTCTGGCACGTTGGGCAGACTCACCATGAAATGTCCACACCGTATAATCAGGCGTAAAACCCCACTTCTGCAGGTGTTTACCCATTTCAACCTCTGTCCTCTTTTGAAAGTTGTCGCACCGGACACAAGGGCACCAGGTTTTTCTCTGGCCATTTGCAAATGCGGCTCTCACAAACCCCTTCGTTTTTGTTAACCATCCATCGGTCATGTCTTTCTGACTAGTGTGACTGGTGTACATCCACGCACGATCACTCATCTTGCCTAGCTACTGGACACACAAGAAATATATACATAATTCAGCATATATATTCATCAGTTAATCAAGTTTGTCAGTTTTATTACGTCCATGCAACCTACACGCTAATAGGTAAAGATAGGTCCTAATCCCACCCGAGTATGTGTAGATTGGGTTCGTTTTCCCATGCTCTGCTCTGGATCCGACGCAAAATTTCGGCAGCACCTCCCCGCTGTTCTCCTAATACACGTCTCGGCAATAAACAGAGAGGATGTGTACACGGAGAACAATAGGGAGGCACTGACGAAATTCTGCATCGGATCCGGAGCAGAGCATATGGGAAAACGAACCCAATCTACACATACTCGGGCTGTCCATGGATAACGTTGGACAATTCGAAAGAATCATGGTTATAAATATGCAAATGCATGCATATTTATAAATGTAACCCTTTCGAACGGGAGACGCATATTGGTCACGCAACTGTATTTACCTAGCTAGTGTCATCGGCACGAAGGCCGGAACAGAGCAAAGGAAGGGGGGAGGAGGAAGGACATTTTGTGCTCACCCTCGAACGCAGGGGGAGGTCATCGAACAACAGACCCTCAACGGCGGTGCTCGAGGTGAAGGGGAAACAACTGCACATTAAAATGCAGAAAATCAACACAAACACTAGTACCGGTAATTAAGCTAAGTAATACTAACATCTAATTACTAACTACATTATCTAATACTAACATTCTTCTTCTTCTCTCCTCCTCATCGCTGGGATACGATCTACTACGACCCCGAGACAAGGTCTACGTAGAGTGGCTCCTCCATCTTCACCGGAAGGAGCGGCGCGTCGTCGTCCACCTCCATCTTCACCGACAGGAGGGCCGGGCGGGAGCGGTGGGTTGCGGTGGCGACGGTTCGGGCTCCTCCTCCTCCTTCTCTCCTTCATCTCCTCCTCCTCCTCCTCTCCTCCTCCTTCTCCTTCTCTTCCTATTCTTTATCTTCTTATTCTGTTTTTCTTTTTCCTTTCCATTTTCCTTTTATTATATTTACATCTACATCTTTTTCTTCTCTTTCTTTTCATTTTCTTTCTTTCTTCTATTTCCTTTTTCTTCTACTTATTTCTTCTCTTCCTATTATTCTTCTTTTTTCTTTTACTTCCTATTATTTTCTTTTATTTCCTATTATACTTCCTTTTCTTTTATTTCCTATCTTTCTTCTACTTCTTCTTCTTTCCTTTTTCTTCTTCTCTTCTTCTGTCCTTTTTCTTCTCCTAAATCTTACTCCTATTACCTAAATAATACAAACAGAGAACAAATCTAAAACTAAATCTAATTCAACCTAAAAATTAAATCTAACTAATACAAACAGAGAACAAATCTAATTAAACCTAAATAAAACTAAAATTAACTACATCTAACTATTTTCTAATTAACAGGAAAAATACCAAAAAAAAGAAAAGGGGTGGAGGGGGGCTTACCTTCCGGTGGCTGCGGGTGGGGGGAGGTGGCTGCGGGGAGGAGGATGGATGCGGGTGGGGGGGAGCTGGCGCCGGCGACGTCGGGGCCGGCGAGGAGGGTGGCGCGGCTGGTCGGCGGCGTCGACACCTGCAGCAGTCCCGGTTAGAGGAGAGGAGGAGAATAGGCGGAGGGGGTGGGGGGCTCACCGGCGGCGGCGGGAGCGAGTGCCGCGGCTGGTCGGCGGTGGGGGCGGTGGGACGACGAGGGCGGCGGCGACACCTGCAGCGGCCGATCTGACCCCGGTCAGAGGAGAGGAGAAGAGAGGAGGAGAAGAGAGGAGGGCAGGGCGACGGGCCTCACCGGCGGTGACGACGAAACGCGGGTGGCGGCGGGGGGCGTGCTCGGCTCGGGTGGCGGCGGGGGGCGTGCTCGGCTCGGGCGGCGGC
This sequence comes from Elymus sibiricus, assembly GCA_039707655.1. Classification (NCBI taxonomy): domain Eukaryota; kingdom Viridiplantae; phylum Streptophyta; class Magnoliopsida; order Poales; family Poaceae; genus Elymus; species Elymus sibiricus. The sequence continues at coordinate 390,651,699 of CM077674.1, forward strand.
GGTTCAGACAGGACAGCGCGGGGTGGGGGGGAATTGCAAACTAAATTCACGCGGGCTGTGGACGAACAGGTAAGGGCGCCTCTTTGCCGTCTGCTGGCAGACGGCAAAGAGTCCCGTTAGTCTTTGCCGTCTGCCAGCAGACGGCATAGCAGTCATCCGTTAGCCCTCAATGGTACCGCGCGGCGGGTGGGGCCCACCCTCCTCTTTGCCGTCTGCCATTTCATTATTTGCCGTCTGCTAGCCGACGGCAAAGAGCCAGCAGACAGCAAAGAGTTGACCTAGCCAATGCCACTCTTCGGTGGGGTCCACCCTCCTCTTTGCCGTCTGCCATATTGCTCTTTGCCGTAAGCAAGCAGACGGCAAAGAAAGGACTGACGGCAAAAACTATCATTGCCATGAGTCCTTTCTTTGCCGTCTGCTTCCCCAAAGCTGACGGCAAAGACAGTCTTTGCCGTCAGCTGGCTGACGGCAAAGAGGCAGCAGACGGCAAATTATCAGATTCCAGTAGTGTATGAAACAGAGTAACGCCTTAAGCAAGATGACATGATGTTGAGAAGCAAATTCAAGCAATATGAATAAACCCCCATCTTTTTATCCTTATTGGCAACAATACAAATACGTGTCATGTCCCTTTCTGTCACTGGGATTGAGCACCGCAAGATTGAACCCATCACAAAGCACCTCTCCCATTGCAAGATAAATCAATCTATTAGGCCAAACTAAACCGATAGATTGGAGAGAAATACAAAGCTATAACAATCATGCATAAAAGAGTTCAGAGAAGACTCAAATATTTCTCATGAATAATCTGATCATAAACTCACAATTCATCGGATCCCAACAAACACACCGCGAAAGAAGATTACATCGGATAGAACTCCAAGAACATCGAGGAGAACATTGTATTGAAGATCAAAGAGAGAGAAGAAGCCATCTAGGTACTAGCTATGGACCCGAAGGTCTGTGGTAAACTACTCACACATCATCGGAAGGGCAGCAATGTTGATGTAGAAGCCCTCCGTGGTCGATTCCCCCTCCGGCAGAGTACCAAAAAAGGCCTCCAGATGGGATTGTGGAAGAACAGAGGCTTGCGGCGGCAGAAAGGTTTTATCTTCTGGCTCTCTGGGGGTTTCCCAATATTTTTGAATTTATAGAAGTTAAATTAGGTCAAAAGGAGTCACGTGGGCCCCACAAGGTACTACGACGCTCCCCTGGGGCGTGCCCTAGTGCCTTGTGAAGCCCTCGTTGGGCTTCTGGCCTCCTCTCGAAGCTTCCCAGATTTCTTTTGTCCAGAAAAAAATCTCCAAAAAGTTTCGTGGCATTTGGACTTCATTTGGTACTGTTTGTCTTAAAAGCCAAAAACAAGCAGAAAACAGCAACTGGCACTAGGCACTAAGTTAATAGATTAGTCCCAAAAAATGATACATAATTCTTGTAAATGTATATAAAATATCCAAGATTGATACTATAATAGCATGGAACAATAAAAAATTATAGATACATTGGAGACGTATCAAGCATCCCCAAGCTTAATTCCTGCTCGTCCTTTAGTCGGTAAATGATAAAAACAAATTTTTTGATGTGGAATGCTATCTATCATATTCATCATATACTCTTTTCTTTGTAGCATGGACATTTGGACTTGAATGATTCAAAGCAATAGTCTATAGTTTGACATGAAGACATAAATACTCAAGCATACTAACAAGCAACCATGTCTTTCAAAATATCAACGCTAAAGAATGTTATCCCTAGCCCATTATGCTCAATCATTGATCCATTCATGAAACACACTCAATATTAGCTACACCCAATGCACAAGTATGACAATAATGCTCTCTAGTTGGTGCTTTGTAAGAGAAGATGGAGACTCAAAAATAAAAATAAAAATTGCATAAAAGTAAATAGATAGGCCCTTCGCAGAGGGAAGTAGAGATTTGCAGATGTGCCAGAGCTCAAGGCTTAAATTAGAGAGAAAAAATTATTTTGAGAGGCATGCTTTTCCTGTCAATGAAAACGACCGAGAATTCCCAATATCTTCCATGCTAGACACATTATAGGCGGTTCCCAAACAGAAAATAAAGTTTATTTCCTTTCCACCATTCTTTCACAATCCATGGCTAGCCGTTTGCACGGGTGCCCTCCATACCAACACTTTCCAAGGAATTTATTATTATCATCATATTAATTTTTTTTCATTTCGGGACTGGGCATCCCTATTACCTGCCACTCTCTTGTGCAATGACAAGTGAATAAACACTCATCTTGAGAATAACACACCTAGCATGGAAAATATTGGCCACCCCCTGCCGCTTCATGAGCGGTACGGGCACACAAAACGTAAAATTATTTTGAAAATTTAGAGTTGGCACATGCAAATTTACTTGGAACGGTATGGAAATACCGCATATAGGTAGATATGGTGGACTCATTTGGCACAACTTGGGTTTAAGGAGTTGGATGCACAAGCAGTATTCCCGCTTAGTACAAATGAAGGCTAGCAAATAGAGTGAGAAGCGACCAACCAAAAAGCGAAAACGGTCATAAACATGCATTGAACATAACTAACACCGAATAATGCACCATAAGTAGGATATAATTTCGTTGCATAACTATTGACTTTATGTGCATGCATAGGGAATCACAAACCTTAACACCAATATTCTTACTAAATCACAATTACTCACCAACATGACTCACATATTATCATCTCCATATCGCAAAACTATTGCAAGGAATCAAACTTATCATATCCAATGATCTTTCATGAAAGTTTTTATTATATCCCTCTTGAATATTCATCACTTTGGGACCAAATTCATATCTTGTGCAAATTACCATTACTATTATCAACTCTCAAAAAGATATAAGTGAAGCATGAGAGTGCAAATATTTCTTCAAAATTTTAATCTTATCAACTCTCAAAATAATATAAGTGAAGCATGAGAGTTCAAATATTTCTTCAAAATATAGCCACCGCCATGCTCAAAAGATTTAAGTGAAGCACTAGAGCAACTGCCTAGCTCAAAAGATTTAAGTGAAGCACATAGAGTATTCTAACAAATTACGAATAATGTGTGTCCCTCTCAAAAAGGTATGTCCAGCAAAGATGATTGTGACAAACTAAAAAGCAAACAAAGAAAAGACTCATATAATACACGACGCTCCAAGTAAAACACATATCATGTGATGAATAAAAATATAACTCCAAGTGAGTTACCGATAGATTGTAGACGAAAGAGGGGATGCCTTCCGGGGCATCCCCAAGCTTAGACGCTTGAGTCTTCCTTGAATATTACCTTGGGGTGCCTTGGGCATCCCCAAGCTTAGGCTCTTGCCACTCATTATTCCTTTGTCTATCGTGATCCCACCCAAAACTTGAAAACTTCAATCACACAAAACTCAACAAAACCTTCGTGAGATCCGTTAGTATAACAAATAAATCTTTAAGTTTAGGTACTGTTGTAAATTAATTCATATTTAATATTGGCATAATTCTACTGTACTCCAACTTCTCCATGACTCATACCCTCCGATACGATTCATAGATTCATCAAAATAAGCAAACTATGCAACAAAAACAGAATCTGTCTAAAACAGAACAGTCTGTAAAGATCTATTTCAAAGCCATACTTCTGTAACTCCAAAAATTCTGAAAAATTAGGACAACGTGGGAAATTCATATACCAATACTGTGTAAAAAGTTCAGATTTTTCTGACGCTCCAGTACAGAATTAAAATTCCAGCACTGGACGCAAAACTTTCTGTTTTCCAAACAACATCAATTATACTATCTTCCAAATCGTCCCAAAGGCATTACTTGGCACAAACACTAATTAAAACATAAAAACACAATCATAACAGAGGCTAAAATTGTGTAAACACACGAGAACAGAAATAAAAAGCAAAAATTTATTTTATTCATTGGGTTGCCTCCCAACAAGCGCTATTGTTTTATGCCCCTAGCTAGGCATAATGCATAGTTTCAAGTGTTGTCATCCTTGGTTTTAGTAATCTTTATAGGAGTTTTCTCAAACCCGGGAGGCTCCTTACGCTTCCCATTATTCTCAGGAAATGAGGCAATTTTAAGGTCTAGAATATCCAATCGCTTATTGCATAGAGAAATCAAAGTGTTCATGCGATTGAGGTTTCCACTAATATTTTTGAGAGGTTCGTTAGACTTTTGTAACTCAACCAAATTTTTCTACATGTCACCCAATTTGTCTAATATTTGATCCCCCTCTTGAGTAAAAGCAAAACCCTTTTGTGGTGGTGGAATCCCCAATATACCCTCTATTATTTGATAGGCAGTATTGGCCTCACTTTCAATAAAATTCCCTTTTGCGGCAAAGTCCAAAAGTTGTCTATGATGCATGGTTAAACCTATATAAAAATTGGAAAGCAAAACTTTTAAATCCCCTTTTATAGAGCAAATGCGGTAGGATTCCATTAACCTATACCAAGCATCCTTAAGATTTTCTCCTTCTTTCTGTTTGAAGTAAAGCACTTCAAAATCCGGTGACAAAGGAGGGATAGTTACGCTAGTCATGATGACAAGGTGAGCAAATCAAGCAAAAAGGCAAACGGAAAATATTTTTGTATTTTTGTAAAAACTTTTTAGAAGTGGGGTAGATGAAAATGAGAGGCAAAGGCAAATAAAAGGTAAATAAAGTAAATGCAAGTGAATGATAATTTGTGCGAAGGTACTTGGTAATTTTGATGATGTCTCCCCGGCAACGGCGCCAGAAATTCTTCCTGCTACTTGTAGTCTGCGTTGGTATTTCCCCGAAGAGGAGAGGATGATGCAGTACAGTAGAGATAAGTATTTCCCTCAGTTAAGAACCAAGGTTATCAATCCAGTAGGAGAACCAAGCAAAATTCCGTTAAGCGCACCTGCACACACAAGAGCAAACACTTGCACCCAATGCAAATAAGAGGGTTGTCAATCCTCTTAGTGGTTATTTGCAAGGATTAAACCTTATCGAGGTAAATAGATAAACTAAACTACTAATTAAAATAAAAGTAAATAAATTGCAGCAAGGTATTTTTAGGTTTTTTATATAATAAATATAGACCCAGGGACCATAGTTTTCACTAGAGCCTTCTCTCTTGAGCACATAAGCATACGGTGGGTAAACAAATTACTGTTGGGCAATTGATAGAAAAGCAAATAATTATGGTGTATTCATGGCAATGATCATGTATATAGGCATCACGTCCGAAACAAGTAGACCGACTCCTGCCTGCATCTACTACTATTACTCCACCCATCGACCGCTATCCAGCATGCATCAAGGGTATTAAGTATGAAACAGAGTAACACCTTAAGCAAGATGACATGATGTAGAGAAGCAAATTCAAGAAATATGAATAAACCCCATCTTTTTATCCTTAATGGCAACAATACAAATACGTGTCATGTCCCTTTCTGTCACTGGGATTGAGCACCGCAAGATTGAACCCATCACAAAGCACCTCTCCCATTGCAAGATAAATCAATCTAGTAGGCCAAACTAAACCGATAGGTCGGAGAGAAATACAAAGATATACCAATCATGCATAAAAGAGTTCAGAGAAGACTCAAATATTTCTCATGAATAATCTGATCATAAACTCACAATTCATCGGATCCCAACAAACACACCGCAAAACAAGATTACATCGAATAGAACTCCAAGAACATCGAGGAGAACATTGTATTGAAGATCAAAGAGAGAGAAGAAGCCATCTAGCTACTAGCTATGGACCCGAAGGTCTGTGGTGAACTACTCACACATCATCGGAAGGGCAGCAAGGTTGATGTAGAAGCCCTCCGTGATCGATTCCCCCTCCGGCAGAGTACCGGAAAAGGCCTCCAGATGGGATCGTGGAAGAACAGAGGCTTGCGGCGGCGGAAAGGTTTTCTCTTCTGGCTCTTTGGGGGTCTTCCAATATTTTTGAATTTATAGAAGTGGAATTAGGTCAAAAAGAGTCACGTGGGCCCCACAAGGTACTACGACGCCCCCTGGGGCGCGCCCTAGTGCCTTGTGAAGCCCCCGTGGGGCTTCTGGCCTCCTCCCGAAGCTTCCCAGGTTTCTTTTGTCCAGAAAAAATCTCCAAAAAGTTTCATGGCATTTGGACTTCATTTTGTACTGTTTCTCTGAAAAGCCAAAAACAAGCAGAAAACAACAACTGGCACTGGGCACTAAGTTAATAGGTTAGTCCCAAAAAATGATATATAATTGCTTGTAAATGTATATAAAACATCCAAGATTGATACTATAACAACATGGAACAATCAAAAATTATAGATACATTGGAGACGTATTAGTGGTTCAATAGATTGATTGGAAGCACAACTTTAAGGTGGTTTTCTACGTACGCGATTTCATCCTACTTTCTCCGATAGGATAGAAACTTTGGAGTGATTCTTTGCTGCACTTTGAGGGATTATCATGATGTTTAAATATGTTAATAATTTTGAGAGATTGCACTAGTGAAAGTATGAACCCTAGGCCTTATTTTCAAGCATTGAGACACCGTTTTGCCTACTTTTGTTACTAGCTACCTTGGTGTTTTTATTTGTTCAGGTTATAAAAATATATTTCTACCATCCATATTACACATATATCACCCTCTCTTCGGCGAACTAGTGCACCTATATGATACTTCTCCAACGTATCTATAATTTTTGATTATTCCATGCTATTATAGTATCAATCTTGGATGTTTATATACATTTACAAGCAATTATATATCATTTTTTGGGACTAACCTATTAACTTAGTGCCCAGTGCCAGTTGCTGTTTTTTGCCTGTTTTTGGTTTTCCAGAATATCAGTACCAAACGAAGTCTAAATGCCACGAAACTTTTTGGAGATTTTTTTCTGGACATAAGAGACACTAGAAGCTTCGAGAGAGGGCCAGAAGACAGAGGAGGTGGCCACGAGCCACCAGGGCGCGCCCCGGGGGGGGTGGCGCGCCCTGGTGCCTAGTGGGCCCACCTCTGCTCCGTTTGACCTAATTCCACCTCTATAAATTCTCTAAAATTGGGAAACCAACAGAGGAGTCCACGAAATACTTTTTCCGCCACCACAAGTTCCTGTTCTCGAGAGATCCCATTTGGAGGCCTTTTCCGGCACTCTGCCAGAGGGGGATTCGATCACGGAGGGGCTCTCCATCAACCTTGCTGCCCTTCCGATGATGCGTGAGTAGTTTACCACAGACCTTCGGGTCCATAGTTAGTAGCTAGATGGCTTCTTCTCTCTTTTTGATCTTCAATACAATGTTCTCCTCGATGTTCTTGGAGTTCTATCTGATGTAATCACTTTTTGCGGTGTGTTTGTTGGGATCCGATGAATTGTGAGTTTATGATCAGATTATCCATGTATATTATTTGAGTTTTCTCTGAACTATTTTATGCATGATTGTTATAGCTTCGTATTTCTCTCCGATCTATTGATTTGGTTTGTCCAACTAGATTGATTTATCTTGCAATGGGAGAGGTGCTTTGTAATGGGTTCGATCTTGCGGTGCTCAATCCCAGTGACAGAAAGGGACATGACACATATGTATCATTGCTATTAAGGGTAAAAAGATGGGGTTTATTCATGCGTGAGTTTACTTTATCTACATCATGCCATCTTGCTTAAGGCGTTACTCCGTTCTTTATGAACTTAATACTCTATATGCATGCTAGATAGCGGTCGATGTGTGGAGTAATAGTAGTAGATGCAGAATCGTTTCGGTCTACTTGTCTCGGACGTGATGCCTATATACATGATCATTGCCTTGGATATTGATGACCCACAAGTATAGGGGATCAATCGTAGTCCTTTCGATAAGTAAGAGTGTCGAACCCAACGAGGAGCAGAAGGAAATGACAAGCGGTTTTCAGCAAGGTATTTTCTGCAAGCGATGAAATTGTCGGTAACAAGTAGTTTGATAGCAAGATAATTTGTAACAAGTGACAAGTAGCAATAGGAACTAAGGTGCAGCAAGGTAGCCCAATCCTTTTGTAGCAAAGGACAGGCCGGAACGATCTTTTATAATAAGCTAAACGTTCTCGAGGACACATGAGAATTTCATCTAGTCACTTTCATCATGTTTGTTTGATTCGCGTTCGCTACTTTGATAATTTGATATGTGGGTGGACCGATGCTTGGGTGCTGTTCTTACTTGAACAAGCCTCCCACTTATGATTGCCCCCTCTCGCAAGCATCCGCAACTACGAAAGAAGAATTAAGATAAATCTAACCATAGCATTAAATATATGGATCCAAATCAGCCCCTTACGGAATATCGCATAAACTAGGGTTTAAGCTTCTGTCACTCTAGCAACCCATCATCTAATTACTACTCCACAATGCATTCCCTTAGGCCCAAAGATGGTGAAGTGTCATGTAGTCGACTTTCACATGACACCACTAAGAGAATCAACAACATACATATCATCAAAATATCGAACGAATGCCAAATTCACATGATTACTTATGACAAGACTTCTCCCATGTCCTCAAGAACAAAAGTAACTACTCACACATCATATTCATGTCCAAGATCAAAGGGGTATTTAATAGCATAATGGATCTGAACATATAATCTTCCAGCAAATAAACCAACTAGCATCAACTACAAGATGTAATCAACACTACTAGCAACCCACAGGTACCAATCTGAGGTTTTGAGACAAAGATTGAATACAAGAGATGAACTAGGGTTTGAGATGAGATGGTGCTGGTGAAGATGTTGATGAAGATTGGTCCTCCCACGATGAGAGGATCGTTGGTGATGTCGATGGCTTCGATTTCCCCCTCCCGGAGGGAAGTATCCCCGGCGGAATCGCTCCGCCGGAGAGCAAAAGTGCTCCTGCCCAAGTTCCGCCTCGAGACGGCGGCGCTCCGTCCCAAAAGTCTTCTCCTTATTTTTTTCTAGGGCAAATGGGCTTATATACCAGAAAATGGGCACCGGAGGCTGGCCAGGGGCCCCACAAGCCACTAGGGCGCGCCTGGGGGGAGGGGGGTGGCGCGCCCTGGTGCCTCGTGGGCACCTGGGTGGCCCCCTCTGGTACTTCTTTTCTCCAGTATTTTTTACTTATTCCAAAATAAATCTCCGTGAAATTTCAGCTCATTTGGAGATGTGCAGAATAGGTATCTCTGACATAGCTTTTTCAGGTCCAGAATTCCAGCTGCCGGCAATCTCCCTCCTTATGTAAATCTTGCATATTAAGAGAGAAAAGGCATCAGAATTGCTCCACAAAGTGTTATATTGATTAAAAACACTATAAATAACAGTAGGAAAACATGATGCAAAATGGACGTATCAGATATCGTCATGATTATTTGCTTTTCTATCAATTGCCCAACAGTAATTTGTTCACCCACCGTATGCTATTTTCAAGAGAGAAGCCTTTAGTGAAAACTATGGCCCCCGGGTCTACCTTTATCATATATTGAAAATCCTAAAAATAGCTTGCTGCAATTTTACTTTATTTATTTTATTTTGTATTTTTGTTCGATCTATCTATCTATCACCATACAATTTAATCTTGCAATTAACCGCCAAGGGATTGACAACCCCTTGTTCGCGTTGGGTGCGAGGATTTGTTGTTTTGTGTGCAGGTACTGCTTACGAGTTATTGCGTGATTCTCCTACTGGATTGATAACCTTGGTTTCATAACTGAGGAAAATACTTATCTCTACTATACTGCATCATCCCCTCCTCTTCGGGGAAATCCCAACGCAGCTCACAAGTAGCAGGAAGAATTTCTAGCGCCTTTGCCGGGGAGACATCATCAACATCTATCAAGTACCTACGCATAAACCTTCATCTCCTTGCATTTATTTTATTTGCCTTTGCCTCTCGTTTTCATCCCCCCCACTTCTATTTTTTTTTACAAAAATACAAAAATATTTTCCGTTTGCCTTTTTGCGTATTTTCTTGTTCGCTTGCTTGAAGTTGTTATCATGAGTGATTTTGGCATGGCAGAAACTGATGATGGTAGAACTCCTAAAATTGGAAGTTCTACCAATCTTGATGCTAAAACTTTTGTGTTGGGACATGGGAATGTTATAGGAAAGAGTGTCATCCAAGAATTCTTTAATTGCATTGGGACCTTGGCTTGTGATGATGCTCCTATCACTACTGGAATCAGCAAATTTGCCGTCAGCCAGCTCTTTGCCGTCTGCTAGCTGACGGCAAAGAAGGTCTTTGCCATCAGCTTACAGAAAACTGACGGCAAAGAAAGAGCTGACGGCAAAGATCATGTTTGCCGTCAGCTAGCTCTTTGCCGTCTGCTAGCAGACGGCAAAGAAAGTGGCCAACTAACGGCCGTTCCCCCCCGCCCCCACCCCACTAGACAAAAGAGGTGGGGCTATCTTTTTTTTGCGGGTAAAAAATAAAACCGTTGCCCCCACCTCCTCTCTCTCTGTCTCCCCTCTCTCTCCGCCCGGCCCCACCCCTCTCTCTCTCCCGCTCGTCTCTCCCTCTCCATCGCGCGAGCAGCTACGGCGGCCGATTCCGGCGAGCTCCGGCGGGATTCGATGGCGCCCAGCACACCCACGTGACCCCCTCGCCCCGCTCCTCCATCCCCTCCAACCAGATCCGACGCGCGCGTCCTCCTGCGACCACGCGCGACCCTCCCCTGCGGCTAGGGTTTCGGCCACCACGTCGCCGGCGTGGCTCCGGCGTTGCTCCGGTGACTCAGGTGAGTCCCTTCACTCCTCCTCGTCACATCCATCCCTCTCTTTCTCACCGCGTTGCGTCGCATCTCCTCTCCCTCCCAGATCCTGCACGCCGGGACGCCGGCCGATTTCCGGCCGCTCCGGCTGTCTCCGGCGACGCCCTGGCCCTCTACTGCTTTCTCTCGACAAGCTCTATCGATTCCTCCACATCGATCTGCTTTTCCCCGCCTCCTATGGTCGTCCCCTTCGGTTTCTCCCCGTTAGGATTTCGGTGCTGGTGGTGGTTCGGCCGTGGTGCTCCGATGATGGTCCGGTCGCCGTGAGGATCCTCCGGCGGTGCTGGATGTGCCGTGGCGCGGTGGTGCCCCTGGGTGGCGCCTCCGTGCTGCGGTGCCCCTGGGTGGTCGCCTCCGTGCCCGTGCTCTCGCTGGCGCCGCCGTTGTGGTGCTCTCTGGCGAGCTACGGCGTGCTGTGGTGGTGTTGGTTGTGCTGCTGGTCACACCATAGTGATGGTGTGGCTGCATCCTGCTTCGGCTACAACTCCTCTTGGTGAACTTTTCCTTGCTCCCCTCCTCTGATCTCTCTAATGCATAGCTCTAGCTCTTGATCTTGTTGGATGTGAGGCTCTATTAGCTATGGTTAGCTGTTGTAGATGAGCATCAACTTGTGTTGGAGCTCTCTGTGATGGATTCTTGCTGTGTCAGGGTTTTGGTCAGTGGCCATCTATGTGTATTTGTGAAGTATATATGCTCCTGTACTGCTCTGTTCTGTGTAGTTGCTCCTGGAGTTGTTACTTAATTCAGTTAACTGAATCTCTAGTGTTACATTTTCTTTTCCATTGGTCTGTTTAACCTTTGGAAATTAGTTATCACTTCTGTTGTTATTTGCTGCTGCTGCTATTACTTGCAGTAGCAGTTTATAATGGTACTAGCCCCCTGTGCTTGTGGGTGCAGTGCCCTAATTGCAGAAAAATACCAGGTGCAAGTGTGGTGCTGTGTTCTGCAAAAGCAGATAATCATTTGGGGTGCTACCCTGCTATTTCTTCTATGCTATAGTTACTTTACTCATGAACAGATACTCACTTGTTCTTAGTTGTTTTACTTCTAATACTGATATGAACAGATACCACTTGGTTTGGCTATTCCTATTGGTCTCTTTCTAATAGCCTATGAACAGATGCTATACTTGGTTTTGGCTGTTACTTTCCTAGTTTTCTACTGATAAGACAGATACTACATCTGATTTGGGCAGTGATGCTGGTCTGAGCCCCCCCTCTCTTAGGCTTAATTTACATGTGGCTATCCCTGTGCTGTGATGAACTAGCCCTGGCACTTCCAGGCTGTCTGAGCACATAATCCCTCAAGTATACCTTGAGGTCTTCTGTAGCTTGGTCTTGTGGATTCTGGTAAACCTGCTTCTTGTGGACAGCTTGCTCCTCCTAGCTGCTTCACACTATCTCACAGATATGGTTTTGGGCCCAGTCCTGTTTGATGTTTTGGACACCAAGTGTCTAACAGACCCTACTCTACGGTTGGCTGCCCTATTTATACTGGCCTGAATGGTGTGACTAAGCTGTGTGTGTGTTTGTGCTGTCCTCACGGGTGGCTTTGGTGATTGTGGTGTTAACAGCAGCTGCTTGCTGTGTCAAGCTCTCCTTGATAGTTATCTCTTCTAAGCTGTTGGTGGCTGGATGTGTTGGGACTTGGTCTGGTCGGCTGGTTGTGATGTATATCTCCTCCTGGAGCTTTGTTTTTGGCGTTGCACAGTGACATGTACCTATTGTCACTGGACAAAACTGATTGTGGTGATGAAGTCTAATCCTTGGCTTTAATCACTAGTTTTTAGTTGGCTTAATTCCTGGAGCTAGTACTGATAGTGGTCTTTGTGTTGGCATTTAACTTACTACTAATTGTGGTGGCTTCTTGATTGGGTCCTTGGCTGGTTCTCTCCTTTGGCTCTATGGTATTGGCTTACTCTATTTGGCTTTCTAATTAAGATCACTTTGAAAATCAGGATCTTAACTAAGATTGTCTTGATCTCAAGTGCTGGCTCCTACAGCATTGCATTTCACCAAGTGAAATGCTACATTTCTACTCCTAACCCATTCTCTCTTTCTTAGTGTTTTTGTTATGCAGGTTGGAAGAAAAGAAGAAGATCCAGAGAAGATCTTAGTAATAAGATAGTTTTTAGGAAAATAGATATTTAGTTTTAGGTCATTTCTTGCAATTTCAGATATGGAGTGCTTGTCTTTAGTTTTTGTTTTGACTTTGTGAAACTTGCTACCTATGGATGAAACTGTGTAATATTGATGAAACTATGTATATGTATGGATGAAACTTGCTACTATTGGTAACATGTGTTGGATATATATGTGTTCATGACTATTGGTAATATGTGTTGGATATGCTATATTGGTCATATATACATATCTGTGTTTGATTTTCTGTGAAAATGAATTGATATAAGAAAAAACAGAATTAAATGGGGCAATATAGGCACTTTGCCATCTGCTGGCAGATGGCAAAGAGCTTTGGGCTGGCCTATTTGGAAGCTTTGCCGTCTACTGGCTGACGGCAAAGACCTTTGCATCTTTGCCGTCAGCCAGCAGACGGCAAAGCACGCCGTTAGCCCCTTAACGGACCTAAACTGCCACGTGTGCCGTCCATGCCCTTTGCCGTCTGCTGGCAGACGGCAAAGATCTTTGCATCTTTGCCGTCGGCCAGCAGACGGCAAAGCACGCCGTTAGCCCCTTAACGGACCTAAACTGCCACGTGTGCCGTCCATGCCCTTTGCCGTCTGCTGGCAGACGGCAAAGATCTTTGCATCTTTGCCGTCGGCCAGCAGACGGCAAAGTGGCCTTTACCGGAGCTTGTTCAGCCGGACGTGTTGCCGTCTGCTGGCTGACGGTAAAGACCTTTGCCGTCCGCAAAGCATGCCTTTGCCGTCAGCCATGGCGGACGGCAAAGTTGCTGATTCCAGTAGTGTATACTTAAAGAAACCAAAAATTATGCCGAAGCTATTTTCGCACTTGTTCTTAAACTTGAAAGATGATTTATTCACACCCATCCTACTTTGCAAAGATTGTTTTATGAGTTACCGGTTATAAAAAATCCTAGAGCTAAGAAAATAGCTACCCTTGTCCTCAAGAATGAATTTGATCACATAGTACTAGAATCTAGGGAGATCTTTGATTTTTATGGTATGAACCGTGAAAAATCGGTAATAGATGAGATCCTTTATAATAATGATTACTTGTTGAGGTATTTATTCCGCAATGACCACATCTTTGATGAGAATATTAAAAAGGAAGTACCTCCTTTGAATATAATCCAACAAGTTTTCAATAGTGTTAATAGACAATACTCTTGGATTGTAGCCGGTAATCAAGAGGGATTTACAGATGGACAACTTGCTAATGCTAAAATTTCTATGGATGATGTGTTTCATATTACCTTTGAAAAACCCTTTGATGAAAGTACATCTTTGGATAAGAAGAAGAAAGATGATAATACTTGAAACTATGTATTATGCCTAGCTAGGGGCATAAAACAATAGCGCTTGTTGGGAGGCAATCCAATGAACAAAATAATTTTTTTGCTTTTTATTTCTGTTCTTGTGTGTTTGCACAATTATGCTACCGTTATGATTGTGTTTTTATGTTTTAATTAGTGTTTGTGCCAAGTAATGCCTTTGGGATGATTTGGAAGATAGTATAATTGATGCTGTTTGGTAAACAGAAAGTTTTGTGTCCAGTGCTGGAATTTTACTTCTGTATTGAAGCGTCAGAAAAATCTGAATTTTTTACACAGTATTGGTATATGAATTGCCCACGTTTTCCTATTTTTTCAGAATTTTTGGAGTTACAGAAGTATAGCTTTTAAATAGATCTTTACAGACTGTTCTGTTTTAGACAGATTCTGTTTTTGTTGCATAGTTTGCTTATTTTGATGAATCTATGGATCGTATCGGGGGGTATGAGTCATGGAGAAGTTGGAGTACAGTAGCATTATGCCAATATTAAATATGAATCAATTTACTACAGTACTTAGAGTTAAGGATTTATTTGTTATACTAACGGATCTCACGAAGGTTTTGTTGAGTTTTGTGTGATTGAAGTTTTCAAGTTTTGGGTGAGATCATGATAGATGAAGGAATAAGGAGTGGCAAGAGCCTAAGCTTGGGGATGCCCAAGGCACCCCAAAGTAATATTCAAGGAAGACTCAATCGTCTAAGCTTGGGGATGCCCCGGAAGGCATCCCCTCTTTCTTCTACCAACTATCGGTAATTTTACTTGGAGCTATATTTTTATTCATCACATGATATGTGTTTTACTTGGAGCGTCGTGTATTATATGAGTCTTTGCTTTGTTTGCTTTTTAGTTTTTCACAATCATCTTTGCTGGACACACCTATTTGAGAGAGCCACACGTTTATCATGATTTGTTAGAATACTCTATGTGCTTCACTTAAATCTTTTGAGCTAGGCAGTTGCTCTAGTGCTTCACTTAAATCTTTTTGAGCACGGCGGTGGCTATATTTTGAAGAAATATTTGAACTCTCATGCTTCACTTATATTATTTTGAGAGTTGATAAGATTAAATTTTGAAGAAATACTTGAACTCTCATGCTTCACTTATATCTTTTTGAGAGTTGATAATAGTAATGGTAATTTGCACAAGATATGAATTTGGTCCCAAAGTGATGAATATTCAAGAGGGATATAATAAAAACTTTCATGAAAGATCATTGGATATGATAAGTTTGATTCCTTGCAATAGTTTTGCGATATGGAGATGATAATATGTGAGTCATGTTGGTGAGTAATTGTGATTTAGTAAGAATATTGGTGTTAAGGTTTGTGATTCCCTATGCATGCACATAAAGTCAATAGTTATGCAACGAAATTATATCCTACTTATGGTGCATTATTCGGTGTTAGTTATGTTCAATGCATGTTTATGACCGTTTTCGCTTTTTGGTTGGTCGCTTCTCAATCTATTTGCTAGCCTTCATTTGTACTAAGCGGAAATACTGCTTGTGCATCCAACTCCTTAAACCCAAGTTGTGCCAAATGAGTCCACCATACCTACCTATATGCGGTATTTCCATGCCGTTCCAAGTAAATTTGCATGTGCCAACTCTAATTTTTCAAAATAATTTTCCGTTTTGTGTGCCCGTACCGCTCATGAAGCGGCAGGGGTGGCCAATATTTTCCATGCTAGGTGTGTTATTCTCACGATGAGTGTTTATTCACTTGTCATTGCACGAGAGAGTGACAGGTAATAGGGATGCCCAGTCCTGAAATGATTTTTTTTTAATATGATGATAATAATAAATTCCTTGAAAAGTGTTGGTATGGAGGGCACCCGTGGATACGGCTAGCCATGGATTGTGAAAGAATGGTGGAAAAGAAATAAACTTTATTTTCTGTTTGGGAACCGCCTATAATGTGTCTAGCATGGAAGATATTGGGAATTCTCGGTCGTTTTCGTTGACAGGAAAAGCATGCCTCTCAAAATAATTTTATCTCTCTAATTTAAGCCTTGAGCTCTGGCACATCTGCAAATCTCTGCTTCCCTCTGCGAAGGGCCTATCTATTTACTTTTATGCAATTTTTATTTTTATTTTGAGTCTCCATCTTCTCTTACAAAGCACCAACTAGAGAGCACTATTGTCATACTTGTGCATTGTGTGTAGCTAATATTGAGTGTGTTTCATGAATGGATTAATGATTGAGCATAATGGGCTAGGGATAACTTTCTTTAGCATTGATATTTTGAAAGACATGATTGCTTGTTAGTATGCTTGAGTATTTATGTCTTCATGTCAAACTATAGACTATTGCTTTGAATCATTCAAGTCCAAATGTCCATGCTACAAAAGAAAAGAGTATATGATGAATATGATAGGTAGCATTCCACATCAAAAATTCTGTTTTTATCATTTACCTACTGGAGGACGAGCAGGAATTAAACTTGGGGATGCTTGATACGTCTCCAACGTAACTATAATTTTTGATTGTTCCATGCTATTATAGTATCAATCTTGGATGTTTTATATACATTTACAAGCAATTATATATCATTTTTTGGGACTAACCTATTAACTTAGTGCCCAGTGCCAGTTGTTGTTCTTTGCCTGTTTTTGTTTTCCAGAATATAAGTACCAAACGAAGTCCAAATGCCACGAAACTTTTGGAGATTTTTTTCTGGACATAAGTGACACTAGAAGCTTCGGGAGAGGGCCAGAAGACAGAGGGGGTGGACACGAGCCACCAGGGTACGCCCCAGGGGGGTGGCGCGCCTTGGTGCCTCGTGGGCCCACCTCTGCTCCGTTTGACCTAATTCCACCTCTATAAATTCTCTAAAATCGGGAAACCAACAGAGTAGTCCACGAAATACTTTTTCCGCCACTGCAAGTTCCTGTTCTCGAGAGATCCCATCTGGAGGCCTTTTCCGGCACTCTGCCGGAGGGGGATTCGATCACGGAGGGGCTCTCCATCAACCTTGCTGCCCTTTCGATGATGTGTGAGTAGTTTACCACAGACCTTCGAGTCCATAGTTAGTTGGTAGATGGCTTCTTCTCTCTTTTTGATCTTCAATACAATGTTCTTCTTGATGTTCTTGGAGTTCTATCCGATGTAATCACTTTTTGCGGTGTGTTTGTTGGGATCCGATGAATTGTGAGTTTATGATCAGATTATCCATGAATATTATTTGAGTTTTCTCTGAACTCTTTTATGCATGATTGTTATAGCTTCGTATTTCTCTCCGATCTATTGATTTGGTTTGGCCAACTAGATTGATTTATCTTGCAATGGGAGAGGTGCTTTGTAATAGGTTCGATCTTGCGGTGCTCAATCCCAGTGACAGAAAGGGACATGACACGTATGTATCGTTGCTATTAAGGGTAAAAAGATGGGGTTTATTCATGCATGAGTTTACTTTGTCTACATCATGTCATCTTGCTTAAGGCGTTACTCCGTTCTTTATGAACTTAATACTCTAGATGCATGGTGGATAGCGGTCGATGTGTGGAGTAATAGTAGTAGATGCAGAATCGTTTCGGTCTACTTGTCTCGGACGTGATGCCTATATACATGATCATTGCCTTGGATATCGTCATGATTATTTGCTTTTCTATTAATTGCCCAACAGTAGTTTGTTCACCCACCGTATGCTATTTTCAAGAGAGAAGCCTACAGTGAAAACTATGGCCCCGGGTCTACCTTTATCATATATTGAAAATCCTAAAAATACCTTGCTGTAATTTTACTTTATTTATTTTATTTTGTATTTTTGCTCGATCTATCTATCTATCTATCTATCACCATACAATTTAATCTTGCAATTAGCCGCCAAGGGATTGACAACCCCTTGTTCGCATTGGGTGCGAGGATTTGTTGTTTTGTGTGCAGGTACTGCTAACGAGTTGTTGCATGATTCTCCTACTGGATTGATAACCTTGGTTTCATAACTGAGGAAAATACTTATCTCTACTGTACTGCATCATCCCCTCCTCTTCGGGGAAATCCCAACGCAGCTCACAAGTAGCACTATACAATTGACAATTGTATTGGGTGTGTTGGGGACACAAGAGATTTCTTGTATTTGATTGTAGGGTTGTTTGAGAGAGAACCATCTTCATCCTACACCTTTTGCGGATCGATAAACCTTAGGTCATCCACTTGAGGGAAATTTGCTACTGTCCTATAAAACTCTGCGCTTGGAGGCCCAACAAAGTCCACAAGAATAAAGTTGCGTAGTAGACATCAGGATTCTATGTGGCAAAGCGGAACCAGGATGATGCTCACAGGTCAAACCGCCAACCCTTCTTGAGAGGAAGGGCGGGAGAGGCGCAAGAAGATCCACCATGACCCGATGGCCGAATCGGCCTCCCGGCCTACCTCTAGCATCCAAGCCCTGGCCACCAATCGCCTGGTGCCAAGGGGCACCATCTTACTCGCGCCACCCCGACAAGTCCTAGCAAGGGCCACCAGTGGTAAGTTATTATCCATTAGCATTGTCCATCATAGTAGACTTGGTGTTTTCTTATTGTTTATTTGATTTTTGTAGGCCGCAACGCGATCTGAGTGGCGCTCTAGTTAACGATCCAGTCACGACCTTTGAGAGCATCCCCCTCCCCCCCCCCCGCTCACCGAGATAGGGGCTCTGATAGCTAAGACAGTCTATAGCGTCCCTCCACAGGCGAACCTCTCACAACTCTTCTAAGAAGGGAGTGGGAACACCAAGGACACCCACTAACCCGCTCAGGATAACGTGGCGCCATTTGGGGGCACTGATAACCAACAATTGTAGGGGATCTGTCGTAGCCATTTCAATAAGTAAGAGTGTCGACCAAACGAGGAGTAGAGGGAATTGGTTGATGGAAACTAGTAAGAAATCACTGTAAAAGTTGCCAAGAGAGTTTGATGGTTTGTTAGACAGCAAGAGTAACTGCAAGAAAGTAATAGTAAAAAAAGTGCAACGGCGCAGCAAGTGGCTCAATCCTTAATTGTGCCAAGGAGAATCCACTATGCCGAGGAATAAGATGGTGGTGAAGGAGATACAGATGATGGTGGAGGCGATGGCCGTGACGGTGGGGTCCCTCGACAACCACCAGAAGGGAGGGGGAAGGGGCCTTCTCCTCCTTATTCTTCCTTGGGCTTCCCCCCTTGGGTTGGAAATGTGCTTTCTCCTACGTATATGGGGGCTATGGGCTGCAATATTCGCACCAAAGGGTACCCCCTCAAAAACCTAGGGT
Organism: Elymus sibiricus; assembly: GCA_039707655.1. Classification (NCBI taxonomy): domain Eukaryota; kingdom Viridiplantae; phylum Streptophyta; class Magnoliopsida; order Poales; family Poaceae; genus Elymus; species Elymus sibiricus. The sequence goes on from CM077674.1 coordinate 390,671,122, forward strand.
TTACTATCAATTTATAGGTGGTAACATCTAATCTCGGCTATCCAACCCATATGCCTTTGATCCAAGTGCCCTTGTGTAACAGCCCAAGTGTAATTCTTGCCTTATTTGTAATCATTCTCATGTGGACCTTCATGTTTTGCCATTGTGTTGATCATCAACCTTGCCTCATGGTCATTTCATGCATCATGCATCATGCTCACCATACCAAATGCATATTAATTATTGCCATGCTTGTGGTTGTGTTGTTGTGATGTGAGGTGGTGTTGTTGGGAGTGTATGTGATGTGGAGTGAGTGCATGTGTTTCTTTGTTTGGAGTGCTACTCCCTCCCATCTAATAAACTATCCCCTCTTCTTTCTTATTCAAAATATCCCCATGTCAAATAATTACTTGCTGTTTTCACCTGTTAAAAATGTTGATCATTTCTGAAATATTCTAAATTGAATTCTAAACCAGCTCCTGTTCCTTCTTGAAGTTTTTACACACTAAAGCATCAAAAACAGATTGCATTCTATTAAAAAATATGATTTTATTTTGTGGTTCTAAAACTGCCATTTTTATTTTTATAAAATAGTATGCATTTTTGTGATCCCAAAAAATGTATTTCTTCTCTTTAAAAACTTTTCTCTCTGGCCTCTGTGATTTTTTGCTTCTCTGGTTTTTTTTAATTAGAAATGTTTTGTTTTCCTGCGAGAGAGAGGGAGGTCCTTTGGGCCTCCACAGCCGCAGCCCAGCAGCCTCCGCAGACCGCTCACCCGTTCGCTCGCTGTCCACCCTGGCGCTGTGCGGCCCACCTGTCGGCGCCCGTAGTCGTCATCGTCGTCCTCCCCCTTTCCAGCTCCCTCTCAGAGCGAGAGCGAGCAGGGCCCCGCCGTGGCCGAGGTGGCGAGGCTAGGGCGTGCCTCCAGGGCCTATAAGAAGCCCTCGGCGTCCGTGCCTCTCCCAAGGGTTTCCCCTTCTCCTCCTCGCCGCCGCCACCTTCTTCCCTTCCCCTTCTTCCTCCTGGTTCTGCTGAGAAGAGAGAAAGAGAGAAGTTCAGTTTCGTCAGAGAGAGCAGAGAGCCGCCGTCGATTTCGTCGTCTCCTTCATCGCCGGTGGCATCTCCGTGGCATCCGAGATGTCCGCGGGGTTTCTGGTGCATTCGGCGTCCCGTTCCCGGCGCTAGGGAGGCCGGAGCGTCCCCGCGTCGTCTTCCCGTCGTCACGTCGCGTGGTTGGAGCTGCGCGTCGTCAGGCAGCGCCAGCTTCGTCGTCCTCGCCTCGCCGCGTCCTCGAGCAGCCCGCAGTGAGCATCAGCTCCTCCTTCCCCCTCTCTTTATCGCGCGTAGCCGCCTAGTCGCGTCCTGGTCGTCGTTTCGCCGTCGCCTCTTTCTCTGGTTCGGGAAGAAGGAAAACCGCGCTCTTTGTCTGCATTTAACGAGCAAGGCCCCTTTATGTTCAGTCGCGCGCGAGTGGCGTAGTGGTCGACCGACCGCTGCGTACACTGGAGGTCTCGGGTTCGATCCCCCCCGAGCCCTTTTAATTTTTACTGTTCTGTAGGTGTGTGTTGTTTCTGTGGCCGGCGTGTGTGGATCCGGTGTGTCAACATGGATCCCGTGTGGCTGCGTATGTGACTCTGTGGGTTTGTGTGTGTGTGCTCTCTGATTTGTATGTGTGTGTGTGTGTGTGTGTGTGTGTGTGAGTATGACAGTGGGCCCTGGCCCCACTTGTCATCCTCAGAAGGGCCCTGGTGTCTATGCCAGTGGGTCCCCTCCCTTTTATTTATTTATTTTTTTGGTGTTGTATTCTCTGGTTGTTTTTATCTGTTTTGGGGCTGTTGCCATTTCAGGCCACTGCCATTTTTGACCATGTCCAAATAGGGTAGGCAATAACTTATAAGTGCATGTGTGTATTTTCGATTCAGGTTTTGGGCATTTTACAAATGCAAACATATGAGTATGATATATGGTTTTGGGGTAGAATTTCCCAAGGAATCCAATGGTGTTATTTGTTTTGTCATTTGAGCAAGTTTGCAAAAATGTCATTTTGTCCCAACATGCCATTTTGTCATTTTCATATGATTTATTCTATGCAATATATGTGAAACTTGTCAACATGAATATGCTAGGTTTTGTGGGTACTAGACCCTGGTATTTTTGTTTGGCATCATAAACTTGTGGATAAGTGGGTTCCTTGCTGTTTACATGCTAAGATAATAACCCTGGTTGCATGTCTCAAACTATTGCTAAGTGTTGGATCTGTTATTTTTCTTGCTATGTTTAGATGATGGTTCCCTTGGATGTGTTGGTCCTTTGAGTTTGGGGCATGAACATGTTTTGTTGTGCCCAGCATACTCTACTAAATTGTGCTAAAAACTTGAGCATTAAGCTCTTGCATCATATTTAAAACATGCTGTCAAGTTGCTATTCTGTTAACATGTGCCCAGTTTTACCCTTGCTAAATATTTCTAAATCTGAGAAACTGTTAATATTTTTATGCCATGAAGAGTGGATGCTACAAAGTGATCTGTTGAGTTATAGCTCATGCTCAGTGCTAGTGTTTTGTTGTAGAGGTTGCCCTCTACTATCCTGTTATTTTTCATGCCATGAAAGTTGCTGTAGCATATATAAACCATGCTGTCAATATGCCATCTGGTTAACTCAGATTCCAGAAAACTGGAATTTTCACTAAGTCCTAAAAATCTGTTTCAACATGCCATCTTGTGATCTTCATTGCTATTGATCTATGCTTCCTTTCAAGTTTGTGTAGTTATATTAATTGTTAAGCATGCTGCTAGGTTTCTGTACATGCCTTGGATTTGATTTAAGACCTGCTGTAGCTCTGGCTATGTGTGTGACAAGATGCCATGTTGCTGTTTTGGAACAGAATGTGTGTTGGATTGTTTTGTGACTTGTGGGAGCTATACTCCATTGTTTTGCTAGATCTTTAGCTCTATTCTTGTTAGATTTTCGTTACCTATCCAGTGGTATCCTTGGAACACCAAGGTATAGCCCAGAGATTGCCTCATCTTGTGTTTTGTCTCCGTTAACGTTCGTACCTTGCCGTGAGCGTACCGTGAGCTACGTTACTCCGTTTGCAACGTTCTACATATGCATTTGCATCGTTTTTGCATGAAGCATCCATATTTGCCATGATCATGCATGTCCAAATAAGTAATATTGAGGTTCTGTCCAGAATACTAAATAACTTAATAAATGCATGTGAAACATGACTAGCATAGGATTGCCATGCTACATTCCTTAATATGACCATGCATCATCTTGTTTGTGCATTGCACCTTGCTGTTTGTTTATTTGGTGCTGTTCTCTTTGGGTAGACGCGAGTGTTGAGCCTGAGTACGAGGATTCCGGAGAGTACAACTACGAGGACCCAGCTCTTTGTCCCTCTGAAGATCCAACAGGCAAGATGATCATACCCGGATCCCGACACTATTTTTGCCTTGCTAGATGTCTCGCTTTTATCGTTATGTTACGTTACCTACCACTTAAACTGTCAGCCTCCAAATTGCCATGAAAGCCTCTAACCTTTCCACTACCTAGCAAAACCTTGATTGGCTATGTTACCGCTGCTCAGCCCTTATCTTATAGCGTTGCTAGTTGCAGGTGCAAGTTTCCCATGTGTCAACATGGTTTTTGTTTATATCACTCTATTTACTGTTATCTAAATTAATGCACATATATATCTGGCAACGGTGGAAGGCTTGGCCTTTTGCTCAGTGTTTGGTTCCGCTTTTGCCGCACTAGTTCCGAGTTCCGGTGTTATATTCCATATTTTGCGCTCCTAACATGCTCGGGGTTGTTATGGGGACCCCCTTGATCATTCGTCTTAGATTAAAACTTGTCTGGCAAGACCCAACATTGGTACTACATTTGCTAAACAACTTAATAAAATTGCATAGGGCTTAGCTACCCCGTGGATAACTTAATCAACCCCCGGGCCAGTGCTCCTCATGAGTGTTGGTCCAAATCAGAGTCGTGTGCGGGGCCAACCCGGGGCAACTCGGGAGATCTCTATCAGGCCACCGTACGCTGCGCTCATCTGATCGTGTCCTGAGAACGAGATACGCGGCTCTTATCGGGTTCGTCGACACGTCGGGCGGTCTTGCTGGACTTGTTTTACCTTTCTCGAATGTCTTGCGCGAGGAATTCCGGTTTTTCTTTGGGCTATCTCGAGGTTGCGGTTTTCCAGTGGAATGGCCTAGGACGATCACGAGATTCGTGGTCGAGGTTATTCTCGCGAAGTGTGGTTAGTTTGTGATGGATGAGTTGGAGCACCCCTGCAGGGTTTAATCTTTTCGAGAAGCCGCGCCCGCGGTTATGTGGCAACTTGGAAATTTGTTTAACACCCGGTAATAGTTAACTTGAAGTAAACTCCAATAAAATACACCAACTGTGTGCGTAACCGTGATCGTCTCTGCTCGTGAACATGATCCGAGAGAGAACACGGTGGGGTTATGATTGACGAAAGTAGGTGTTCAGGATCACTTAGTGATCATGCTATTTCACGATCGTCATACGTGTGCCACCATATTTACATTCATGTTCTCGTAAGTTAGCCACCAAACATATGCTTAGCGCTTGCTGCAGCCTCACCACTTAACCAATTCCTTACCCATTGGCTTACATAGTTTCGGTACCCGGGTTATGAGATTGCTGAGTCCCTGTGGCTCACAGATTACAACAATACAGGTACAGGTGTTGATGAGAGCGTGCCAGATGATGTGACTCAGCTCCAGTGGGAGTACGACGAGGAGAGTAGACGTATGTATGTTACGTATCCGGACGAGTAGGGAGCTTCTTGGTGGTGATCCTGGGATAGCAAGGCAGTCTTCATTGCATCTTTTATCGTTTGTTTTCGTCCGTAGCCGGACCCTGTCTTCTGGCTGATGTATTGAATAATTGTGTGAACTTGTAATTTAGCTTGTGGCGAGTGTAAGCCAACTTATATACTCATCTCTTCCTACATGTATTGCAATGTTTACTGTGCTTGCGAACGACGAGATGCGCTTCTATCCCCATCGAGGCCACAAGCCTTAATAGGGATAGGACCGCATCTTGGGCGTGACAAGTTGGTATTCAGAGCCATACCGACCATAGGAGCCCCTTGCTTGATCGAACTTGGCCGAGTCGAGTCTAGTGAAAAACTATTTTGAGTCTAGTTATATCGGAGAGTAGGATTCTTTTACTCCTCTTCTATACTCTGGTGAGGTATTCGACTTAGGAATTTTCATTCTACTCCTCTTCTCGCTCAAATTTTTTTTAGGATCACGCGGGTATTTTGGAAACTATATGATGCCGATGTGACGGAGTTCTGTCTTGGTGCCTCCTGTCTGACTTGATTTCTTCCGGGGAGTTGAGCTCCAGGGGATTCTTGACACATCGTTATCATTCAGTTTCCTTAGTATCTCAGGACGGAGGATGTTCGAAATTGCTTCAATACTAGTAGTGGCGAGAGGAGTCCGGCATCCCCAGTACTGGTGGAGAGAGTTCGGATGTACTGCCATACTTAGTATCGTTGTGATTACGAGTGTCTGTGGTAGACGAGTTTGCGGAGTTTTCTTGAATTATGGTGTGGAAGGTTGCGGGTGCAGTTGTAGCTGATTACCTTGGGTACGTTCCTGGGCCCGCAACCCGAATCGCATAAACAAGAAAGACTTCGGAAATTCTTAGGTGGGAATTCCAGTAGTTCTTAGGTTCATCTTCCGGCAGATGTATAATGGTTGTACATTTGTTCCGAGCAACCTTAGCTCAATACTTGTTGTGTTAATTTCAAGTGGCTTCATGTTCTAATGATGTTTTCAAGATCCTGCAGAAAGCGTTCTTACTATTTGCAGTTTGAATGCAATTGATGATATTCCGTTGCAATTTCGTTCAAGCCGTTGATTCAGCTTATTTCAATCATCTTTGTCAATGGTGTGCTGATATTCTGTCCATCTTCAGGATGGCGCTAGCAACTCGTGGGAACCAAGGTCGTGATGGAGAGCCGTCTGATCCTCCACCACCCCCACCACCACCTCCACCTCCGGAGGCTTGGCAAGCAGTGATGGCCGCAACCAATGCGAACACTCAGATGTTGCTCAGGTTGCTGCAGGAAAGAGAGCAGGGACAGCAAGGTTATCAAGGGAATTTTCAGAATCAGCCTCAGTTCGCAACTCTGAACCAGTTTCTCGCAAATCAGCCCAAGTCCTTCACCTGTTGTGAGCAGCCTTTCGATGCGGATGATTGGCTCCGTGACATGAACAAGCATTTTGAGTGCAGCAATGTCAGAACAGCGGACTATGTCAAGTTTGCGACTTTCCAGCTCAAGGGTCAGGCAGCAGATTGGTGGCAGCAGTACAAGGATTCCAGAGGTGATCGTGTTATCAGCTGGGATGATTTCTGTCGTGACTTCAGAGCTCATCACTTCCCGACGAGCTTTGTCGAGGAGATGCGTGAGAAGTTCAGGAATTTGAAGCAGGGGAGCAAGTCTGTCTATCAGTATAACATCGACTTCCAGAATCTGGCCCGCTATGCTAAGCAAGATGTTCCCAATGATAAGGCAATGATTTACCAGTTCAGAGGTGGTCTCAGGGATGATCTTCAGCCGGGTCTAGTCCTGCAAGAGCCTCCTGAGTTTGATCAGTTCTACAACATGGCTCTAAAGGTCGAGGCATCTCAGCTCAGGTTGGAGAATTCCAGGAAGCGATTCAGAGATACCAACTCTTCTTCTTCCAGCTCTCAGATTGTTCCTAAGCAGCAGAAGTATTGGGTTCCTCCTCCTCCTCCGTTTCGTCCCCCTCAGCAGCAGAGACAGCACGGTGGTCGTGGTCCTTCCCACCCACCCAACTCAGGTTTTCAGCAGAGGCCCCAGGCTCCCAAGTCAGCAAATGCTCCTCCTCCAGGCAACTTCCGTCCGCTCTCAGAGGTTACTTGTCACAAGTGTGGTCAGAAGGGCCACTACTCCAACAAGTGCATCAACCAGCGGCGTCTTCCGCCTCCTCCTCCTATCAGACCCCCAGGCAGTGCTATGGTGAAGCACAATCCCAAGCATGCAAGAGTGAACATGGTGAATGCAGCTGAAGCAGAGGATTCTTCTCAAGTGATCATGGGTAATCTCTTGGTTAATTCTATTACTGCAAAAGTTTTGTTTGACACTGGTGCATCGCATTGTTTCATGTCAAAGCCATTTTTCGTCAAGCATGAGTTCGATTATAAAGATTTGCCTAGGTCCTTGTCTGTTGTTTCTCCTGGTAAAATGTTGAACTCCAACCGCATTGTTCCGGATGTCTCTATCAAGATGGGCAATTATTCCTTTCTGGCCTCTCCTATTGTGCTCGGCAATTCCGATATTGATCTTATTCTTGGCATGGATTTCCTGGCGATGAACAAGGCTTATGTTGATTGCAAAGCTAAAGAAGTTCAATTGACTCATCCTTCTGAAGACGTGATCATTTTCGCTGCTCGCGATGACACAATTCGTCTATTCTCTCTCAATGAGAAGGGCGAGATCTCTGCCATTTCTCAAATTCCCGTTGTCTCGGAGTATGAAGATGTCTTTCCAGAAGAGTTGCCAGGAATGCCACCTCACAGGCCAGTTGAGTTTGTGATTGATCTCGAGCCTGGAACTGAACCGGTGTGCAAGCGTCCTTATAAGCTTGGCCCCGAAGAGCTGAAAGAGTTGAAGAAACAGCTAGATGAACAAGAGCGTCTGGGTCTGATCAGACCAAGTTCTTCTCCTTGGGGTTGTGGTGCTCTGTTTGTCAAGAAGAAGGATGGCACGGACCGACTATGTGTCGATTACCGTCCATTGAATAAGAAGACAATCAGGAACAAGTATCCGCTTCCCAACATCAATGAGCTGTTTGAGCAATTGAAAGGTGCCAAGGTTTTCTCGAAGTTAGATCTCCGTATGGGCTATCATCAAATCCGCATTCGTGAAGAAGATATCCCAAAGACAGCTTTCAGGACGAGTTTTGGCTCCTATGAGTACACCGTCATGTCTTTTGGTCTAGCAAATGCGCCTCCGACCTTCTCTAGAATGATGAACTATATATTCTCTCCTTTCAAGAATGAGTTCGTCTTGGTCTATTTGGATGATATTCTCGTGTTCTCGGAGACTGAAGAAGAGCATGCAGAGCATCTCAGACTTGTGCTTGACAAGCTTAGGGAACATCGGTTTTATGCTAAGTTCTCGAAGTGCGAGTTTTGGCTCAATGAAGTGGTGTACCTCGGGCATGTCATCTCTGCCGAGGGCATTAAAGTGCACCCCGAGAAAGTTGAAGCAATTGTGAACTGGGAGCCTCCTCAAAATGTCAAGCAGCTTCGTAGCTTCCTCGGCCTTGCAAGCTATTGCAGTAGATTTGTTGAAAACTTCTCTCAGATTGCTAAGCCTCTGTCCAACCTCCTTCAGAAGAATGTCAAGTTTCTGTGGTCTCCTGAGTGTGACGTGGCGTTCAATACACTCAAACAGAAGCTGACTTCGACTCCAGTTCTTGTTCCTCCCGAGCAATCCAAGCCTTTCCAAGTATTTTGTGATGCTTCTCTCCAAGGTCTCGGTGGCGTTCTCATGCAAGATAAGAAAGTTGTGGCTTATACCTCGAGGCAGTTGAAGCCTGCTGAGAAGAACTACCCCACTCATGATCTTGAGCTGGCGGCAGTAGTGCATGCTCTGATGACGTGGAGACATCTGTTGTTGGGAAGACCAGTTGAGGTGTTCACCGACCACAAAAGCTTGAAGTATATCTTCACCCAACCCAACCTCAATCTTCGGCAGTCTCGTTGGGTGGAGATGATCGAGGACTTCAATCCGAGTATTGAATATACTCCTGGGAAAGCTAATGTCATTGCAGACGCGCTGAGCAGAAAAGCGTACTGCAACAGTCTTATCCTCAAGCCTCTTCAGCCCGAGCTTTGTGAAGCTTTCCGCAAGCTCAATCTCCAAATGATTCCTCAAGGTTTCCTTGCCAATCTTCAAGTCTCTCCGACTCTAGAAGATCAGGTTCACCAAGCTCAGCTTCTTGATGCTATGGTGAAGAAAGTGAAGAAAGGTGTGGCCAAGAGCATTCCCAAGTATAAGTGTTTCCGTGTTGATGACAAAGACACCCTGTTCTTCGAGGACCGTCTGGTGGTTCCGAAAGGTGATCTCAGGAAAGTTATCATGGATGAAGCACATAATTCCCTCTTCTCGATTCATCCAGGCAGTTCCAAAATGTATCAAGACCTCAAGCAAACCTTCTGGTGGACTCGCATGAAGCGCGAGATTGCTCAGTTCGTGAACGAGTGTGATGTTTGTCGCAGAGTGAAGGCGGAACATCAACGTCCAGCAGGTCTCCTTCAGCCTTTGCCTATCCCAGAGTGGAAATTCGATCATGTTGAAATGGATTTCGTCACTGGGTTTCCTAAGTCCAAGAGAGGGAACGATGCCATCTTCGTGGTCATCGACAAGCTCACCAAAGTTGCCCACTTCCTTCCGGTCAAAGAATCTATCTCGGCAGCTCAGCTAGCAGAGTTGTATACGTCAAGGATAGTTTCTTTGCACGGTGTTCCTAAGCTCATATCCTCAGATCGTGGAAGCATCTTCACTTCCAAGTTTTGGGATTCCTTCCAGACTGCAATGGGGACTAATCTCCGTTTCAGCACAGCTTTCCATCCTCAGACTAGTGGTCAAGTTGAGAGAGTCAATCAAATCCTCGAAGATATGCTCAGAGCTTGTGTGATTTCTTTTGGCATGAAGTGGGAAGATTGCCTCCCGTTTGCTGAGTTCTCATACAACAATAGCTTCCAAGCAAGTTCCGGCAAAGCTCCTTTCGAGATTCTCTATGGCAGAAAGTGCCGTACCCCGCTCAATTGGTCTGAAACCGGTGAGCGTCAAATCCTTGGTAATGACATGATCACTGAAGCAGAAGAAATGTGCCGTGTCATTCGTGCCAATCTCAAAGCAGCTCAGTCCCGCCAGAAGAGTTATTATGATAGCAAGCATCGTGACATGACCTTCCAGATCGATGATTTTGTCTATCTCAGAGTGTCTCCCATGAAGGGCACTCAACGCTTTGGCATCAAAGGGAAGCTTGCTCCACGCTTTGTGGGTCCTTTCAAGATTGTGGGCAAGAGGGGTGACCTTGCCTACCAACTCGAGCTTCCTCCCAATTTCTCCAATGTGCATGATGTGTTTCATGTCTCTCAGCTCCGGAAGTGTTTCAAGACTCCCGAGCGCACCGTTGATCTCCAACAAATTGATCTCCAAGAAGACCTATCCTATCATGAGCATCCAGTTGCTATCCTTTAAGAAACTGAGCGTAAGACTCGCAACAAGTCAATCAAGTTTCTAAAGGTGAAGTGGTCACATCACTCCGACAAAGAAGCCACTTGGGAACGAGAGGACCATCTCCGTTCCGAATTTCCCGAATTCTTCCGTTCCTAGATCTCGGGACGAGATCCTCATGTAGTGGGGGAGAGTTGTAACAGCCCAAGTGTAATTCTTGCCTTATTTGTAATCATTCTCATGTGGACCTTCATGTTTTGCCATTGTGTTGATCATCAACCTTGCCTCATGGTCATTTCATGCATCATGCATCATGCTCACCATACCAAATGCATATTAATTATTGCCATGCTTGTGGTTGTGTTGTTGTGATGTGAGGTGGTGTTGTTGGGAGTGTATGTGATGTGGAGTGAGTGCATGTGTTTCTTTGTTTGGAGTGCTACTCCCTCCCATCTAATAAACTATCCCCTCTTCTTTCTTATTCAAAATATCCCCATGTCAAATAATTACTTGCTGTTTTCACCTGTTAAAAATGTTGATCATTTCTGAAATATTCTAAATTGAATTCTAAACCAGCTCCTGTTCCTTCTTGAAGTTTTTACACCCTAAAGCATCAAAAACAGATTGCATTCTATTAAAAAATATGATTTTATTTTGTGGTTCTAAAACTGCCATTTTTATTTTTATAAAATAGTATGCATTTTTGTGATCCCAAAAAATGTATTTCTTCTCTTTAAAAACTTTTCTCTCTGGCCTCTGTGATTTTTTGCTTCTCTGGTTTTTTTTAATTAGAAATGTTTTGTTTTCCTGCGAGAGAGAGGGAGGTCCTTTGGGCCTCCACAGCCGCAGCCCAGCAGCCTCCGCAGACCGTTCACCGGTTCGCTCGCTGTCCACCCTGGCGCTGTGCGGCCCACCTGTCGGCGCCCGTAGTCGTCATCGTCGTCCTCCCCCTTTCCAGCTCCCTCTCAGAGCGAGAGCGAGCAGGGCCCCACCGTGGCCGAGGTGGCGAGGCTAGGGCGTGCCTCCAGGGCCTATAAGAAGCCCTCGGCGTCCGTGCCTCTCCCTAGGGTTTCCCCTTCTCCTCCTCGCCGCCGCCACCTTCTTCCCTTCCCCTTCTTCCTCCTGGTTCTGCTGAGAAGAGAGAAAGAGAGAAGTTCAGTTTCGTCAGAGAGAGCAGAGAGCCGCCGTCGATTTCGTCGTCTCCTTCATCGCCGGTGGCATCTCCGTGGCATCCGAGATGTCCGCGGGGTTTCTGGTGCATTCGGCGTCCCGTTCCCGGCGCTAGGGAGGCCGGAGCGTCCCCGCGTCGTCTTCCCGTCGTCACGTCGCGTGGTTGGAGCTGCGCGTCGTCAGGCAGCGCCAGCTTCGTCGTCCTCGCCTCGCCGCGTCCTCGAGCAGCCCGCAGTGAGCATCAGCTCCTCCTTCCCCCTCTCTTTATCGCGCGTAGCCGCCTAGTCGCGTCCTGGTCGTCGTTTCGCCGTCGCCTCTTTCTCTGGTTCGGGAAGAAGGAAAACCGCGCTCTTTGTCTGCATTTAACGAGCAAGGCCCCTTTATGTTCAGTCGCGCGCGAGTGGCGTAGTGGTCGACCGACCGCTGCGTACACTGGAGCCCTTTTAATTTTTACTGTTCTGTAGGTGTGTGTTGTTTCTGTGGCCGGCGTGTGTGGATCCGGTGTGTCAACATGGATCCCGTGTGGCTGCGTATGTGACTCTGTGGGTTTGTGTGTGTGTGCTCTCTGATTTGTGTGTGTGTGTGTGTGTGTGTGTGTGAGTATGACAGTGGGCCCTGGCCCCACTTGTCATCCTCAGAAGGGCCCTGGTGTCTATGCCAGTGGGTCCCCTCCCTTTTATTTATTTATTTTTTTGGTGTTGTATTCTCTGGTTGTTTTTATCTGTTTTGGGGCTGTTGCCATTTCAGGCCACTGCCATTTTTGACCATGTCCAAATAGGGTAGGCAATAACTTATAAGTGCATGTGTGTATTTTCGATTCAGGTTTTGGGCATTTTACAAATGCAAACATATGAGTATGATATATGGTTTTGGGGTAGAATTTCCCAAGGAATCCAATGGTGTTATTTGTTTTGTCATTTGAGCAAGTTTGCAAAAATGTCATTTTGTCCCAACATGCCATTTTGTCATTTTCATATGATTTATTCTATGCAATATATGTGAAACTTGTCAACATGAATATGCTAGGTTTTGTGGGTACTAGACCCTGGTATTTTTGTTTGGCATCATAAACTTGTGGATAAGTGGGTTCCTTGCTGTTTACATGCTAAGATAATAACCCTGGTTGCATGTCTCAAACTATTGCTAAGTGTTGGATCTGTTATTTTTCTTGCTATGTTTAGATGATGGTTCCCTTGGATGTGTTGGTCCTTTGAGTTTGGGGCATGAACATGTTTTGTTGTGCCCAGCATACTCTACTAAATTGTGCTAAAAACTTGAGCATTAAGCTCTTGCATCATATTTAAAACATGCTGTCAAGTTGCTATTCTGTTAACATGTGCCCAGTTTTACCCTTGCTAAATATTTCTAAATCTGAGAAACTGTTAATATTTTTATGCCATGAAGAGTGGATGCTACAAAGTGATCTGTTGAGTTATAGCTCATGCTCAGTGCTAGTGTTTTGTTGTAGAGGTTGCCCTCTACTATCCTGTTATTTTTCATGCCATGAAAGTTGCTGTAGCATATATAAACCATGCTGTCAATATGCCATCTGGTTAACTCAGATTCCAGAAAACTGGAATTTTCACTAAGTCCTAAAAATCTGTTTCAACATGCCATCTTGTGATCTTCATTGCTATTGATCTATGCTTCCTTTCAAGTTTGTGTAGTTATATTAATTGTTAAGCATGCTGCTAGGTTTCTGTACATGCCTTGGATTTGATTTAAGACCTGCTGTAGCTCTGGCTATGTGTGTGACAAGATGCCATGTTGCTGTTTTGGAACAGAATGTGTGTTGGATTGTTTTGTGACTTGTGGGAGCTATACTCCATTGTTTTGCTAGATCTTTAGCTCTATTCTTGTTAGATTTTCGTTACCTATCCAGTGGTATCCTTGGAACACCAAGGTATAGCCCAGAGATTGCCTCATCTTGTGTTTTGTCTCCGTTAACGTTCGTACCTTGCCGTGAGCGTACCGTGAGCTACGTTACTCCGTTTGCAACGTTCTACATATGCATTTGCATCGTTTTTGCATGAAGCATCCATATTTGCCATGATCATGCATGTCCAAATAAGTAATATTGAGGTTCTGTCCAGAATACTAAATAACTTAATAAATGCATGTGAAACATGACTAGCATAGGATTGCCATGCTACATTCCTTAATATGACCATGCATCATCTTGTTTGTGCATTGCACCTTGCTGTTTGTTTATTTGGTGCTGTTCTCTTTGGGTAGACGCGAGTGTTGAGCCTGAGTACGAGGATTCCGGAGAGTACAACTACGAGGACCCAGCTCTTTGTCCCTCTGAAGATCCAACAGGCAAGATGATCATACCCGGATCCCGACACTATTTTTGCCTTGCTAGATGTCTCGCTTTTATCGTTATGTTACGTTACCTACCACTTAAACTGTCAGCCTCCAAATTGCCATGAAAGCCTCTAACCTTTCCACTACCTAGCAAAACCTTGATTGGCTATGTTACCGCTGCTCAGCCCTTATCTTATAGCGTTGCTAGTTGCAGGTGCAAGTTTCCCATGTGTCAACATGGTTTTTGTTTATATCACTCTATTTACTGTTATCTAAATTAATGCACATATATATCTGGCAACGGTGGAAGGCTTGGCCTTTTGCTCAGTGTTTGGTTCCGCTTTTGCCGCACTAGTTCCGAGTTCCGGTGTTATATTCCATATTTTGCGCTCCTAACATGCTCGGGGTTGTTATGGGGACCCCCTTGATCATTCGTCTTAGATTAAAACTTGTCTGGCAAGACCCAACATTGGTACTACATTTGCTAAACAACTTAATAAAATTGCATAGGGCTTAGCTACCCCGTGGATAACTTAATCAACCCCCGGGCCAGTGCTCCTCATGAGTGTTGGTCCAAATCAGAGTCGTGTGCGGGGCCAACCCGGGGCAACTCGGGAGATCTCTATCAGGCCACCGTACGCTGCGCTCATCTGATCGTGTCCTGAGAACGAGATACGCGGCTCTTATCGGGTTCGTCGACACGTCGGGCGGTCTTGCTGGACTTGTTTTACCTTTCTCGAATGTCTTGCGCGAGGAATTCCGGTTTTTCTTTGGGCTATCTCGAGGTTGCGGTTTTCCAGTGGAATGGCCTAGGACGATCACGAGATTCGTGGTCGAGGTTATTCTCGCGAAGTGTGGTTAGTTTGTGATGGATGAGTTGGAGCACCCCTGCAGGGTTTAATCTTTTCGAGAAGCCGCGCCCGCGGTTATGTGGCAACTTGGAAATTTGTTTAACACCCGGTAATAGTTAACTTGAAGTAAACTCCAATAAAATACACCAACTGTGTGCGTAACCGTGATCGTCTCTGCTCGTGAACATGATCCGAGAGAGAACACGGTGGGGTTATGATTGACGAAAGTAGGTGTTCAGGATCACTTAGTGATCATGCTATTTCACGATCGTCATACGTGTGCCACCATATTTACATTCATGTTCTCGTAAGTTAGCCACCAAACATATGCTTAGCGCTTGCTGCAGCCTCACCACTTAACCAATTCCTTACCCATTGGCTTACATAGTTTCGGTACCCGGGTTATGAGATTGCTGAGTCCCTGTGGCTCACAGATTACAACAATACAGGTACAGGTGTTGATGAGAGCGTGCCAGATGATGTGACTCAGCTCCAGTGGGAGTACGACGAGGAGAGTAGACGTATGTATGTTACGTATCCGGACGAGTAGGGAGCTTCTTGGTGGTGATCCTGGGATAGCAAGGCAGTCTTCATTGCATCTTTTATCGTTTGTTTTCGTCCGTAGCCGGACCCTGTCTTCTGGCTGATGTATTGAATAATTGTGTGAACTTGTAATTTAGCTTGTGGCGAGTGTAAGCCAACTTATATACTCATCTCTTCCTACATGTATTGCAATGTTTACTGTGCTTGCGAACGACGAGATGCGCTTCTATCCCCATCGAGGCCACAAGCCTTAATAGGGATAGGACCGCATCTTGGGCGTGACACCTTGGGCATGCTTAGAGCCCTCTAAAATCTTCCTTATCTTCTCATGAGTCCATAGGATAAAACCAGGTTGAGATCCATCAAGTTTGGAAGGAGTTAGAGTCAATCCCATAATCCCAATTTTGGATTCCCAAAAAATGGTCATTTTTGTAAATATTGAATTACCCACAAGGTGCATATGGACTTGGAATTGGGTGGTTCCAAGTGTTATGGTTTTTTTATGACGTGGAGATTAACTTTTGTCATGAATTTCTTTATTTGACTCCATATTCATGGGTCCTAGTGATGATTTTTAAGTACTAGTCATGCAGGGACATATTTGTAGTTACTCCAAATTTGACTAGACCTTGAAGTTTATTGATAGTTCATTGAATTTCCATGAAGTTCTTACACACATTAGGGAAAACACGAACATGTGGATCTTTTGCAACTATTCGTAGGTTGGTGTAAATAAATATAAAAGTTTGCATAAAAAAGATAAGATAGTGACATGAGACATACAAGAATTATAGATATGTCAGACATGTATCACATGTGTCGTCAGATCTAGCAACGATACCAGGATGGACATGTTTTCCTTTTCCCCATGGAAACACGGGGAGTTGGTTGTGTCGCTATCTTGTCAGTGATGCTTCGATAGCAATGACGCTGATTGGTTACTCCATCGACTCGGATGAACATTTAGGTGTTTTCGAACCAACATTGTGTTCTTGCCCAACCAACCAATTTTTTGGGATCGAATTCGTCAAAGCTTCCCCATAGATATCGATGACTTCCTAACTGTGTGCATGGATACTACTTTCTTGTTCTTCAGATGAAGAAAAACTCTGGTGATGGCAGCATTCATACGCCATTGGCACATATGCCGAATGGAGATATGGAAGACTTCCCAAGGGTTGATCGGGTAGTCTTTTCCATATTGGTAAAAGAGACTGCCCCTCAAAACAGAGACTTCAAAACTCTCCGAGAGTTGATACCCCTCCTTGAAGAGTTCCCATATAAATGGGCGATTTGGGGGAGATCCCATGTAGATCAAACATATTATTTACCCGTGGGATCCGGACCTTCATATGCTTTTTCAAAAGAAGATTTACTACTATTTATTGATTATGAAAAGAAAGTAAACTGACACTTTATGTCTCTCTTTTGAAATTGAAGCTTTAAAATAGTAGGAAATGGATGCTTAGTTTGTATTGCTTCTGGGTCGAGGATGGCCGGTTTTCTCGGATGTTGCTACTCAAGTCCAGTCCTTAGTTAGTAAGAGACAATCGTTTAGTGTATGAGTCTGTTAGGAGAGTAGCAGCAAAGATAAGTCATTATATAGGATAGCTGTTGCAGAGATAAAACGGTATAAGGATATCTGTTAACACTAAAAAAACCGTAAAACAAAATATGCCGAGGTCCCAAAAAGGATTGAATTTGCGAAAGTGACCGACATGATGCTATACAGAAGTCCTGGTATGGTAGTTTTTGAACTTTGAAGAGCCTGTAATGGTCATAGAAATATCGGAAACTACACAACGATGAGTGATCTCGAGGCCATTCCGAATCAAATACTCTTACTTTAGCCTTATTTCGTAGGCCCCTGCTTTAGTTCTTCCACCCAATTCACTGCCTACATGCCCATTACTTCCGGTCATTTCGAAGAACACTTGTGCCTAGCTCCTCCGGTCTTACTGCAGCAGCAGGGAGCCTAACTATTATCGTTGTCTGGAAAGATGGGCCCCTTTTGAATAGGACGTCGATAAGTCGATTTGCCCATGGCAAGCGTGCTTGTCAACTAAACCTGCCATCCTTAAAGTTTCCATTAGAAACGTTCGATTTTCAATGGGCAAATCCCGAACGTTCGGGATTGATCATTTCCATTTGAATATGAGTGGGCTCCTAGTCTATCCATTCAATCCAACTAGAAGTAGCCGATTATGTAATGTTGCTTTGCTTGCTTTAGGAATTAACTTCCAAACTACATTAATAAAAAAAGTTCAATAGAATTGAAGTGAAAGAAATAAGTAGCAACACTTTGCTTGGATGGAAACGAATTGACACAAGAAGTTCGGCAAGACTTCAGTTTACACGTGGAAGTGTCTTGAAAGGTTTCAGCTGATGCCCGGATTGTATTTCCCTATTCTTCTAGAGATTTTCATGTAATAGTGCGTGCCTATCTATATCTATACCAATATAAAAAAACCAAAGAGGTAGATCCAATTAATCTCGGGCATCAAACCATGTCAATCCAATGGTGAGTGCTCACATGTTTAACATGCAATTAATATCATACTCCATCCGTAAAGAAGTATAAGAGCGTTTAGATCTAAACGCTCTTATATTTCTTTACAGAGGAAGTACCAAATATCAACGTCTTTGCTAATCATATAAGTAACACATAATTGATATCGCACCTAATATCAACGTGCAATTAATTTGTTTTCCTGTGCATTGCACGCAGCCACGCACGGGTTTACTAGTTTAGAGAAAAAACAAGATCTAGACGCGACCCAAAATTTGTCTCCTATAAATACACGCGTGGACCATCTCTTGATCTGTTGGTTTTGTCTAATCCAAATCTGATAATTTAGAAAGCAATCGAGTTTGGGTCCTTGTCCAACACGTACACACGAAATCACGCATTGTACGTCCAACAAGGAAACATGCACTAAAAAAGGGAAACATGCATCCACGGTAGGAAATTTTATTAATCGACTGGAGGTCGGTCTAGGCGCGTCCTCTCCCAACATGTCTATATCTACCCGTTCCAGAAATACAAACCCCAACCCCAAGCAACTAAAGCAACACACAATACCTTCCATAGCCCTAGATGGATCCACAAGCTAGGGGCACCATGATGGGCGCGAGTCCGGACCAGCGCTCCGATCAGCTGGCGGAACCGCGGAAGCGCCGAGCCGGACAATGTCGCGCCGCCGATTTTTCTGGGCCGTGATATTGCCGATGGTGCTCCTCGTAGGTGTCATTAGCTTCTGTGCCTACCAATACTGCGAGCCGCCTTATTACTATGCCGCGATCGACTCCGTCTCTGGCCTCGACCTCACCACCGATCTCGCACGCCGCCCCACGCTGCTCCACCCGGAGTTCAACCTCACCGTCCGCGTTGCCCCATACACGCTATGGTTCAAGAAGTGCGTCAAGCCTGGTGCGTACGTGGGGGTGGCCTACCGCGGCGTCTGGTTCGCCACCAGCGTGCCCACAACGGACCGGATTTGCGTCGGGCCAGGGAAGGTGGTGGATCGGCCCTTTGTCGCGAGGGGCCGTGATGTGGTCATGCCGGTGTCCGTGCAGGATAGCCTTGTGGGGGAGTTGCGCGGTGGATTGCCGGATTTCAACGTCGTGCTCCTTGGCCTGGGGCAGTGCTGGGCGTTGTCTTGCGGGACTCGGCGGGTCGGTGATGCCGGTGTCTTGCGAATGCGGTGCTCCAACACTTATACGACGTGCAGGAGCAGATATGCATACTAAGTGTTGTTGATCACCGCCGTACACAATTGTTATTTTGCTTTCCAGCCTCATTTTAACCGGTCAGGATTGTCCCACATATTAATTTGTTGTCACTTGTCATACAACTTTTCGTGTTTTTCTTCTTGTTAATGATGACGAACTTGGCTCTTGGTCTATCTATCCTATTACAATTCAGGATTCATATGTGCATTGACTTTTGTGGTTGCTCCGCTTCGAAGAAAAAAATGTTTACGCCACGTGACGCTCAATTTCCACCGCACCCCAACCATGCATTCCTTCCAATGGTTTACCCCTTTCGAAGAAGAGGCTCGCACGAATGAGCGCAGCTGGCGATTCCCCCGCCGCCGGCTTGGAGAAGAGAGAGAGAGAGAGAGAGAGAGAGAGAGGGGGGGGGGGGGGGGGGGGGTGGGGGATGGAAAAAGAGAAGAACAACTGAGGAAGAGGAAAAAAAAAAGTTCCGCACAGTCCACCAGATCACTAGAATGCCTCCCCACTAAGGTTATCTTGGCCTCACTGTTTTTCTTGTCTCCAAGCCGCACTGTCACAAAGTTCGCCAGCGGACTTTCTCCTCCACCACATATCGATTGATTGTTCTGCCGCTCCATTTTCATCCGTACATGGAGGGAGGTACCCCCGCCTCTCAACATGCGTTGTTCAAAGGGCTCTACCAATTGAGCTAAATCCTCACTTATATCCTAATGATTAGCTAATTATTACTAGGAATCAACCAAGATTGAGACTGTACTTGCAATGGCCCAGGGTAAATTAATGTCAATTTTAGGTTCTACGTGACAGATATGAATACTCCTTTTTTGCCCGAAGACATGAATATTCTTTGTAGTAGGGTTCGGACAAATTTAAAGTTTGCGGCATGGGATGGATGAGAGTACAATGGTTGCGGCGATAGCGGAGTGCCGAAGTTAGGAAATTAGGAATTAGAAGTAGAAGCCGAAGTTAATCAGAAAAGAGTCGCTAGCAGCAGGCTGCCTATTTTGAAGCTGCGAAGCACCTAGAGGATGGAAGCAGTGAAGCACCTGGAGTCGGTCGCCGATCGATCCGACGAGTCTGGAACTTGGAAGAGGAAGGCAACAGCGGCAGCGGCAGCGGCCGATCGATCCAATGAGTCGATGAGACGAAGCCGCGAAGGCGAGTAGGCGACGATCCCGTTTCCTGTAGCGACGCCGACGCGACTGCTAATACAGATTGCCAATACAGTTTTGCGATCGATCGAGTGACGAGTCCACAATCCCTTTTTTTTCTGAGGGACCAACGATCCCGTTTCCTTCTTACAGATCACGATCGATCCAGCATTTTATTTATTTATTTGAGAAACACCGATCGAGCAGACTTTTTTTTTAGGATTATCGATCAAGCAGACGAGCCAGCGCTGGATGCCTCGACAGGTGGAGCGCCAGGGCCCAGCGGCCCAGCGTGGCAGCTCCTAGGATTTTGGGGCTCCCAAAAATTATGGGCCCTGTGCAGACCGCACACTCAGCACAGCTGTGGGCCCGGCCCTGAACAGGTCGTTGCCTATACACTGCCTCCACCCCTGGTTGGCATCGAAAAATTTCATCGAAACACACCCATGCCGGATCTAGTTTCAAAGATCTTGTTACGGGGATTCCAACGGTGAAAACGGATCTAAATTCTGATGCGCGGTTTGAAAAATATGACTTTTTAAAAATTCAAAAACCCGAAACAAATGCAAATGGACCTGTTTTTTCCAAACCGAAGTGACTAATACGAACGCATTTAATCCCAACAAACACATGTGCTAGGAGACAAAAAAAATTAACACATACATGCATGTGAGAGTCCGGCCGCTCGTTTTCTCCAAATAGCTCACACACACGATTAAGTAATTAAGAAAATAAATGACAAATATACATTGATGACATATTTTTATAAGAAAAGTACTCACTATCACTGAAGAAATATTTACTAATACAAGTGATATATTTCTGAGTACCTTAGGTTACAAGTATAAAAATATATGACTAATTAAAAGGGGCGACAAGGGGAAACATAAACACGCACTCATACCGGCCATATCCATAGAAAAAAGTCGACACCCAGAATTAAACATGATCAATCGACCGAGATGGGAAAGAAAAGTTATTGCACTCTATTTGTAGGGCGCTGGTGTCCCCGACCATCCGAGGCCCGCACGACCAGAGTGTCTCCCATAAGTTGGAGACTCGCAACTTGACATCGAACTCCGGCGCGCCGCTGCGCATGTCCATCGCAAGGTAATCCATCCAGGACCCTGGTATGAGCACTTGGGAGCCTGTCGTGGTTATGGGGTGCTCGGCCACCCCTCTCGGCTCGGCGCAGATCTGCCGCATCAAGGTGGCACTAGCAGCGAGCCAGACACTGCGGTAGGACACCTCCACGTAGATATTGGGATCCAGGCACTGGCTGGCCCAAAATCCATACGAGATGACGCGGAGGGTGAGTTTGAACTCTTGGTAAAGCTCAGGCTTCTACTCGAGGTCGGTCGCCGGGTCTAGACCGGAGACAGAGTCGATGGCAACAAAGCAGTGGGGCACATTATCGGAGGTCTGTTTGACGCATAAAATCAAGGCGCCGCTGAAGACGCTGATGAGCAAGGTTACCACTCTGATCCACACCAAGGAGAAGTCGCATTCAGGATACAAACTGGAGTACTTGTGGGGGGCGCCCATCTGTTGGCGCCGCCTCCTCGCAGCGCCCCTCTTCTTCTTCCTCACAATTCTACCTCTCATGGTTTTGTCTCACACAAGAACACATGGACGCACACACACCAGGGAAGCACACACGTACACACACTTCACCAAGAAAGAGCACAAAGACTTTGCGTAGGGGCTCTGCTCCTTGGTGTACACACTGGCTACATTGTTTCCTCAGCCCTCACGGCCTCATCTTTCATTACTCTGTTGAATCATATATATATACGAGGACCCAACACACGCACTAACTTAGCCTTATCCTATTCCTGGAATCTCTCCAACAGCCATAAGACTCGGCCACACTAACCCACTAAGTCTACAACCCCATGCACTACGCCCATGTCCAACGCGTGGGCAGTATATCCTCAACGGCCACACCATTAACCATGCAACTAACTAACTAATGCATGAAGCTAGCTACTACTTGCATGCAACTAACAACTCCATCATTATCCTTCTGGTCAGTCTCGTGCAGCCCGGCTCCAGGTCTTGTGCAGCTGCTTCACCCAGCATTCAGCATCTCGCGTGTGTGCCGCCTCGCACGGCCACTAGCATCTCACCTTGCACAATCTCGTGTCGACGACTCGCCGTCTACGTACGTATCACACGTACATCTTGCCGACACAGAACTACTCTAGACCATCTACACTATATGCAAAACTCAAAACAAATATGCAGATACATCATGACAAGATTAGTGCTAACACCATCGTGGTTTTGCCAGACGATCTTTGCCTGGCCACCGTCCCGAAATCGGTTGCGTATATGCCACTTTTCTGTTGAACCCTGTGTATGGCGCTTAGTTGCTTTGATGCTGCTTTGGAAGATCGATCTCTTTGTAGGGCTTTATGTAAGTAAGTAAGACGGGTTCATGCAGGTGCGTCAGCACTCCGGAGAGTCCAGAATGCTAAAGCACCTCGTCTCTCAACTTCCGATGGGACAATGGCGCTGTCACCTCTGTCCTGGATGCTGTCGTCGGCTCTACCTGCCGTCCTTGCCGGCTTTTATACCGGCGGCTCCAACGTGCTTGTAGCAACATCGGAGGAGCTGGCGGCAACAGGTACGGCCATGTATTAAGATATGCATGTGTTTCTTGTTGTGACGTGGTTTCATATACGTACATGTGCATATATCCTGTAGCATCTGTTTGAATAAGATGTAGTACATGTCTCTTGTTGTCATGTGTGTTGCCATTTGTTTTTACGAAAGGTGTATAACGGGATGTAGCTATATCTCAATTACGTATCCTATATACTTAAAAGATCCATCCTTACTATCTTGTTTATCTTGACATGCACCCTATCCACATCATTAGATATCTCAACATGTTCTCGCATCCAAGGCCCTAACATTTTGCACCCAACACCCTAGAATCTTTGTTTTCTTACAAACAAGGCCAAAATTTCGACGAGTCGTGGGGATTTTTGCCGGAAATTGCGGCAGCATAACGCCACACCGGCAGTAGAATCGCTCCACGGCCATGCCTTCTATTTCGCCGTACTATCTCAGAAGCAACGAATACACTACTAGCTACATGCCAACTGTTATTCATAGCTAATCAATCCATCCATGTTTCATTATCTTCATTTGTAAATATTCATAGTATCATGCAAACTTTTACTTTCGTGGCTTAAATATCTGTTGAGACTTGATTGTTGGTTGAGCAGATTCATGATTCAGGTCTGTGTCAAATGGAGTGCACTAACGGTAACTGAATGTACCGACTGGGAGGATTATCATCATAACACAAAAGCCTTTTCCTCCAAGGAACATCATGATGGATTCAAGTTTTGTATTATCTATCTGTCGACTGCCTCCATTTGTAGATTTTTCCACCATACATACATAGCTTCATGCAACTAAGATCAAGGTCAACAATGCTTGAGTGGTTAAATTATTTTATGCTATTAGGCCAAGCTACAAACCTGAAGAAGATAAAATATGTGCTCTAGGTGCCAATGCAAAGAACATAAGACCTAGAGTTTCTTCAATCAGGTTAGTATGGAACAGAGGGTATGCTATTATAATGAGTTAATATCTAACCGAAGATGTAAAATTTAATAATTTTCCATCGGAACTTATCAAAAATTTAGGAAATTCCCATTGGCACATGGTAAAATTTAGGATTTAAAAAAAGGTGGAAAATTTAGGCATTTGTTCTTACATGGCGACAGTGCTTAACTTTTTGCCATAGCAAATAGCTTAGCAAAATTGCCATGGTAAAAAATGTGTTTATGGCATGGCAAAAGTTGAAGTGGTGACATGGAAAAAGCTATATTGGAGGCAAGGAAAAGCTAAAAATCTTTTGCCATGGCAAAAAAGTATAAACGTATAAAAGTTGACATGGTATGATTAAATTATTTGCCATGTTTTATGACCCTAGATATGCTTATCACATGGCAAATTTGAAAAAATAGTGTTGATGCAATATCTGCCTACCTTGTGTTTTGGAGATTGTTGACAGAAACAGGTATGGACTGATTTGTTTGCTAGTGCATACAGAGAGAAATAGTCCATACAGAACCGAAGAGAATGCTGCCTCCGGTGGAAAGTTCATGTAACTTCACCAAAGTATATCTGCGTTGCAGAGAAGAACGAGCTCTTTATGATGAAGTCATACAGACGAAACATTTGATGTGAAGGAATTAACCCCTCGAAGAATTATGCTGAAGCGAAGCATTTGATTCGGTTTGGCCGTCCGAAGAAATTGACTGCAGCGAGTGGAAGTCGAAGACAAAGTGAAGACGTAGCATTCATTTCGTTGTTCTTCTTTCATTCTTTTTGAGTCATAGGACCTCCGTACTATTAAGAGGCGTATAGGTTCTCGAAGCTTAGATCCGCTGTGATGCTTAGCCAAAACCTATGAAAGTTGCGAGAGAAATCTCTTTGTGTTCCGAGCAAATACTTGTCAGCAAGAGACTGTGATCTTCTTCGCTGCGAGAGATTTGTCTCGGACCGAGGAGTTAGCATTGCTTGTTCCTCAAGTAATGTTACCGTTGCTCCCAAATCTGACCGCTGTGAAACGTGTCGGTTGGCCATTGGCTGGACCGCGTGTCCAAAATGGTCATTTCCCATCCGGAAAGGCTGCGGCTATAAATAGCCACCCCGCTCCAACGTTGCCCATTGGCTGCTCCGCTTAAGATTTCTGAGAAGATTGATTGAGCAACCCCTCTCCGAGTGATTTGAGTTTAAGATCCACCGAGAGAAAACCAAGAACCCAAAACTTAGACAATGGTTTAGCATCACAGTGGCTCTGAGTGAGAGTTCTTGTACCTATTACTCTTGAGAGCTGCGCACTCTCTAGACGGATAGGTTTCCGCTCGAGTGTTGAAGAGTTGTTGCCTTCACCGAGCTAGATCTTCAGCAACCAAGAGTGATTGTGGTTTGCGAAGGTCGACCGAAGGTTTGGAGATCGCCGACAAGGATCTACCACGAGTGAAATCAACTGGAGTCTGATCAGCTTCGAGTTGAAGGAGAATAGGGTGAAGAGAGTTTATCTTCCGTGTTAAGTCACAGCCCCTCCAACCAGACGTAGCCCTTTGGCAGAAGGGTGAACTGGTCTACCAAATCTCTGTCGCCATCGAGCACCACTGGTTCTATCTACTCTACTGCAATTCCTTCTGTAGTTTACATTCGTGCTCTGTGTTGATAGTTCTTCGATCGTTATCCACTATCGTAGCTTTTGCATCATCTATCGCCCTAGTTGTCATAAGTTGATCTTCGAGTCATATTTCCGCGTGTGCTCAGCATTCTGTTTATATTATCATCATTTCTTCTCGGTTAACCATCCTGCATAACTCTCATCACCCGCGTCATGTTTTGCCTCGTACTATTGCATCTGTTTGCCTGTTGCATTACTCTCATCGTAGTTAAACCTGTGATTTCCCAAGCTCGCACTGTTATTACTTCATTTATCGAGGAACATGCTTCTGAAGACGAAAATTGATTCAGCTCATTTCATCCTTTACATCATTCCGCTGCTGTGAATGAGATCTGTTCAAAACTTTCGAAAGAAATTTTGAATCTCCCATTCACCCCCCCTCTGGTCGATATACTCTCGGTCCTAACAATTGGTATCAGAGCAGATACTCCCTATCTCTGTTTATTAAAGGTCTAACGTCCTTAGAGTCTTGAGTATGTCGTATGCAGGTAGATCCTCGCACTCTGAAGGTTTTCCTATCTTCGATGGTAATGACTATCTGTACTGGAAGGAAAGAATGAGAATCAGAATTCAAGCAATCAACTTTGATCTATGGCAGATTGTGGAAAATGGATACACCATTCAACAACCGAATGATCTGACCTCCGATGACAAAGCAAATCTGCAGTTGGATGCTCAAGCAAAAGATATCATCTGTTGCGGTCTGTCAAAAGATATTTTTCGTCGATTCCAGAAGCTCGGCACTGCAAAGCAAATTTGGGATGCCATAAAAAATGCTCATGAAGAATTTATTGCCAGAACGGATCCCCACACTCAAATGCTTCGTGCCATGTTTACTGGTTTCAGAAGCTTGCAGAAGGAAAGTGCTATGGAACTCACTGATCGATTGATAAACATTGTCGAAAGGCTTCAACAGCGAGGAGTAACTGACATCACCGACAGAGATGTGGTCAACAAGCTTCTAAGTGCTCTTAATGCAACCTTTGACTCCATTGTAGCTGAAATCAAGCAAAGACCTGACTATGAAGAACTTCACTATGTTGAGGTCATGACGTTGTTGTCTCTTCACGAAGCAAAGACCTGACTAGAATGCTTATTTCGCTCATAAGAGGCAGGGATATCGGTACCTCCCATCTCTGCAATATATAAACGTGTTCACCAACATAATGTAAACTAAATGATAACCCACGCATTGCTTCGGGCAACGGTTGCAATATGATATTAGATTATTTGGAACATGAATATTTGGATGAATAAAATGAGAACTAATACTAAAAATACATATGATTTATTGTTTTCAATTATTGACGTAGGGTTTTTTCATGCAAGTTTGGATAATGAGGTGGCATGTGTGCATGTTAAGAAAAATATGTTAGCGGGGGTTAGCAATTTAGATATAGATAATCAATCATACTTTTTTTGAACACAATCAATCATACTTCTGGGTATGTGTACATCGATCGGGGTATAGCACGTTCAAGTATAGTAGGTCATATTTTTTTTTCTCTGGAAAGTAGTAGGGAAACGTTTGCTGCCGGCCTGCCGGCCGAAGCGTTGTGCCGGACGCCTCGGCATGCACTGCTGCTCGCGGGCCCATGTGGCCACTCGCCCTACCCACGCGCGCCACGTGGCTGGGGATCCACGCAACCGTCATCTCCCCCGTGACCTTATCCTCTCCAGTCGCACCGCTATCCCTTCTTCTCCCCTGCTTCCGCACCATCGACGGCGAGGTCTCGACCATGGCGCGTCCCACTGCAACTCCGACTCTGCTGTTTTTTGGAAGCAGGACTGCATGGGGACACGGTGACGGCCTGGGAAGTTCCCATCGGCATCCATCGACGGCAGGGAAACGGCGACCTCCAGTGCTGGAAACCATGTCGCGCAATGTTGCGGTGCTGCTACCAGCGACGGTGGAGAAGGTACGACGGTCGCGATCAACAAGCTGTACGTTTTGCTGGAACAAAGACTATGGGTGCTACAACCGGCTATGGCGGAGCTACCACCGGCGATTTTTTTTGCTACAACCATGTACGGATTAGCTGTGACCCGGGTTGGCGGCGACAACATTTGCTGCAACCGTTGTCGTTTTTGCTACTACCGGCGTCGTTGTTTGCTACATGCTTCATGGTTTAGCTGCGATGTGCGACGACAACGGCAATGTTTTTGCTACAAACGCCGCTGGATTTTGCTACATCCGTACATGGATTAGCTGCAACCCGCGGCGGCGGTTTGCTGCAACTGTGCTTCGGTTTTGCTACCACCAGCGAAGATTTTTGCTACATCCATGCATTGCTACCACGGTGCTTCAAACACGGCGATGAGCAGCGCGATATGCTGGTGGGGGTTGTGCGGGGGCGAGGCAGCCGGAGGCAGGACGAGATGCGTGCGGGGGAGACGAGGCAGAGCATGGGGAAGAAGGCGCGGGTGACCCGCAGGAGACTGACACGCGTCGGGAAGAGACGGTGTCCTGTCGCGAGGAAGACGACGACAGAGCTCGAACGCCAGATCAATGGCTACTGATGGGGCAAATCGAACGGCTCGCGCGGCGATTTCGGCCGGTCGACCGGCGCCTAGTACTCGCCAAAGTAGTAACACGTGGACATAATTACTATGAGAAAATAGGTTTTGGACTAGACTCTGAACCTTGTTACTTGGTCGAGTTAAACACATGTATAGGCGTTGCAACAGATATTGATCGGTTAGTTGTTGAGAACGTGGCCCAATGCAAATCTGATCTCTTGATGACAAAATTAAAGAACTTATAAGAGTACAACACGAAATCAACTGTTTTTTTTTTTTTTTTTTTGAGAACAAATCAACTGTTCACGAGTCCAGGTCTAACATGCACGTCCTTCTCCGACGATCCAGGAAACTAACCAACATCTATATAATATACAAACGCCCACAGAGATCGAGAAATCGACCGAGTTAGGTTCCAAACGAGCAGCAGATCAACAAAGCGACATACATACAATCGATTTCTTGGCGGCGGCCGGAGATCGACTAGCGAGACGTACGACGATGGGCGCCACCCACCGCTACTCCTCCCTCCAGCCGGACGAGGAAGAGAAGCAGCAGGAGGTATCACCGTTGGAAAACTTCTGCTTCTGCATGGAAAAATTCTGCTTCTGCATGGTGGCGTCCACTGTGGTAATCTTGGTCGCAGCATGTATCGGCGGCTTGGTCTTCTGGATGACCCAGGCCTGGGGCCAATGGCCCCACTACTATGTCTCCATCGACTCCGTCACCGGCCTCGACCCGGCGACCGACATCGGGCAGAAGCCCGCGCAGCACCCACACTTTAATCTCACCATCCGCGTAGCCTCCCGGGGATATTGGGACGAGGAGTGCTTCAAGCCTGGCATGTACGTCGTCCTGTCCTACCGTGGCATCCCGCTCGCCTCCACCGCCACGCTCATGGAGCGGCAGATCTGTGCCGAGCCGGGAAAGGCGGTTGATCATCAACTTGTCACGGGGGGCACCGGGGTGGTCGTGCCGGGGTCCGTACTGGACGGCCTGGCCATGGACATGAGCGGTGGGACGCTGATGCTCGATGTCGAGCTTCGTGGTTGGGGATGGTGGTCGTGCGGGAAGAGGGCTGTCGGTGATGCCGCTGCCATCCAAAGGGAGTGCTAGATGTAATTATTATGGCTGACTAGACCAATTATGTGTCATGCTTAATTTCATTCAGCAGGTACTACAGTTTATCTATGGGTATGCAATTAATCAGTGGTACTGTTTATTATCCTTTTGATGATTGAAAAGCTAACCATTGCCTGTGTATGATTTAATCCTGGATGTCTTTTAATTAATTAGTTCAATTATTATAATAGCTTCATATATTAACTAATTCATTTATAGTTTGTATATCCGAAATATGGCTCCAAACATGTTCCCATGTTGTCCACTCTCGCACATATTTCTACATTGTTTTCACACATACAAGACGTACCTTTGATATATACAAAGGGGAGGTCATGGTCTAGATCTTTGCGAAAGGTGTCCCTTGACCCAAAAAACTCAAATAATTTCCCCATGCCGTCTCCGAGTAGGCAACTCAACCCCATACCGCACCACAAAGCCAAGTAAAGGCGAGCCGGTTCTTATTCATCGCTTCGTCTCTCCTTATCGTTCTCCACTCCCATAGCAGCGACTATGGTTATGACGGTTGGCACTCAAATTCTTGGTCCTGCTATCTACTATCACTGATCTGACATCCCAAACACTGAATTAGTCATGAACCCTATGATTTTTTCAAAATGACAGGATTCCTGCATTCATTAAGAAGAAAAGAGTTGCTCGGTTAATTATGGAAAACCAGGCGAAAACCATATTGCCTCAAGGGAAAAGAGTTGCTCGATGAACCCTACGGTAAAGAATACTAGATGACGCCCCGCGTGTTGTGGCGGGTATTAGAAAATATTTAGTTGATTTTTGTGTTATCTCGACGTAAAATAAAACACAAAGTAACATCTTGTTCGGAGCAACATCATCAAACAAAACCAATAAACTCTAGTCTGCCATTCAGTCATCAGCACATAAGAATGTGAAATGTCATAAGAAAGTCCAAGATGAATTGGTGTAGATGCCGAGCAACCACTCGGCACAATGTTGAAATGTGCATAGTAATATTTGTTACCATATTTAGACATCTTGCAAGTAAAAATACTAAGTGTTCCCTATCCAATTTTGTTGTACTAATGTACAAAACAGAATCGAAATTTACAGCATTCAACCAACACAATACACCTTCTATGTACGCGAAGAAGACAACTCCAGTTTCGACTATGCAAATACTGGATGGAAAACAAGGTAATCAGAAGATCAAGATTACTTCCCGCAAAATAAAAAAGAAGATCAAGATAACTTCTCAAATGCGCAAACATAAAAGATGGATGAACCATATTTTACCAGACAGGAAATTATTAACAAATAAAACATGAGACTGATACTTTTCTAAATTATAGTATTACTACAAATCTGAAAGGTAATGATAAACTCTACCTGAGTACTTCATCCGAACATCTAGTGTGTTTGGTGAAGTGTAATAGACAATATCATGTACTATTTCTTCTCAGGATGATATAACGTAGCTGAGGATCACCAGTTTGAAGTTGGAGATTAACATAAATTCAGACTACATGGTACGATTTCTTATATACATTTGCATGAATCATAGGTATGCACCCATCAGATTAAGGTAAAGGGTCCGACTATGTCACATCTAGATGTGAGATAATACCTCACATCTAACATGACATCATCATACATTGTGGACCCTCCCGTTGACAACTACGATGTGTTCCTTCCTTCGTTTCAAACTTCGTTCCTCTCAGGCCTGTTTATTTGTCCTGGTTGTTTGTTTGTCACAGCCCAACCCACCCTCCACCCCACCCTGCCCCAACAGCCCTTGACAAAGGCCCTTTTTGTTTGTTTTATTTTTGTCCCCTATTTTTTCTAGTTGTTGGTCACGTTATTCCTTCTCCCTGTTTTATTTTCTTTCTTGTCCCTGTGTGTCGCACTAACTGGAGAAGCAATCGCTTGCGTGCTCACTCCCGGGCTGGCCCTTCTCCTGGTTTTGGAATGAAGCACGGAATGGACGAAGCTTGTATATGTGTGCATATACAAAAAAAAAGCAGATAGTGAGACGTGTGCTATCAGTGCATGCATGCACGATTTCCTGCTAGCTAGCTAGCTTTCATACCTCATAGTTCAGCAGAAATTTTTGAAACCTTGTAAATACCGATGTGACAAATGGATAGATGATAGTGTTTGGACAACCGTACGTGATAAACATATAAAAGGTAATACAAATTACGAATAACAGTTCAGTACATCATGCAAGTTCAGTAGGATAATTGTACCAAAGTTCAGTATATCATGCAAGTTCAGTAGGACATCGCGGCTCCGCGGCAAAACAAATATATGCAGCAGGTTCAGCGGAGAAATATATGGCTAATTCTGGTAGCTAGCTTATATACACGGCAAAAACATGTGTACCGTAAAAAAATTGAATGAAAACTTCTCTAAAACCTAGAAGTTAGTACATTACTGTTGTACTTGAAAAATGAAAATAAGTATCGACACAACATCAAACAAGGCCTCCAACTTGATGTATCCATCCCAGGAAAATGAAGGCAGGCATCTCAATGAAAAGACCGTCTGAATTTTCTAAAAACCTAGAACTAAGTACACCACTGCTGAACTTTGGTACAGTGAAGACTGTCTGATTCACAGTCTGAATTTGGTTTCCAACACTATGTGAAGTAACACACTTTCTGAATTTACAGTCTGAATCAGAAAACAGTTCGCATTTGCACAAACAAAAACAGTCTCAAATTTAGAGAAAAAAATGAATAACAGTTTGAATTCATACTGTGTTCAGTCCCCAAACATAGGTCATAGAAAAAAACTAAAAAACTAAAAACAGTTTAAACTTGCTTCAACATTGTATAGAGCCGTTCGTTCATGCATGTGGAACGAAAACGAGCTCCATGGCTGCTGCTCGTTCATCGGTTACCTCGCAATTGAAGGATTGACTTGCAACTGGGGCCTCGAGTTGCAAGTCGAGGCTTGACTCGCAACTAGGGGTCAACTATATAACCACAAAAAAAACAAGGCCCTAGTTGCAAGTGAAGGGTTACCTTGCAATTGTGGCCCCGAATTGCGAGTTAGGTCCGACTTGCAACTGGGTCAACTACAACTACGAAAAATAAGCCCCTAGTTGCGAATCAAGGGTTGACTTGCAACTGGGGCCTCGGGATGCGAGTTAGGTGCCGGCTTGCAGCTGAGGCAACCTACAACTACAAAAAAGAAGCCCCTAGTTGCAAGTCGAGGGTTAACTTGCAACTGGGGCCTCGGGTTGCAAGTCGATGCTTGACTTGCAACTAGGGTCACCTAACACCACGAAAAACAAGCCCCCAGTTGCGAATCAGATGGTTGACTTGGAACTGTGGCCTTGAGTTGTGAGTTAGGGGTCGACTTGAAACTGGGCAACCTACAACTACAAAAAAGTAAGCCCCTGGGTTGTAAGTCGAGGGTTGAATTGCAACTACACTACAAGAAATATGTCAACTTGCGACCATCAATATTGGTCACTGAATGGTCACTGTTTTCCATTTTTGACCTTTTTGTGACCAAAAACAGTTGGTCAAAAGCTGGCCGTCTTTAATGAAACTTAACGACCTTCTTTGTGATATGGTCGTAGACAGCTACGACCAAAATAAAAGGTCGTAGATTCTACGACCAATTGTTTTGGTCACTGGCAGTCTGCCCAGACCACGTCAGATCCAACGTGGCAAGCTGACGTGGCAAAATTACGACCAAACGAAATGGTCGTCGATTAGAATCAGCCTGGTCCAGTTCAACTGTCTATATGGGCCGAGCCCAATAATTCAGCCTATTTGTATTATTTTTTCTGTCAATTTTGGTCAGCTAAATGGGCCAAGCCCAACAATTCAGCCTTCCTATTTTTGGGCCGTGGCCTTTTTGGCTCAACAATTTTAGTTTTTCTTTTTTCAAAAGGGTCCACTAGTCAGATGGGTCCCGGTTCTCAAGTTCTAATAAGTGGGCCCCTTTTGTCAGTGCCTATTTCTTCTGATTTCAATTTGACAGTAAATAAATAACCAATATTTAAATCAGCATAGATAGAAAACACGTGTAATATTTCAAATAACAGCAGCCAGAATCAATCTGTTACATAATATAAAGAGATACAATGACAATCAAAGTTACAAGCTCTACAAGTGTATACTGGGCTCCTGCTCCAGTCATATGACACAGGTACAAGTGTAAATACAATCACAGTTACACATATACAGTGACAATCGGCACAAACTGGGCTCCTGCTCCCGTCATATGAAACATATGCATGACTCACTGGGCGACCATAGTCGACTAGGCCATGACCTTCGTTACACTGGGCTAACAGAACGACAATATGAACTATCATCATGCCTTCCACGGTCACCCTGTTACATGAATCAGAAGATAAGAATCAAAAAATCTGGAGCCGATATATTATGAACAGACCATTCAAAAAACAAACAAGTTCTTTAGAATGACAACACAAATTCAGCAAGTACAATGCTTTTGTTCTCCAGCTAGTTAAAATGAGATACTCTTCATACAAGAAAGGTGACGAAAGAAAATAGAGCATTTTACTCATAGCACGCAGAGTATCAATATTCTGTTCTTATCAGCTTATTCTTATGCCTAAAGCAAGTAAGGAAATCTGACCAAATAAGCAACAACTCCATAAACTAAAACATTAGGACTGAATAAGAAGATTAATATTTTTTTGAAAAATGGACTAGATAATTGGTGTTTCATACATAGACTCCAAATGGAAAGGACACGTGACTTTTCACGCAAATAGGGGGAAAAGGAGGCAGAAAAGTATCACTTAACTTTAATCCAAACAAAAGTATGTGTACACCATTACACCTGAGCTTGCATAACTCAGTCTCCTTGATTAGGATTTGCAACTGGGAAATGCAGGATTCATACACAATTAAGCAGATTGATACATTTGTCTGCAACAATCAGCACACCAGAAATCAGATCGAATGCTTCAATCTCATGAGAAGTCTAAAAAAGACTATAGCAGTACCTAATTAATGCTGCAAATTATATTACAGATGCATACTTTGTGATGAGAAAAATGGTTAGATCGTCATCAAACGACAGTCAACATGTATGCCATATAAAAGAAACTGGCATTTCTCCCTCGATTGCTTGTTCAAGCTAATTTAGAGTTCTAGATGAATGGATTAAAATTGAGATGAATAGTCAATGTACTTATATACAGACTGTCCGAGTGAGCACACCATACTGCAAGCAAACAGTAATGGAAAAGGTATAGATATACTATAAGACTATAATTTTATAATTACAACCTCAACAACTATAATCTTTGTGGACTATTTGTGTTACATGTTTTCGACAAAGGTGCACGGAAATTTCATAGTACACATTGATGACAGTAAACCTATGGACATTCTATTCATCCAGAGAAAAGTAGCAAATACCATGATACACACATATTTGACAAGCCAACTATGGAAATCGAGACACGCAAATTTCTACTTCATTGTTGTTCCCTACATTTTATAGCTAGGATCAGGCCATTGTCAGTTCTAACCACAATGGGTCACTCTCTTATCATTTGAACAATCGAGACCCCAAGTTACATAACAAGCATGTATTGACCATCCTACTACTACCTGATGCTGTGCTACTACTTCGAGGAAGAGGAGGAGGGAGATGGAGATGCTACCTGCAATTGTTGGTCTGTCGTGGTCGTGCTTGAGCTAGGGAAGTCGGAGATGGACTCCTCCATGTTGTGGACCGTCTGGGTGGGCAGCATCCACCTCGCCCGCCTCCTGAGCGCCCCGCCGATGACGCCCCGGGCGACACTGTGCACTGCGGTCGAGGAGAATTCCTTCTGTGGGATGATCTCCATGGTGCTTGATGATGTGCACGGCCATGATCTTCTTCTTGTTGTTGCATCCGTGCACTCGATGATGGGGTACTAATGCCTCCAAATAGAACAAAATCACCATCATTAACCCACAGCTTCAAGTACAAGCTAAGTATATATCAAGTGACAGTGAAAACAAGTTGAGGAAAACACTGAAAATAATTATTCATGTCATGCAGAGTTCAAACAGAATAAAAAAAATGCATGTTGTTGCTCCGAATCGTCCACAGAGGATGCCTGCTGCTCCGAATCGAACAAACAGGTAAGAGCTAGTGTTCTTGAACTAGTATGGAATTTAATCAAGCTAGTATAGGAGACATGTAGGTACTGTTGCTAGCATATATGGAAATCAATCAAGCTGCCTGTGCTTGAGCTAACTTGATGGTGGCATCTTATAGTAGGGTACAGATTTCACGCAAGACATGAAAGTTTCATGAACCAAATGACTATTAGTATTAATAATTTGAAAGGAAGCTCACTGTTTCCTGTTCTATCGATCCATGGTTTCCTTTTTCTGAAGCAAGCATCATCAAACAACACAATCACAATCGAAGTGCACATAGAAACTGACCCAATACTTGTTGTTATGTTGTGTCCATGACAATTACAATTGATGTTGACTTCAGATCAGATGTGCAAGGGGGTGGAAAGAGAGGTTGGAGCTCACCACGTGTGGGGGTAGAAGGAGAGCGTCCTGTAGCAGCAGTTTCTCCTCATCAGAGCAGCAACCTGCACAAAACAGAGCCTTCAACATGTCTAGATCGGGAAGAGAAACAAAAAAATGAAAAAGGAAGAACAAGAAAGGAGAACCTTCCATGGCGTCCTGTACTAGGAGCAGCTCCTCTCTCTCCGGCCATGGCCTTGAATTCTTTTCCTTGACACAATACGCGCACGCATCAAGAGGAGATGAAGAGAAGTTGTAGAAGAAGAAGGAGATGGCGGAAGGAGGGATTCGTACCCGCTAGAGTTTCGGGCGCTGGGAGGCAGGCTCCATGCGTGATGGGGGAGAAGGAGCTCCGTCTCCATGGGGTAGTGGTGGAGCTGCGTCGTTCATAGCGCCGGGACAGGGGAGGAAGAAGCCTTCCCGTCCATGGCGTCCCGATGCTCAAGCGGCGACGACGTGCTAGATCTGCGAGGGAGACATGATGAGGTGAGGAAGAGACGGAGGTATGTGACGAGGAGGAGTGGAGGGACTCACCTGGATCACCGGAGCAACGCCGGAGCCACGCCGGGGACGTGCTGGCCCAAACCCTAACCGCTGGGCAGGGTCGCCCTTGGCCGCTGGAGGACACGCACGCCGGATCTGGCCCAATGGTAGGAAGGAGCAGAGAGAGGGGGTCACGGTGGTGTGCTGGGCGCCGCCGGAGGACACCGGAATCGGGTGGGATCGGGCGCCGTAGGTGGTGGTGGCGGCGAGGAGTGGTGCGGGGGAGAGGGAGAGACGAGTGAGAGAGTACCTCGCGATGTGTGGGTGGGTGGGTGGGATGAGAGGGACGAGAACTGCTGTCGAATCTAGGAGTATCCAATGGTGTGTGATGCACGATCCGCGTGAGATGCCTGTGGACCAATCAGAACGCATTACACACTTTGATGACGTTATGACCATTTAAATTGGTCGTAATCGATTAAAAAACAACAAACTAAATCATGTCACCTATTTTATATTTTATGAAATAGGAAATTTTTTAAAAAAAATAAAAGAAGTGAAAAACCTCTGCATTGTGTCGCCAAATGTGACCTATTTTTCGGAAGAAAAAAATAGCAAACTTGGAATAAGACAAATATCATAAAAGAAGTGCTCTCAGAAATTACTTCATTTGCAAAAAAAAAAAAATCTATTTTTGAAGTGTCAAAATGATATTTTTTGTGAAGAACGTACAAAATATTTGTTGCAAAATTGGACCAAATCAATTTTCAAAAATATTAGACCATTTTTAATGTATAATTGACCAAATGGGTGGGTGTCAAAAGCTTTTGATCCACCTCTTGTGAAAAAGACAAATTTCCGCCAAATCAGCAGGAAGCGGGTCAAATTTGAACTACAGCTGACTCATCGTTTGCTCTTTATTTTTTCCAAAAATCATTTCTAGGTACATAAGTATCTATTTAATCAGAGAAACTCCAAAAGTTTTGCAATATTCAACCCCTAGCTACGAACGGTCATGCCCGTCGTTTTGACCGCATTTTGAAATGGGCATAAGAAATTCAAAAAAATTCAAAAAAATTGAAAACCTTCGCATTGTGTCATTATATGTGACCTAGTTTTCAAGAAAAATAACAAACTTGGACTACGATAAATATCTTAAAAAAGTGTTCTCAGAAACGAGCTATCATATATGAAGATTCATGGCTTTGAAGGCAAACGGCCAATGTTATGGCAACATTCATGGCATAGTTTGTTAAAATGATCTCTTATTGTGTACAAGGGTGCATATTGGAATCACAAACAATGTTGCCTAAGGAAGTTTTCACTTTCTTTGCACGAAAAATTCATTTTCCATTTTTTGAGTGCCAAAAATGAGTTTTTTTTGTGAAGAACCTACAAAATATTTATTGCAAAATTGGACCAAATCAATTTTCAAAAATATTAGACCATATTTAATGTACAATTGACCAAATGGTTGGGTGTCAAAAGCTTTTGATCCACCTCTCGTGAAAAAGACAAATTTCCGCCGAATCAGAAGGAAGCGGGTCAAATTTGAACTACAACTGACTCATAGTTTGCTCTTTATTTTTTCCAAAAATCATTTCTTGGTACATAAGTATCTATTTAATCAGAGAAACTCCAAAAGTTTTGCAAGATTCAACCCCTAGCTACGAACGATCATGCCCGTCGTTTTGACCGCATTTTGAAACGGGCATAAGAAATTCAAAAAAAATCTCAAAAATTGAAAACCTTCGCATTGTGTCATTATATGTGACCTAGTTTTCAGGAAAAATAACAAACTTGGACTACGGTAAATGTATTAAAAAAGTGTTCTCAGAAACGAGATATCATGTATGAAGATCCATGGCTTTCAAGGCAAATGGCCAATTCTATGGCAATATTCATGGCATAGTTTGTTAAAATGATCTCTTATTGTGCACAAGGGTGCATATTTGAATGACAAACAATGTTGCCTAAGGAAGTTTTCACTTTCTTTGCACAAAAAAAATTCATTTTCCATTTTTTGAGTGCCCAAAATGAGTGTTTTTGTGAAGAACCTACAAAATATTTGTTGCAAAATTGGACCAAATCAATTTTCAAAAATATTAGACCATATTTAATGTACAATTGACCAAATGGTTGGGTGTCAAAAGCTTTTGATCCACCTCTCGTGAAAAAGACAAATTTCCGCCGAATCAGTAGGAAGCGGGTCAAATTTGAACTACAGCCGACTCATAGTTTGCTCTTTATTTTTTCCAAAAATTATTTCTAAGTACATAAGTATCTATTTAATCAGAGAAACTCCAAAAGTTTTGCAAGATTCAACCCCTAGCTACGAACGGTCATGCCCGTCGTTTTGACCGCATTTTGAAACGGGCATAAGAAATTAAAAAAAAATCAAAAAAATTGAAAACCTTCGCATTATGCCATTATATGTGACCTAGTTTTCAGGAAAAATAACAAACTTGGACTACGGCAAATATTTTAAAAAAGTGTTCTCAGAAACGAGCTATTATGTATGAAGATCCATGGCTTTTAAGGCAAATGACCAATGTTATGGCAACATTCATGGCATAGTTTGTTCAAATGATATTATGATTTGCACAAGTTTGCATCTTGGAATGACAAACAATGTTGCCTAAGGAAGTTTTCACTTTCTTTGCACGAAAAATTCATTTTCCATTTTTTGAGTGCCCAAAATGGATTTTTTTGTGAAGAACCTAGCAAATATTTGATGCAAAATTGGACCAAATCAATTTTCTAAAATATTAGGTCATATTTAATGTACAATTCTCCAAACTGTTGGGTGTCAAAAGCTTTTGATCCACCTGTCGTGAAAAAGACAAATTTCCGCCGATTCAGTAAAAGCGGGTCAAATGTGAACTACAGCTGCCTCATAGTTTGTTTTTTATTTTTTCCAAAATTCATTTCTAGGTACATAAGTATCTATTTAATCAGAGAAACTCCAAAAGTTTTGCAAGATTCAACCCCTAGCTATGAATGATCATGCCCGTCGTTTTGACCGCATTTTGAAACGGGCATAAGAAATTAAAAAAAATCAAAAAAATTGAAAACCTTTGCATTGTGTCATTATATGTGACCTAGTTTCTAGGAAAAATAAAAAACTTGGACTACGGCAAATGTCTTAAAAAAGTGTTCTCAGAAACGAGCTATCATGTATAAAGATCAATGACTTTCAAGGCAAATGGCCAATGTTATGGCAACATTCATGACATAGTTTGTTCAAATGATATTATATTTTGCACAAGTTTGCATCTTGGAATGACAAACAATGTTGCCTAAGGAAGTTTTCACTTTCTTTGCACGAAAAATTCATTTTCCATTTTTTGAGTGCCCAAAATGGCTTTTTTTGTGAAGAACCTAGCAAATATTTGTTGCAAAATTGGACCAAAAAGAGAGTGACAAAAGAAAACCTAATCCTAGATTTTTTTTTCAAAAAGTGACAAAAGAAAACTAATTAAAATCATTTAAAACAAAAGAAAAAGGAATAAAATTGAACTATACTAAAACAGTACTGTTTTGCTATAAACCTATTTTAAAATAAACTAAAAATAATTCACTAATTGCTACTGGATATACAAAACAATAATTGAACAGTAGCAAAAAGAAACACTCAACAATAATAATCCTAGCTCAAATTATAGCCAAAATAGTGATTTGAACAAAATTTATCAAATTCAAATTTGAAATTCAATTGCACAAACAGAAACTTTATTAAATTTTTGAAACTAATTAAAAAAGAATCACTAAATTTGGACTTAAAACATAAAAGATATTAACAATCTAAAAACAGAACTAATTCTGTAAAATAAATAAAAACAGAAAAAGAAAATGACTACGCATCGGACAGGGTACAGGTGGCGCGACGCTATTGGTTACGGGGTGTGCGCGCTTTAGAACTACTGGCGGGTGGCCGACGGCTAAAAGAAAACTGTATGAAAAAAAAACACGCCGGATCTAATCGGAGCCGTAAGGTCTAGATCTAACGGTGGGGACGAGAGGAGCTCACTGTGGGGCGGCGAGGGCCTTCTCCGGTGAGGTGGCGACGGCGGCGACGCTCGGGCTCGATGCGGGCGACGGTTCCAGGGGTCCTCGAGCTCGAGGATGTGGTCGGGTCAAATGAAGTCGACGACGATGAGTC
Source organism: Elymus sibiricus (assembly GCA_039707655.1). Taxonomy (NCBI): domain Eukaryota; kingdom Viridiplantae; phylum Streptophyta; class Magnoliopsida; order Poales; family Poaceae; genus Elymus; species Elymus sibiricus. The sequence goes on from CM077674.1 coordinate 390,711,139, forward strand.
TCCCCGTGGTGATGGTGACGGCTGCGGTGGTCGGAGCAGGGTAGGGCTTCGGCAATGGCGTGGCGGCGGGAGGCAATTCCGGTGAGCCATTTGGCGAGGCAGAGGGCACGGGCGGGGGTTTCTTTGAGGGGAAAGAGACAGGGGGCCTCAGGCTTTATAGCCACGGTCTTCTAGGGGCAGGGGGAAGACGATTTGGCCCGGATTCGGAGGGATACGACGAATCTCCGGCGAAGGGCAAGTGCGAGCGGCGGAGGGAGGAGATGACCGAGGCTGATTCGGATCGAATGCGGGACCCACCAGTCAGCGGCAGCGGAAAATAGGAAACGGAACGGGCGCCCGAAAAGAAGGGGATTCGGTGCGGGAGGCGTGCGGCTGGGCCGGTCGGCTTGCTGGGCCGGCTCTGGCACTGTGCGCGGGGGCCTTTTTCCTATTTCTTAAATAAGGGATAGCAAGAAAACTAAACTAAAACAAAATAAATACAAACTTTATATAGGCATATTATATATCAAAATGATAAGAAAAAGAAATCCTAGAACATCAACTATTTTCCAAAGTCAAATAAAATACACACGAAATCTCAAAATTTAAACAGTGCTACTGTTGCATTTAAAATGCAAATAAAATTATTTTAAAATACAAAAGTGATTTCAAATTTATTTTTCTCCATTTTTCTGTTGGATGGAATCATGTTACCCTATTTTCCATATATTTTATTTTTATAGAAAAATAATTTGAATAAAATCCTCAAATGAGTTTGAATTGGAATTTCAAATCATTTGGAATTCTTTTCTGTCTTTAATTGGCCAAATATATTTCAATTGCCCCTGAATATTTGAAGTGTCATATTACTTCTCTCTTTTTGAATATTTCCAGAGGTTTTGAAATTTGAGAATTCAAATAACTTCAAATTGAAAGAGGTTTTCAAAATACTTCCAAATGACTTTAAATTTGATTCTTTTAAACTTCCAACTCATATTTCATATAATTTGAAGAAGTCATTTTTCAATGCATCTGGAAGATTTGGAAAAATTTCAGATCATTTGGATAAGCCTAGCTAGTACTTCCTTCACAAAGCTTCTCTCTGGATAGAAATTTTGGAAATTTGCTGAGGAATATTTACTAGCCAAATGGAGCTGAATATTGGCATGTGGCAATGATTTGGATTTGGAAGAGTGCCCAAAAAGTTTGAGGGCAATAGGAGGGGTCTAGATAGCACTTGCTTTGCAATGTGACAATCTGGCCAGAAAATAGAAATTGAAGCAGGGCTCACATAGATGATTGGATTGAGCTGAAATTTGGAGGAGAATGATAATTTGGGCATATGAAGTCACTGCAATAATTTCCTACCATTTGGATAAATAAAAATGGTACTTCCTTCACAATGCTCTCCACTGAACAGAAAATTGGGAAAAATATTGAGGGAAATTGGATAAATTAAATGAGCTAAAATTTGGTGGAGGGAGTTTGTATGGGCAGGGTCATGTCCTGGTAAATTTTCAGCAATTATAAAGCAATATAAAATATAGTTGCTTCACAAACTGAAAATATTACTAGAAACAAAGATTGGATGGTGAGCTCACATGGATTGTTAGATGGGGCTCCAATTTTGTGGAGAGCTATGATTTTGGCATATAGAAGATGTGGAAAAAATTCAACTAATTAGGATATGCCGAGCTAGTACTTCCTTCACAAAGCTTCTAGCTGAACAAAAACTTTGGAAATTTGCTGAGGAAGATTTACTAGGCAAATGGAGCTGAATTTTGTCATGAGGCAATGATTTGGATAGGAAAGAGTGCCCAAAATTTTTGAGAGCAATCAAGAAAATATAAATAGCACTTCCTTCACAAAGTGTTGTTCTGAACAGAATAGGAAAATGAATATTCTTGAATTATTTTTGAACTAGGCAAGGAAAGTTTTTGACATATTTGAGAAAAATATGATCCAAAGAATTTATGAGAATTTTTTGGGAATTTTGGGAATGAGAAAAATGTAAGCTGCTTCACAACCTAGGGCAAAAATTGACACATGGACATGACACATAGGCAAAAATTGACACATGGACATGACACATAGACAAAACTGATGAGGTGGTGCCTAGTCATAGCAATGCACCACAATTTACAAGGCTATGACCATCTATATTGGTCGTGATCAGCTAGAAATAAGGCAACGGACCAGTGCTGTCTGATTTACGACCATTTCGTGTAAGGAAATTACGACCTTTCTGACCAAAATGGTCGTTATGGTTTAGGGTTTGGAGCCCCCCGAACAGCTTATGACCAATTGGTCTCAAATGGTCATAGATTTACGACCATTTCTTCCAGGGTCACTGACAGAAGGTCACAAGTTGACATATTTCTTGTAGTGCTAGGGGGCCTCGAGTTGCAAATCAAGGGCCATCTTGCAACGAGGGCAACCTACAAGTACTAAAAGAAGCCCCCAGCGAGCCAGGGGTTGACTTGCAACTTGGGGTCAACTACAACCAAGGAAAAAAACAAGCCCCCAATTGTGAGTCAGTGATTGACTTGCAACTGGAGGCCTCGAGTTACGAGGCGGGGTCCGACTTGCAAATGGGTCAACTATAACTATGACAAAACAAGCCCTCAGTTGCGAGTCGAGGGTTGACTTGCAACGGGAGGCCTCGAGTTGCGAGTCAGGGCCCGACTTGCAACTGGGCAACGTACAACTACAAAGAAAGCCTTGAGTTGCGAGTCAGGGGTTGACTTGCAACTAGGGCCTCAAGTTGTGAGTTAGGGTCGACTTGCAACTGGTGAACCTACAAGTACAAAAGAAGCCCCCAGTTGCGAGTCAAGGGTTGACTTGCAACTCGGGCCTCGGGTTGCAAGTCGAGGCTTGACTTGCAAGTGGGTCAACTACAAACTACGAAAAAACAAGCCTACAGTTGCGAGTCGAGGGTTGACTTGCAACTGGGGTCTCGGGTTGCAAGTCGAGGCTTGACTTGCAACTGGAGCAACTACAAACTAAGAAAATAAGCCCCTAGTTGCGAGTGTATGGTCGATTTGCAACTAGGGGGCCTTGAGTTGCGAGTCAGGGGTCGGATTGCATCGGGGCAACCTACAAGTACGAAAAGAAGCCCCCGGTTGTGAGTCGAGGGTTGGTTTGCAACTGTGTCCTCGGGGTTGCAAGTCGTGGGTTGACTTGTAACTGGGGGTCAACTACAACCAAGGAAAAAAAAACAAGACTCCAGTTGCGAGTCAATGGTTGACTTGCAACTAGAAGCCTCGAGTTGCGAGTTAGGATCCGACTTGCAATTGAGTCAACTACAACTATGAAAAAACAAGCCCCCAGTTGCGAGTCAAGGGTTGACTTGCAACTAGGGGCCCCAAGTTGCGACTTAGGGGTCGACTTGCAACCGGGCAACCTACAACTACAAAAAAAAAAAGAAGCCCTCGGTTGCGAATCAGGGGTTGAGTTGCGAGTTAGGGTTGACATGCAACTAGGGCGAACCTACAAGTACGAAAGAAGTCCCCAGTTGCAAATCGAGGGTTGACTTGCAACTGGGGCCTCAGGTTGCAAGTCGAGGCTTGACTTGCAACTGGGTCAACTATAAACTACGAAAAATCAAACCCCCAGCTACGAGTTGAGGGTTGACTTGCAACTGGGCCTCGGGTTGCAAGTCGAGGCTTGACTTACAACTGGGTCAACTATAAACTATGAAAAATCAAACCCCCAGCTACGAGTTGAGGGTTGACTTGCAACTGGGCCTCGGGTTGCTAGTCGAGGCTTGACTTGCAACTGGGGAAACTACAAACTATGAAAACAAGCCCCCAATTGTTAGTCTATGGTCGACTTGCAAACTGGGGCATCCTACAACTACAAAAAAGTTACCCTTGCATTGCATGGGACAACAGTTTATCAATTCAACAAAAAAATATTTAAAAAATGAAATTGTAAGAAGGGATCTATAAATATAAAAAATGCAAAATCTATCTCCATAAATTATATGATACTGCCAAGAAAAATCTACACCTTCATGTTCACATATATGAAATTAATGCACAACTCCCCTGCACAGCTTAATGCACAACGTCTCTAATTTTTTTTAAAAGAGACAAAGTCGTACAAATAATTTTCAAAAAAGACAACGCACTACAACTTACTTCTGCTCTCTGAACCAACAAGGGACACATAACTAAATGATATCAATTTTTTTACAACATTGCTGATTATTAGACTGGTTTGCAAAAACAAAAACAAAAATTCATACCAACAAAAACACAACATGAAATGATGAAGTAACAAACAACAGTGATGTGTGCTGCTGAGTTACCACTACAGACTAAAACACATCAAACGTAGATGCTGAAGTCATCGGTGTTGGCATTGTCATAGTGGTTCCCGCAAAGTCCACACACTATGTTCTAAGTAGAAGAAAAACAAAAAAGATAACGAATGAACTTCAGACAAGCGATCTATCAACTACTCCCTCCGTCCCAAAATAAGTGTCGCTGACTTAATACAACTTTGTACTAAAGTTGTACTAAGTCAGCGACACTTATTTTGGGATGGAGGGAGTACAAAATAGAAAAAACTGATGCTAGTAGAATGTGTCGAAGGGAGAGAGAGAGAGAGAGAGAGAGAGAGAGAGAGAGAGAGAGAGAGAGAGAGAGAGTGTGTCGAAGGGAACAAAGGAGGCAGCGACCAACGACACTGTTCGCCTCTTCAGCTTATTGAAACCAGGCAAGAAAAACAAAACACCAAAACGGGCCAGCTAGAGCGCGCCGCAAAAACGGACCAACAAAGGACACAAGCGCGAATGTGGTGACAAGTGGATACAGGACGCACGACGCAACACGGGACAAGCTCGACAAATCGAAGCGGATCAAGTTTTGCGCAAATATTATAACGAGTAGATTCAATAGTCCACAACTTAGATATGAGTATGTGACATTGTTAAATTTCATCTAGACGAGAATTAGCAAATCCCGAACAAACAAACATAGTTAACTATCAAATGACTATTTCACCCCCCTGCTACCTATAAACCCTGGTGACTCTTCAACACGAGACACTTTCATGTATAGTATAAGTCACCAAGCACATTAAAATTACTTACTTACGGGTCGTGTTGACTAGTGAACACACCAAGTAGACACACACAAAAACTGTCGATTCTCTCACTGCAGAAACCCAAACATTATTCGAACTGAAAAAAAATGTTTCCCTGTACATGAAACACAACGCTGTATGACCAGTACTATACAAAAACAAAAAAAAGAATGTACATATAGTGAAATGTTTCCGTATATTCGTGAATAGCCACATAAAGTTTAAAGCAAAAAAATGAACACAGACACATCCTACACGTGCTCCCGCGCCCATATACTATACATGAATCTCCATTTTTGAGAACTGATATTTCATGTACTACACAAGGAAAAACAAGGAGAAAAGGTTGTATATGACCAGTACTGCAGGAAATTTGGACTTGGTTTCGGAACACATTTTTCATCCAAACAGAAATTAAAAATCACATCCCCTGGCCTACAAAAAATGAAATTTAGCAATCCTCTAATCTACACCTGGGAAAAATGATGTCAGACTTGGATCTGTTGGTTAAAAAAAAAGACATTTTTTCACTCCTACAAAAACAACGGGCGCCACAACCGAGCGGAAACCAAAAACAAACTACAGCTACATTTCTACATGAACATCAGTATAATCTACTAGTACATTACTAGATGTACGTCAATATAAAATGAGGCTGCACAGACCATATCGCTGGATTGCAGAAAAAAATCACAACGGGATTCACCTCCATCACCCCCCTCTTCCTCCTACAAAATTCTGATCTAACACACAAATCTACAACTACATTTCTAGATGATCTAGCCTTCACAGAACACAAACCCTAGATGTGGTCAAACATGAAAAAAAAAGAACAAGCAGATCGACCTGGCTGCCTTCTCCTTCATGCTCATGTCCATCTCTTCTCCCAGATCGACCTGGCTGCCTTTCCATCTCTTCTCCCAGATCGACCTGGCTACCATCTCCTTCGTGCTCTCCTGTACTCACCTCATCTCCTCTCCTGTACTCACCTAATCCCGCTGCCCTTCAATCTCTTCTCCCAGATCAACCTGGCCGCCTTCTCCTTCGTGCTCCCATCGCTCGCAGAGTCGCAGATGATTGAGAGAAAGAGGAACGGAGCGAGAAGAAGAATGAACTGAAGAACGCTCTGCCTCTCCTTTGGGGAAACAACTCGGGGACAAACAAGCAGAAACGGGCCCAAGCCCGAAGTACGACAACGGGCCACAACAAAAAACGTGAGACCACGACGACAAACGGGCCGACGCGAGCCACACCAGCGTGGGACACGAGCGCTGGACGGGGATCAGAAGTTCGCACGAAAAATCAAGCAGAAACAGATCGAACGGTCTTGGGCTTAGATGTGAGATAAGTATATTACATCTAGATGTGAAATAGCAATTCCGTAAGGTAAATTGTGCAAAAACTTATCCAGTTGCATCAATGAATATTAACTGGCATATTCTCAATATAAAAGAACAACACTCTTCAGAGTATCTGTTTGTAATATTGCTTCATATTATCATTTATGGACAACATATAGATAGCACACTCATACTACAGCCTTATTGTTGCTTTCTCTCACATCGTAGATTTAATGATAGAACAATAAACAGAGCAACAGACCCTTTCACTCGTCTTTTGTTTCACTACGGTCACCAAGAACCCTAGGCGCTCAGGGTTAATACTAGTATATACTCCCTCCGTAAAGAAATATAAGATCGTTTAGATCAATACTTTATTGTGCTATCATTAAATCCTGAGCGCCTAGGGTTCTAAGCGATCTTATATTTCTTTACAGAGGGAGTACTAAAAACGACTCGATCAAAACGAGATTAAATCACACTACCAGGGTCTGTGTGGAACGGCCTCGCTACCGATTTGCGCCGCGGGGAGCGGATTTTTGACGTCATGCTCCATGGCCGAACAAAGTACAACAGGTGGTCGTGCGGGTCCATACGGGTCGGTGACCGCGGTTCCTTGCGAAGGGTGTGCAGGTCCTAGTCCAGCTGCCGTCGATACCGTCATCATGCCGCCACATTATTATAGATAGTAGAGATTATAATAAAAGGATATGTTATACATTTGATTATTACTATCATACTCCATCCGTAAAGAAATATAAGAGCATTTAGATCTAAACGCTCTTATATTTCTTTACAGAGGAAGTACTACCAAATATCAACGTCTGTGCTAATCATATAAGTAACACATAATTGATATCGCACCTAATATCAACATGCAATTAATTTGTTTTCCTGTGCATTGCACGCAGCCACGCACGGGTTTACTAGTTTAGAGAAAAAACAAGATCTAGACGCGACCCAAAATTTGTCTCCTATAAATACACGCGTGGACCATCTCTTGATCTGTTGGTTTTGTCTAATCCAAATCTGATAATTTAGAAAGCAATCGAGTTTGGGTCCTTGTCCAACACGTACACACGAAATCACGCATTGTACGTCCAACAAGGAAACATGAACTAAAAAAGGGAAACATGCATCCACGGTAGGAAATTTTATTAATCGACTGGAGGTCGGTCTAGGCGCGTCCTCTCCCAACATGTCTATATCTACCCGTTCCACAAATACAAACCCCAACCCCAAGCAACTAAAGCAACACACAATACCTTCCATAGCCCTAGATGGATCCACAAGCTAGGGGCACCATGATGGGCGCGAGTCCGGACCAGCGCTCCGATCAGCTGGCGGAAGCGCCGAGCCGGACAATATCGCGCCGCCACTTTTTCTGGGCTGTGATATTGCCGATGGTGCTCCTCGTAGGTGTCATTAGCTTCTGTGCCTACCAATACTGCGAGCCGCCTTATTACTACGCCGCGATCGACTCCGTCTCTGGCCTCGACCTCACCACCGATCTCACACGCCGCCCCGCGCTGCTCCACCCGGAGTTCAACCTCACCGTCCGCGTTGCCCCACGTGGGGGTGGCCTACCGCGGCGTCTGGTTCGCCACCAGCGTGCCCACAACGGACCGGATTTGCGTCGGGCCAGGGAAGGCGGTGGATCGGCCCTTTGTCGCGAGGGGCCGTGATGTGGTCATGTCGGTGTCCGTGCAGGATAGCCTTGTGGGGGAGTTGCGCAGTGGATTGCCGGATTTCAACGTCGTGCTCCTTGGCCTGGGGCAGTGCTGGGCGTTGTCTTGCGGGACTCAGCGGGTCGGTGATGCCGGTGTCTTGCGAATGCGGTGCTCCAAGACTTGTACGACGTGCAGGAGCAGATATGCATACTAAGTGTTGTTGATCACCGCCGTACACAATTGTTATTTTGCTTTCCAGCCTCATTTTAACCGGTCAGGATTGTCCCACATATTAATTTGTTGTCACTTGTCATACAACTTTTCGTGTTTTTCTTCTTGTCTATCTATCCTATTACAATTCAGGATTCATATGTGCATTGACTTTTGTGGTTGCTCCGCTTCGAAGAAAAAAATGTTTACGCCACGTGACGCTCAATTTCCACCACACCCCAACCATGCATTCCTTCCAATGGTTTACCCCTTTCGAAGAAGAGGCTCGCACGAATGAGCGCAGCTGGCGATTCCCCCGCTGCCGGCTTGGAGAAGAGAGAGAGAGAGAGAGGGGGTGGGGGGGGGGGGGGGGGGTGGGGGATGGAAAAAGAGAAGAACAACTGAGGAAGAGGAAAAAAAAAAGTTCCGCACAGTCCACCAGATCACTAGAATGCCTCCCCACTAAGGTTATCTTGGCCTCACTGTTTTTCTTGTCTCCAAGCCGCACTGTCACAAAGTTCGCCAGCGGACTTTCTCCTCCACCACATATCGATTGATTGTTCTGCCGCTCCATTTTCATCCGTACATGGAGGGAGGTACCCCCGCCTCTCAACATGCGTTGTTCAAAGGGCTCTACCAATTGAGCTAAATCCTCACTTATATCCTAATGATTAGCTAATTATTACTAGGAATCAACCAAGATTGAGACTGTACTTGCAATGGCCCAGGGTAAATTAATGTCAAGTTTAGGTTCTACGTGACAGATATGAATACTCCTTTTTTGCCCGAAGACATGAATATTCTTTGTAGTAGGGTTCGGACAAATTTAAAGTTTGCGGCATGGGATGGATGAGAGTACAATGGTTGCGGCGATAGCGGAGTGCCGAAGTTAGGAAATTAGGAATTAGAAGTAGAAGCCGAAGTTAATCAGAAAAGAGTCGCTAGCAGCAGGCTGCCTATTTTGAAGCTGCGAAGCACCTAGAGGATGGAAGCCGTGAAGCACCTGGAGTCGGTCGCCGATCGATCCGACGATGCGACGAGTCTGGAACTTGGAAGAGGAAGGCAACAGCGGCAGCGGCAGCGGCCGATCGATCCGATGAGTCGATGAGACGAAGTCGCGAAGGCGAGTAGGCGACGATCCTGTTTCCTGTAGCGACGCCGACGCGACTGCTAATACAGATTGCCAATACAGTTTTGCGATCGATCGAGTGACGAGTCCACAATCCCTTTTTTTCTGAGGGACCAACGATCCCGTTTCCTTCTTACAGATCACGATCGATCCAGCATTTTATTTATTTATTTGAGAAACACCGATCGAGCAGACATTTTTTTTTTTAGGATTATCGATCAAGCAGACGAGCACCAGCGCTGGATGCCTCGACAGGTGGAGCGCCAGGGCCCAGCGGCCCAGCGTGGCAGCTCCTAGGATTTTGGGGCTCCCAAAAATTATGGGCCCTGTGCAGGCCGCACACTCAGCACAGCTGTGGGCCCGACCCTGAACAGGTCGTTGCTATACACTGCCTCCACCCCTGGTTGGCATCGAAAAATTTCATCGAAACACACCCATGCCGGATCTAGTTTCAAAGATCTTTTCACAGGGATTCCAACAGTGAAAACAGATTTAAATTCTGATGCGTGGTTTGAAAAATACGACTTTTTCAAAATTCAAAAACCCGAAACAAATGCAAATGGACCTGTTTTTTCCAAACCGAAGTGACTAATACGAACACATTTAATCCCAACAACCACATGTGCTAGGAGACAAAAAAATTAACACATACATGCATGTGAGAGTCCGGCCGCTCATTTTCTCCAAATAGCTCACACACACGATTAAGTAATTAAGAAAATAAATGACAAATATACATTGATGACATATTTTTTATAAGAAAAGTACTCACTATCACTGAAGAAATATTTACTGATACAAGTGATATATTTCTGAGTACCTTACGTTAAAAGTATAAAAATATATGACTAATTAAAAGGGGCGACAAGGGGAAACATAAACACGCGATAAGGGTGGGAGCGTCGGACGGCTCCCTCCTGCTAGGGTTCCTCCCCAGCTCCCCTCCCGCCGCTGCCGGCCGCCCTAGCTCCCTCCCGCCGCCGCCGGCCGCCGGTCGCGCCCGACCCGTCCCGCCCCCCCTCTTCCCCCTCCCGGTCCCGCCCCTGCGCTGCCTCCCCGGGAGGTGGCCGGGGCGGCGCGCGTCCCCCCCTCTCGGCCATCCTCCTCCTCCCTTTCCCCCCCGCCGCCGCCGGCGCTGGCTCGGGTGGTGTCGGCGGCGGCGGGACTTCCTGTCCCCGCGCGTCTCCCCTTCCCAGGGCAGGGGACAGCGGCGGTGCTGCTCGGCTTGGCGGCGGCCCGGCGACCCGGCGGCGGTCGCCGGCGGTGGGTGAGGTGGCGGTGCTGCCCCTTGGCGGCGGGGCGGCGTGGTGGCGTGGGGTGGCCGGCAGCGCGCTCCCGGCCCAGATCTGGCCCCTGCGGGCCCCATCTGGGTGCTAGTGGGCCGGCCAGTGGCGCTGCTTCGACGTCTTCTGCGTGGCGAGGAGGAGGAGCAGCTCGGACAGGGGGTGGCGGCGCCGACGGCGTGCCTTCTGCAGCGCGACGGCGGGAGCTTTACGGGCATCTGTGGGCCCGGCCGGGCCTGTGGGCCCACGGGCCTGGTATGCTCCTGCTGTCGCGTCCGGTCGGTTACCGTCGTTGAAGGTGGAGGTTGGGCCCTCCCGCGTGCCGATGGTGCTCCTGTCGCTCGTCCCGGCTCCTCTTCTTCGTTGTGCAGGCCCCCGTCGCGGTGCCGTGGTGAGACGGCATGGAAGCTTCAAGACCGTGTTGGCGCAGGGTGGTGGACTGTTTGGTGGCGTGCTCCGGAGCGCCTGAGGTGAAGGTTGGGATCGGGAGAAATCCCTGTCGGCCTAGCCGACACGGACGCGGTGGCGCCTGAGGGTGCCGCAGGACCTTCCTGGAGGGTGTCGGGGGCTACCCTTCCTCTCTCCTCGCTGCGTACCGGGGGAAACCCTTGGCAGCAGCATCGTCATCGTCGCGTCCCTTCTTGGAGGTGTTGATTGGTACCGGCGCTTCGGAGTCTAGGAGCTTGGTGGAAGATCCCCGGTGGGCGCAGCGGTGGCGAGGCTTCTTCAAACAACACAATCACAATCGAAGTGCACATAGAAACTGACCCAATACTTGTTGTTATGTTGTGTCCATGACAATTACAATTGATGTTGACTTCAGATCAGATGTGCAAGGGGGTGGAAAGAGAGGTTGGAGCTCACCACGTGTGGGGGTAGGAGGAGAGCGTCCTGTAGCAGCAGTTTCTCCTCATCAGAGCAGCAACCTGCACAAAACAGAGCCTTCAACATGTCTAGATCGGGAAGAGAAACAAAAAAATGAAAAAGGAAGGACAAGAAAGGAGAACCTTCCATGGCGTCCTGTACTAGGAGCAGCTCCTCTCTCTCCGGCCATGGCCTTGAATTCTTTTCCTTGACACAATACGCGCACGCATCAAGAGGAGATGAAGAGAAGTTGTAGAAGAAGAAGGAGATGGCGGGAGGAGGGATTCGTACCCGCTAGAGTTTCGGGCGCTGGGAGGCAGGCTCCATGCGTGATGGGGGAGAAGGAGCTCCGTCTCCATGGGGTAGTGGTGGAGCTGCGTCGTTCATAGCGCCGGGACAGGGGAGGAAGAAGCCTTCCCGTCCATGGCGTCCCGATGCTCAAGCGGCGACGACGTGCTAGATCTGCGAGGGAGACATGATGAGGTGAGGAAGAGACGGAGGTATGTGACGAGGAGGAGTGGAGGGACTCACCTGGATCACCGGAGCAACGCCGGAGCCACGCCGGGGACGTGCTGGCCCAAACCCTAACCGCTGGGCAGGGTCGCCCTTGGCCGCTGGAGGACACGCGCGCCGGATCTGGCCCGATGGTAGGAAGGAGCAGAGAGAGGGGGTCACGGTGGTGTGCTGGGCGCCGCCGGAGGACACCGGAATCGGGTGGGATCAGGCGCCGTAGGTGGTGGTGGCGGCGAGGAGTGGTGCGGGGGAGAGGGAGAGACGAGTGAGAGAGTACCTCGCGATGTGTGGGTGGGTGGGTGGGATGAGAGGGACGAGAACTGCTGTCGAATCTAGGAGTATCCAATGGTGTGTGATGCACGATCCGCGTGAGATGCCTGTGGACCAATCAGAACGCATTACACACTTTGATGACGTTATGACCATTTAAATTGGTCGTAATCGATTAAAAAACAACAAACTAAATCATGTCACCTATTTTATATTTTATGAAATAGGAAATTTTTTAAAAAAAATAAAAGAAGTGAAAAACCTCTGCATTGTGTCGCCAAATGTGACCTATTTTTCGGAAGAAAAAAATAGCAAACTTGGAATAAGACAAATATCATAAAAGAAGTGCTCTCAGAAATTACTTCATTTGCAAAAAAAAAAATCTATTTTTGAAGTGTCAAAATGATATTTTTTGTGAAGAACGTACAAAATATTTGTTGCAAAATTGGACCAAATCAATTTTCAAAAATATTAGACCATTTTTAATGTATAATTGACCAAATGGGTGGGTGTCAAAAGCTTTTGATCCACCTCTTGTGAAAAAGACAAATTTCGCCGAATTAGGAGGAAGCGGGTCAAATTTGAACTACATCTGACTCATAGTTTGCTCTTTATTTTTTCCAAAAATCATTTCTAGGTACATAAGTATCTATTTAATCAGAGAAACTCCAAAAGTTTTGCAATATTCAACCCCTAGCTACGAACGGTCATGCCCGTCGTTTTGACCGCATTTTGAAACGGGCATAAGAAATTCAAAAAAATTGAAAACCTTCGCATTGTGTCATTATATGTGACCTAGTTTTCAGGAAAAATAACAAACTTGGACTACGATAAATATCTTAAAAAAGTGTTCTCAGAAACGAGCTATCATGTATGAAGATTCATGGCTTTGAAGGCAAATGGCCAATGTTATGGCAACATTCATGGCATAGTTTGTTAAAATGATCTCTTATTGTGTACAAGGGTGCATATTGGAATGACAAACAATGTTGCCTAAGGAAGTTTTCACTTTCTTTGCACGAAAAATTCATTTTCTATTTTTTGAGTGCCAAAAATGAGTTTTTTTTGTGAAGAACCTACAAAATATTTGTTGCAAAATTGGACCAAATCAATTTTCAAAAATATTAGACCATATTTAATGTACAATTGACCAAATGGTTGGGTGTCAAAAGCTTTTGATCCACCTCTCGTGAAAAAGACAAATTTCCGCCGAATGAGAAGGAAGCGGGTCAAATTTGAACTACAACTGACTCATAGTTTGCTCTTTATTTTTTCCAAAAATCATTTCTAGGTACATAAGTATCTATTTAATCAGAGAAACTCCAAAAGTTTTGCAAGATTCAACCCCTAGCTACGAACGGTCATGCCCGTCGTTTTGACCGCATTTTGAAACGGGCATAAGAAATTCAAAAAAAATCTAAAAAATTGAAAACCTTCGCATTGTGTCATTATATGTGACCTAGTTTTCAGGAAAAATAACAAACTTGGACTACGGTAAATGTATTAAAAAAGTGTTCTCAGAAACGAGATATCATGTATGAAGATCCATGGCTTTCAAGGCAAATGGCCAATTCTATGGCAATATTCATGGCATAGTTTGTTAAAATGATCTCTTATTGTGCACAAGGGTGCATATTGGAATGACAAACAATGTTGGCTAAGGAAGTTTTCACTTTCTTTGCACAAAAAAAATTCATTTTCCATTTTTTGAGTGCCCAAAATGAGTGTTTTTGTGAAGAACCTACAAAATATTTGTTGCAAAATTGGACCAAATCAATTTTCAAAAATATTAGACCATATTTAATGTACAATTGACCAAATGGTTGGGTGTCAAAAGCTTTTGATCCACCTCTCGTGAAAAAGACAAATTTCCGCCGAATCAGTAGGAAGCGGGTCAAATTTGAACTACAGCCGACTCATAGTTTGCTCTTTATTTTTTCCAAAAATCATTTCTAGGTACATAAGTATCTATTTAATCAGAGAAACTCCAAAAGTTTTGCAAGATTCAACCCCTAGCTACGAACGGTCATGCCCGTCGTTTTGACCGCATTTTGAAACGGGCATAAGAAATTCAAAAAAAATCTAAAAAATTGAAAACCTTCGCATTGTGTCATTATATGTGACCTAGTTTTCAGGAAAAATAACAAACTTGGACTACGGTAAATGTATTAAAAAAGTGTTCTCAGAAACGAGATATCATGTATGAAGATCCATGGCTTTCAAGGCAAATGGCCAATTCTATGGCAATATTCATGGCATAGTTTGTTAAAATGATCTCTTATTGTGCACAAGGGTGCATATTGGAATGACAAACAATGTTGGCTAAGGAAGTTTTCACTTTCTTTGCACAAAAAAAATTCATTTTCCATTTTTTGAGTGCCCAAAATGAGTGTTTTTGTGAAGAACCTACAAAATATTTGTTGCAAAATTGGACCAAATCAATTTTCAAAAATATTAGACCATATTTAATGTACAATTGACCAAATGGTTGGGTGTCAAAAGCTTTTGATCCACCTCTCGTGAAAAAGACAAATTTCCGCCGAATCAGTAGGAAGCGGGTCAAATTTGAACTACAGCCGACTCATAGTTTGCTCTTTATTTTTTCCAAAAATTATTTCTAAGTACATAAGTATCTATTTAATCAGAGAAACTCCAAAAGTTTTGCAAGATTCAACCCCTAGCTACGAACGGTCATGCCCGTCGTTTTGACCGCATTTTGAAACGGGCATAAGAAATTAAAAAAAAATCAAAAAAATTGAAAACCTTCGCATTATGCCATTATATGTGACCTAGTTTTCAGGAAAAATAACAAACTTGGACTACGGCAAATATTTTAAAAAAAAGTTCTCAGAAACGAGCTATTATGTATGAAGATCCATGGCTTTTAAGGCAAATGACCAATGTTATGGCAACATTCATGGCATAGTTTGTTCAAATGATATTATATTTTGCACAAGTTTGCATCTTGGAATGACAAACAATGTTGCCTAAGGAAGTTTTCACTTTCTTTGCACGAAAAAT
This sequence comes from Elymus sibiricus, assembly GCA_039707655.1. Taxonomy (NCBI): domain Eukaryota; kingdom Viridiplantae; phylum Streptophyta; class Magnoliopsida; order Poales; family Poaceae; genus Elymus; species Elymus sibiricus. The sequence goes on from CM077674.1 coordinate 390,726,509, forward strand.
TCATTTTCCATTTTTTGAGTGCCCAAAATGGATTTTTTTGTGAAGAACCTAGCAAATATTTGATGCAAAATTGGACCAAATCAATTTTCTAAAATATTAGGTCATATTTAATGTACAATTCTCCAAACTGTTGGGTGTCAAAAGCTTTTGATCCTCCTGTCGTGAAAAAGACAAATTTCCGCCGATTCAGTAAAAGCGGGTCAAATGTGAACTACAGCTGCCTCATAGTTTGTTTTTTATTTTTTCCAAAATTCATTTCTAGGTACATAAGTATCTATTTAATCAGAGAAACTCCAAAATTTTTGCAAGATTCAACCCCTAGCTATGAATGATCATGCCCGTCGTTTTGACCGCATTTTGAAATGGGCATAAGAAATTAAAAAAAAATTAAAAAAATTGAAAACCTTTGCATTGTGTCATTATATGTGACCTAGTTTCTAGGAAAAATAAAAAACTTGGACTATGGCAAATGTCTTAAAAAAGTGTTCTCAGAAACGAGCTATCATGTATAAAGATCAATGACTTTCAAGGCAAATGGCCAATGTTATGGCAACATTCATGACATAGTTTGTTCAAATGATATTATATTTTGCACAAGTTTGCATCTTGGAATGACAAACAATGTTGCCTAAGGAAGTTTTCACTTTCTTTGCACGAAAAATTTATTTTCCATTTTTTGAGTGCCCAAAATGGCTTTTTTGTGAAGAACCTAGCAAATATTTGTTGCAAAATTGGACCAAAAAGAGAGTGACAAAAGAAAACTAATTAAAATCATTTAAAACAAAAGAAAAAGGAATAAAATAGAACTATACTAAAACAGTACTGTTTTGCTATAAACCTATTTTAAAATAAACTAAAAATAATTCACTAATTGCTACTGGATAGACAAAACAATAATTGAACAGTAGCAAAAAGAAACACTCAAAAATAATAATCCTAGCTCAAATTATAGCCAAAATAGTGATTTGAACAAAATTTATCAAATTCAAATTTGAAATTCAATTGCACAAACAGAAACTTTATTAAATTTTTGAAACTAATTAAAAAAGAATCACTAAATTTGGACTTGAAACATAAAAGATATTAACAATCTAAAAACAGAACTAATTCTGTAAAATAAATAAAAACAGAAAAAGAAAATGACTACGCATCGGACAGGGTACAGGTGGCGCTACGCTAATGGTTACGGGGTGTGCGCGCTTTAGAACTGCTGGCGGGTGGCCGACGGCTAATGGAAAACTGTATGAAAAAAAAACACGCCGGATCTAATCGGAGCCGTAAGGTCTAGATCTAACGGTGGGGACGAGAGGAGCTCACTATGGGGCGGCGAGGGCCTTCTCCGGTGAGGTGGCGACGGCGGCGGCACTCGGGCTCGATGCGGGCGACGGTTCCAGGGGTCCTCGAGCTCGAGGATGTGGTCGGGTCAAATGAAGTCGACGACGATGAGTCTCCCCGTGGTGATGGTGACGGCTGCGGTGGTCAGAGCAGGGTAGGGCTTCGGCAATGGCGTGGCGGCGGTAGGCAATTCCGGTGAGCCATTTGGCGAGGCAGAGGGCACGGGCGGGGGTTTCTTTGAGGGGAAAGAGACAGGGAGCCTCAGGCTTTATAGCCACGGTCTTCTAGGGGCAGGGGGAAGACGATTTGGCCCGGATTCGGAGGGATACGACGAATCTCCGGCGAAGGGCAAGTGCGAGCGGCGGAGGGAGGAGATGACCGAGGCTGATTCGGATCGAATGCGGGACCCACCAGTCAGCGGCAGCGGAAAATAGGAAACGGAATGGGCGCCCGAAAAGAAGGGGATTCGGTGCGGGAGGCGTGCGGCTGGGCCGGTCGGCTTGCTGGGCCGGCTCTGGCACTGTGCGCGGGGGCCTTTTTCCTATTTCTTAAATAAGGGACAGCAAGAAAACTAAACTAAAACAAAATAAATACAAACTTTATATAGGCATATTATATATCAAAATGATCAGAAAAATAAATCCTAGAACATCAACTATTTTCCAAAGTCAAATAAAATACACACGAAATCTCAAAATTTAAACAGTGCTACTGTTGCATTTAAAATGCAAATAAAATTATTTTAAAATACAAAAGTGATTTCAAATTTATTTTTCTCCATTTTTCTGTTGGATGGAATCATGTTACCCTATTTTCCATATATTTTATTTTTGGAGAAAAATAATTTGAATAAAATCCTCAAATGAGTTTGAATTGGAATTTCAAATCATTTGGAATTCTTTTCTGTCTTTAATTGGCCAAATATATTTCAAATGCCCCTGAATATTTGAAGTGTCATATTACTTCTCTCTTTTTGAATATTTCCAGAGGTTTTGAAATTTGAGAATTCAAATAACTTCAAATTGAAAGAGGTTTTCAAAATACTTCCAAATGACTTTCAATTTGATTCTTTTAAACTTCCAACTCATATTTCATATAATTTGAAGAAGTCATTTATCAATGCATCTTGAAGATTTGGAAAAATTTCAGATCATTTGGATAAGCCTAGCTAGTACTTCCTTCACAAAGCTTCTCTCTGGATAGAAATTTTGGAAATTTGCTGAGGAATATTTACTAGCCAAATGGAGCTGAATATTGGCATGTGGCAATGATTTGGATTTGGAAGAGTGCCCAAAAAGTTTGAGGGCAATAGGAGGGGTCTAGATAGCACTTGCTTTGCAATGTGACAATCTGGCCAGAAAATAGAAATTGAAGCAGGGCTCACATAGATGATTGGATTGAGCTGAAATTTGGAGGAGAATGATAATTTGGGCATATGAAGTCACTGCAATAATTTCATACCATTTGGATAAATAAAAATGGTACTTCCTTCACAATGCTCTCCACTGAACATAAAATTGGGAAAAATATTGACGGAAATTGGATAAATTAAATGAGCTAAAATTTGGTGGAGGGAGTTTGTATGGGCAGGGTCATGTCCTGGTAAATTTTCAGCAATTATAAAGCAATATAAAATATAGTTGCTTCACAAACTGAAAATATTACTAGAAACAAAGATTGGATGGTGAGCTCACATGGATTGTTAGATGGGGCTCCAATTTTGTGGAGAGCTATGATTTTGGCATATAGAAGATGTGGAAAAAATTCAACTAATTAGGATTTGCCGAGCTAGTACTTCCTTCACAAAGCTTCTAGCTGAACAAAAACTTTGGAAATTTGCTGAGGAAGATTTACTAGGCAAATGGAGCTGAATTTCGTCATGAGGCAATGATTTGGATAGGAAAGAGTGCCCAAAAATTTTGAGAGCAATCAAGAAAATATAAATAGCACTTCCTTCACAAAGTGTTGTTCTGAACAGAATAGGAAAATGAATATTCCTGAATTATTTTTGAACTAGGCAAGGAAAGTTTTTGACATATTTGAGAAAAATATGATCCAAAGAATTTATGAGAATTTTTTGGGAATTTTGGGAATGACAAAAATGTAAGCTGCTTCACAACCTAGGGCAAAAATTGACACATGGACATGACACATAGGCAAAAATTGACACATGGACATGACACATAGACAAAACTGATGAGGTGGTGCCTAGTCATAGCAATGCACCACAATTTACAAGGCTATGACCATCTATATTGGTCGTGATCAGCTAGAAATAAGGCAACGGACCAGTGCTGTCTGATTTACGACCATTTCGTGTAAGGAAATTACCACCTTTCTGACCAAAATGGTCGTTATGGTTTAGGGTTTGGAGCCCCCCGAACAGCTTATGACCAATTGGTCTCAAATGGTCATAGATTTACGACCATTTCTTCCAGGGTCACTGACAGAGGGTCACAAGTTGACATATTTCTTGTAGTGCTAGGGGGCCTCGAGTTGCGAATCAAGGGCCATCTTGCAACGAGGGCAACCTACAAGTACTAAAAGAAGCCCCCAGCGAGCCAGGGGTTGACTTGCAACTTGGGGTCAACTACAACCAAGGAAAAAAACAAGCCCCCAATTGTGAGTCAGTGATTGACTTGCAACTGGAGGCCTCGAGTTACGAGGCGGGGTCCGACTTGCAAATGGGTCAACTATAACTATGACAAAACAAGCCCTCAGTTGCGAGTCGAGGGTTGACTTGCAACGGGAGGCCTCGAGTTGCGAGTCAGGGCCCGACTTGCAACTGGGCAACGTACAACTACAAAGAAAGCCTTGAGTTGCGAGTCAGGGGTTGACTTGCAACTAGGGCCTCAAGTTGTGAGTTAGGGTCGACTTGCAACTGGTGAACCTACAAGTACAAAAGAAGCCCCCAGTTGCGAGTCAAGGGTTGACTTGCAACTCGGGCCTCGGGTTGCAAGTCGAGGCTTGACTTGCAAGTGGGTCAACTACAAACTACGAAAAAACAAGCCTACAGTTGCGAGTCGAGGGTTGACTTGCAACTGGGGTCTCGGGTTGCAAGTCGAGGCTTGACTTGCAACTGGAGCAACTACAAACTAAGAAAATAAGCCCCTAGTTGCGAGTGTATGGTCGATTTGCAACTAGGGGGCCTTGAGTTGCGAGTCAGGGGTCGGATTGCATCGGGGCAACCTACAAGTACGAAAAGAAGCCCCCGGTTGTGAGTCGAGGGTTGGTTTGCAACTGTGTCCTCGGGGTTGCAAGTCGTGGGTTGACTTGTAACTGGGGGTCAACTACAACCAAGGAAAAAAAACAAGACTCCAGTTGCGAGTCAATGGTTGACTTGCAACTAGAAGCCTCGAGTTGCGAGTTAGGATCCGACTTGCAATTGAGTCAACTACAACTATGAAAAAACAAGCCCCCAGTTGCGAGTCAAGGGTTGACTTGCAACTAGGGGCCCCAAGTTGCGACTTAGGGGTCGACTTGCAACCGGGCAACCTACAACTACAAAAAAAAAGAAGCCCTCGGTTGCGAATCAGGGGTTGAGTTGCGAGTTAGGGTTGACATGCAACTAGGGCGAACCTACAAGTACGAAAGAAGTCCCAGTTGCAAATCGAGGGTTGACTTGCAACTGGGGCCTCAGGTTGCAAGTCGAGGCTTGACTTGCAACTGGGTCAACTATAAACTACGAAAAATCAAACCCCCAGCTACGAGTTGAGGGTTGACTTGCAACTGGGCCTCGGGTTGCAAGTCGAGGCTTGACTTACAACTGGGTCAACTATAAACTATGAAAAATCAAACCCCCAGCTACGAGTTGAGGGTTGACTTGCAACTGGGCCTCGGGTTGCTAGTCGAGGCTTGACTTGCAACTGGGGAAACTACAAACTATGAAAACAAGCCCCCAATTGTTAGTCTATGGTCGACTTGCAAACTGGGGCATCTTACAACTACAAAAAAGTTACCCTTGCATTGCATGGGACAACAGTTTATCAATTCAACAAAAAAATATTTAAAAAATGAAATTGTAAGAAGGGATCTATAAATATAAAAAATGCAAAATCTATCTCCATAAATTATATGATACTGCCAATAAAAATCTACACCTTCATGTTCACATATATGAAATTAATGCACAACTCCCCTGCACAGCTTAATGCACAACGTCTCTAATTTTTTTTAAAAGAGACAAAGTCATACAAATAATTTTCAAAAAAGACAACGCACTACAACTTACTTCTGCTCTCTGAACCAACAAGGGACACATAACTAAATGATATCAATTTTTTTACTACATTGCTGATTATAAGACTGGTTTGCAAAAACAAAAACAAAAATTCATACCAACAAAAACACAACATGAAATGATGAAGTAACAAACAACAGTGATGTGTGCTGCTGAGTTACCACTACAGACTAAAACACATCAAACGTAGATGCTGAAGTCATCGGTGTTGGCATTGTCATAGTGGTTCCCGCAAAGTCCACACACTATGTTCTAAGTAGAAGAAAAACAAAAAAGATAACGAATGAACTTCAGACAAGCGATCTATCAACTACTCCCTCCATCCCAAAATAAGTGTCGCTGACTTAATACAACTTTGTACTAAAGTTGTACTAAGTCAGCGACACTTATTTTGGGATGGAGGGAGTACAAAATAGAAAAAACTGATGCTAGTAGAATGTGTCGAAGGGAATGAGAGAGAGAGAGAGAGAGAGAGCGAGAGAGAGAGAGAGAGAGAGAGAGAGAGAGAGAGAGAGAGAGAGAGAGAGAGAGAGAGAGAGAGAGAGAGAGAGAGAGAGAGAGAGTGTCGAAGGGAACAAAGGAGGCAGCGACCAACGACACCGTTCGCCTCTTCAGCTTATTGAAACCAGGCAAGAAAAACAAAACACCAAAACGGGCCAGCTAGAGCGCGCCGCAAAAACGGACCAACAAAGGACACAAGCGCGAATGTGGTGACAAGTGGATACAGGACGCACGACGCGACACGGGACAAGCTCGACAAATCGAAGCGGATCAAGTTTTGCGCAAATATTATAACGAGTAGATTCAATAGTCCACAACTTAGATATGAGTATGTGACATTGTCAAATTTCATCTAGATGAGAATTAGCAAATCCCGAACAAACAAACATAGTTAACTATCAAATGACTATTTCACCCCCCTGCTACCTATAAACCCTGGTGACTCTTCAACACGAGACACTTTCATGTATAGTATAAGTCACCAAGCACATTAAAATTACTTACTTACGGGTCGTGTTGACTAGTGAACACACCAAGTAGACACACACAAAAACTGTCGATTCTCTCACTGCAGAAACCCAAACATTATTCGAACTGAAAAAAAATGTTTCCCTGTACATGAAACACAACGCTGTATGACCAGTACTATACAAAAACAAAAAAAAGAATGTACATATAGTGAAATGTTTCCGTATATTCGTGAATAGCCACATAAAGTTTAAAGCAAAAAAATGAACACAGACACATCCTACACGTCCTCCCGCGCCCATATACTATACATGAATCTCCATTTTTGAGAACTGATATTTCATGTACTACACAAGGAAAAACAAGGAGAAAAGGTTGTATATGACCAGTACTGCAGGAAATTTGGACTTGGTTTCGGAACACATTTTTCATCCAAACAGAAATTAAAAATCACATCCCCTGGCCTACAAAAAATGAAATTTAGCAATCCTCTAATCTACACCTGGGAAAAATGATGTCAGACTTGGATCTGTTGGTTAAAAAAAAAAGACATTTTTTCACTCCTACAAAAACAACGGGCACCACAACCGAGCAGAAACCAAAAACAAACTACAGCTACATTTCTACATGAACATCAGTATAATCTACTAGTACATTACTAGATGTACGTCAATATAAAATGAGGCTGCACAGACCATATCGCTGGATTGCAGAAAAAAATCACAACGGGATTCACCTCCATCACCCCCCTCTTCCTCCTACAAAATTCTGATCTAACACACAAATCTACAACTACATTTCTAGATGATCTAGCCTTCACAGAACACAAACCCTAGATGTGGTCAAACATGAAAAAAAAAAAACAAGCAGATCGACCTGGCTGCCTTCTCCTTCATGCTCATGTCCATCTCTTCTCCCAGATCGACCTGGCTGCCTTTCCATCTCTTCTCCCAGATCGACCTGGCTACCATCTCCTTCGTGCTCTCCTGTACTCACCTCATCTCCTCTCCTGTACTCTATCCCGCTGCCCTTCAATCTCTTCTCCCAGATCAACCTGGCCGCCTTCTCCTTCGTGCTCCCATCGCTCGCAGAGTCGCAGATGATTGAGAGAAAGAGGAACGGAGCGAGAAGAAGAATGAACTGAAGAACGCTCTGCCTCTCCTTTGGGGAAACAACTCGGGGACAAACAAGCAGAAACGGGCCCAAGCCCGAAGTACGACAACGGGCCACAACAAAAAACGTGAGACCACGACGACAAACGGGCCGACGCGAGCCACACCAGCGTGGGACACGAGCGCTGGACGGGGATCAGAAGTTCGCACGAAAAATCAAGCAGAAACAGATCGAACGGTCTTGGACTTAGATGTGAGATAAGTATATTACATCTAGATGTGAAATAGCAATTCCGTAAGGTAAATTGTGCAAAAACTTATCCAGTTGCATCAATGAATATTAACTGGCATATTCTCAATATAAAAGAACAACACTCTTCAGAGTATCTGTTTGTAATATTGCTTCATATTATCATTTATGGACAACATATAGATAGCACACTCATACTACAGCCTTATTGTTGCTTTCTCTCACATCGTAGATTTAATGATAGAACAATAAACAGAGCAACAGACCCTTTCACTCGTCTTTTGTTTCACTACGGTCACCAAGAACCCTAGGCGCTCAGGGTTAATACTAGTATATACTCCCTCCGTAAAGAAATATAAGATCGTTTAGATCAATACTTTATTGTTCTATCTTTAAATCCTGAGCGCCTAGGGTTCTAAGTGATCTTATATTTCTTTACAGAGGGAGTACTAAAAACGACTCGATCAAAACGAGATTAAATCACACTACCAGGGTCTGTGTGGAACGGCCTCGCTACCGATTTGCGCCGCGGGGAGCGGATTTTTGACGTCATGCTCCATGGCCGAACAAAGTACAACAGGTGGTCGTGCGGGTCCATACGGGTCGGTGACCGCGGTTCCTTGCGAAGGGTGTGCAGGTCCTAGTCCAGCTGCCGTCGATACCGTCATCATGCCGCCACATTATTATAAATAGTAGAGATTATAATAAAAGGATATGTTATACATTTGATTATTACTATCATACTCCATCCGTAAAGAAATATAAGAGCATTTAGATCTAAACGCTCTTATATTTCTTTACAGAGGAAGTACTACCAAATATCAATGTCTATGCTAATCATATAAGTAACACATAATTGATATCGCACCTAATATCAACATGCAATTAATTTGTTTTCCTGTGCATTGCACGCAGCCACGCACGGGTTTACTAGTTTAGAGAAAAAACAAGATCTAGACGCGACCCAAAATTTGTCTCCTATAAATACACGCGTGGACCATCTCTTGATCTGTTGGTTTTGTCTAATCCAAATCTGATAATTTAGAAAGCAATCGAGTTTGTGATATATAGGGTCCTTGTCCAACACGTACACACGAAATCACGCATTGTACGTCCAACAAGGAAACATGCACTAAAACAGGGAAACATGCATCCACGGTAGGAAATTTTATTAATCGACTGGAGGTCGGTCTAGGCGCGTCCTCTCCCAACATGTCTATATCTACCCGTTCCACAAATACAAACCCCAACCCCAAGCAACTAAAGCAACACACAATACCTTCCATAGCCCTAGATTGATCCACAAGCTAGGGGCACCATGATGGGCGCGAGTCCGGACCAGCGCTCCGATCAGCTGGCGGAAGCGCCGAGCCGGACAATATCGCGCCGCCGCTTTTTCTGGGCTGTGATATTGCCGATGGTGCTCCTCGTAGGTGTCATTAGCTTCTGTGCCTACCAATACTGCGAGCCGCCTTATTACTACGCCGCGATCGACTCCGTCTCTGGCCTCGACCTCACCACCGATCTCGCACGCCGCCCCGCGCTGCTCCACCCGGAGTTCAACCTCACCGTCCGCGTTGCCCCATACACGCTATGGTTCAAGAAGTGCGTCAAGCCTGGTGCGTACGTGGGGGTGGCCTACCGCGGCGTCTGGTTCGCCACCAGCGTGCCCACAACGGACCGGATTTGCGTCGGGCCAGGGAAGGCGGTGGATCGGCCCTTTGTCGCGAGGGGCCGTGATGTGGTCATGCCGGTGTCCGTGCAGGATAGCCTTGTGGGGGAGTTGCGCAGTGGATTGCCGGATTTCAACGTCGTGCTCCTTGGCCTGGGGCAGTCTAGGCGTTGTCTTGCGGGACTCGGCGGGTCGGTGATGCCGGTGTCTTGCGAATGCGGTGCTCCAAGACTTATACGACGTGCAGGAGCAGATATGCATACTAAGTGTTGTTGATCACCGCCGTACACAATTGTTATTTTGCTTTCCAGCCTCATTTTAACCGGTCAGGATTGTCCCACATATTAATTTGTTGTCACTTGTCATACAACTTTTCGTGTTTTTCTTCTTGTTAATGATGACGAACTTGGCTCTTGGTCTATCTATCCTATTACAATTCAGGATTCATATGTGCATTGACTTTTGTGGTTGCTCCGCTTCGAAGAAAAAAATGTTTACGCCACGTGACGCTCAATTTCCACCACACCCCAACCATGCATTCCTTCCAATGGTTTACCCCTTTCGAAGAAGAGGCTCGCACGAATGAGCGCAGCTGGCGATTCCCCCGCCGCCGGCTTGGAGAAGAGAGAGAGAGAGAGAGAGAGAGGGGGGCGGGGGGGGGGGGGGGGGGGGGGGGGTGGGGGATGGAAAAAGAGAAGAACAACTGAGGAAGAGGAAAAAAAAAAAGTTCCGCACAGTCCACCAGATTACTAGAATGCCTCCCCACTAAGGTTATCTTGGCCTCACTGTTTTTCTTGTCTCCAAGCCGCACTGTCACAAAGTTCGCCAGCGGACTTTCTCCTCCACCACATATCGATTGATTGTTCTGCCGCTCCATTTTCATCCGTACATGGAGGGAGGTACCCCCGCCTCTCAACATGCGTTGTTCAAAGGGCTCTACCAATTGAGCTAAATCCTCACTTATATCCTAATGATTAGCTAATTATTACTAGGAATCAACCAAGATTGAGACTGTACTTGCAATGGCCCAGGGTAAATTAATGTCAAGTTTAGGTTCTACGTGACAGATATGAATACTCCTTTTTTGCCCGAAGACATGAATATTCTTTGTAGTAGGGTTCGGACAAATTTAAAGTTTGCGGCATGGGATGGATGAGAGTACAATGGTTGCGGCGATAGCGGAGTGCCGAAGTTAGGAAATTAGGAATTAGAAGTAGAAGCCGAAGTTAATCAGAAAAGAGTCGCTAGCAGCAGGCTGCCTATTTTGAAGCTGCGAAGCACCTAGAGGATGGAAGCCGTGAAGCACCTGGAGTCGGTCGCCGATCGATCCGACGATGCGACGAGTCTGGAACTTGGAAGAGGAAGGCAACAGCGGCAGCGGCAGCGGCCGATCGATCCGATGAGTCGATGAGACGAAGTCGCAAAGGCGAGTAGGCGACGATCCTGTTTCCTGTAGCGACGCCGACGCGACTGCTAATACAGATTGCCAATACAGTTTTGCGATCGATCGAGTGACGAGTCCACAATCCCTTTTTTTCTGAGGGACCAACGATCCCGTTTCCTTCTTACAGATCACGATCGATCCAGCATTTTATTTATTTATTTGAGAAACACCGATCGAGCAGACATTTTTTTTTTTAGGATTATCGATCAAGCAGACGAGCACCAGCGCTGGATGCCTCGACAGGTGGAGCGCCAGGGCCCAGCGGCCCAGCGTGGCAGCTCCTAGGATTTTGGGGCTCCCAAAAATTATGGGCCCTGTGCAGGCCGCACACTCAGCACAGCTGTGGGCCCGGCCCTGAACAGGTCGTTGCTATACACTGCCTCCACCCCTGGTTGGCATCGAAAAATTTCATCGAAACACACCCATGCCGAATCTAGTTTCAAAGATCTTTTCACAGGGATTCCAACGGTGAAAACAGATTTAAATTATGATGCGTGGTTTGAAAAATACGACTTTTTAAAAATTCAAAAACCCGAAACAAATGCAAATGGACCTGTTTTTTCCAAACCGAAGTGACTAATACGAACACATTTAATCCCAACAACCACATGTGCTAGGAGACAAAAAAATTAACACATACATGCATGTGAGAGTCCGGCCGCTCATTTTCTCCAAATATCTCACACACACGATTAAGTAATTAAGAAAATAAATGACAAATATACATTGATGACATATTTTTATAAGAAAAGTACTCACTATCACTGAAGAAATATTTACTGATACAAGTGATATATTTCTGAGTACCTTACGTTAAAAGTATAAAAATATATGACTAATTAAAAGGGGCGACAAGGGGAAACATAAACACGCGATAAGGGTGGGAGCGTCGGACGGCTCCCTCCTGCTAGGGTTCCTCCCCAGCTCCCCTCCCGCCGCTGCCGGCCGCCCTAGCTCCCTCCCGCCGCCGCCGGCCGCCGGTCGCGGGCGACCCGTCCCGCCCCCCCTCTCCCCCCTCCCGGTCCCGCCCCTGCGCCGCCTCCCCGGGAGGTGGCCGGGGCGGCGCGCGTCCCCCCCTCTCGGCCATCCTCCTCCTTCCTTTCCCCCCCGCCGCCGCCGGCGCTGGCTCGGGTGGTGTCGGCGGCGGCGGGACTTCCTGTCCCCGCGCGTCTCCCCTTCCCAGGGCAGGGGACAGCGGCGGTGCTGCTCGGCTTGGCGGCGGCCCGGCGACCCGGCGGCGGTCGCCGGCGGTGGGTGAGGTGGCGGTGCTGCCCCTTGGCGGCGGGGCGGCGTGGTGGCATGGGGTGGCCGGCAGCGCGCTCCCGGCCCAGATCTGGCCCCTGCGGGCCCCATCTGGGTGCTAGTGGGCCGGCCAGTGGCGCTGCTTCGACGTCTTCTGCGTGGCGAGGAGGAGGAGCAGCTCGGACAGGGGGTGGCGGCGCCGACGGCGTGCCTTCTGCAGCGCGACGGCGGGAGCTTTACGGGCATCTGTGGGCCCGGCCGGGCCTGTGGGCCCACGGGCCTGGTATGCTCCTGCTGTCGCGTCCGGTCGGTTACCGTCGTTGACGGTGGAGGTTGGGCCCTCCCGCGTGCCGATGGTGCTCCTGTCGCTCGTCCCGGCTCCTCTTCTTCGTTGTGCAGGCCCCCGTCGTGGTGCCGTGGTGAGACGGCGTGGAAGCTTCAAGACCGTGTTGGCGCAGGGTGGTGGACTGTTTGGTGGCGTGCTCCGGAGCACCCGAGGTGAAGGTTGGGATCGGGAGAAATCCCTGTCGGCCTAGCCGACACGGACGCGGTGGCGCCTGAGGGTGCCGCCGGACCTTCCTGGAGGGCGTCGGGGGCTACCCTTCCTCTCTCCTCGCTGCGTACCGGGGGAAACCCTTGGCAGCAGCGTCGTCATCGTCGCGTCCCTTCTTGGAGGTGTTGATTGGTACCGGCGCTTCGGAGTCTAGGAGCTTGGTGGAAGATCCCCGGTGGGTGCAGCGGTGGCGAGGCCTCTTCGCTTTTGTTGATCTGCCGTTGTCGGCATTTGTTTCTTTTGTCTTTCTCTTTCGTTTCTTTTGGGCGTGCCTGTGCTGCTTCCGCCCCAGCACCTATCGTTGGTTGTATCGGTGATGGTTGCTTTGTAATAGAAAGCGGGGGGAAACCCTATTTCGTCAAACATAAACACGCACTCATACCGGCCATATCCATAGAAAAAAGTCGATACCCATAATTAAACATGATCAATCGACCGAGATGGGAAAGAAAAGTTATTGCAGTCTATTTGTAGGGCGCTGGTGTCCCCGACCATCCGAGGCCCGCACGACCAGAGTGCCTCCCATAAGTTGGAGACTTGCAACTTGACATCGAACTCCGGCGCGCCGCTGCGCATGTCCATCGCAAGGTAATCCATCCAGGACCCTGGTATGAGCACTTGGGAGCCTGTCGCGGTTATGGGGTGCTCGGCCACCCCTCTCGGCTCGGCGCAGATCTGCCGCATCAAGGTGGCACTAGCAGTGAGCCAGACACCGCGGTAGGACACCTCCACGTAGATATTGGGATCCAGGCACTTGCTGGCCCAAAATCCATATGATTTGACGCGGAGGGTGAGTTTGAACTCTAGGTAAAGCTCAGGCTTCTACTCGAGGTCGGTCGCCGGGTCTAGACCGGAGACGGAGTCGATGGCAACAAAGCAGTGGGGCACATTATCGGAGGTCTGTTTGATGCATAAAATCAAGGCGCCGCTGAAGACGCTGATGAGCAAGGTTACCACTGTGAACCACACCAAGGAGAAGTCGCATTCAGGATACAAACTGGGAGCTCTTTTACGGTGATTGGCGCAGTATTGGGAGTACTACCCAGTACTTACACCTCTGATTTTTATTAGCCGTCCGATTTGGTGGGGGATTAAAAATGATTAAATTTAATTTTCTTAATCCGAGAAGGGCATAATGGTCCAGGGTAAAATATTGTGCTTTCAATCGATCACGTCCACGACCAGAACCACCCCTAGTCGATCCAGATCGAGGTCAAGTCCTCGTCCTCGTCCCCTTCACTGTCTCCGACGTCCCCGGCGAGAGGAACCAATTCACCGTCCTCGGCCTCCTCCTCGTCACCTTCACTGTCCTCGACGTGCCCGGTGGCAAAAAAACGGCGCTATAGGAACTCGCCCCCGGCCGATCCCATCGCTTCCCGACTTGCATCCTAAGGTATGAAATCGCCCGAATCTCACTTGAGTTGGATTCGTAGCCTGCACTTCCTACATAGATTAGTTTAGTCATGATCGATTTAGGTTTCCCTAGTGCATGCAATTCAATTTAGAATTTTTCATCATCCATGGTCAGTTCACTAGTTTAGTTCATGATCGCTTGGCATAACATGTACAAGGAGCAAAGTATAAAATACCACACAAGATTTCGTACTGGCTTTTGCATGCATTTTTGTTTGTCGTTTGAGTTTTTTATTCATCTGCATGGTGATGCGGGAAGACATGGCGGATGTAAGTCATGAGTCTATGTTGGAGTACTATCATATTGCCAACAAGATGTTTGATAGTGAGGATGAAGATTATAGATTCTATAACAAATATGGTCTTGAGAAAGATTTTAGTGTCTGGAGAAGCTATGTTGAATGGGATGGATCTAACAGCCATATAATTTTAAGGAAAATTGTGTGTAGTCATGAAGGGGTTCGTGAAGACAAGCACATGAAGAGGAAGATGGAAGATAGAAAGAGGAGGCCACGGAGTATAACTCGTGTAGGGTGTAAAGCTAAATTGGTGATTGCAAGACAGGAGGAAACAAGTCGGTGGTTTGTGAAGGATTTCATCGATGAACACAACCATCCTCTAGCCCCACGGGATCTTTCGTGTCTTTTGCGTTCACACAGAAGAATTAGCGATGAGCAGAAAGCGGACATTGCAGACATGGAAAAATCAGGGATCAGGAAACACCATATTATGGATATTTTGTGCATGCAATACGGTGGATATGATGAGGTTGGATGCACGACGAGGGACATTTACAATTTCTGCCATGCTAACAAGCAGGAATCAATCGCTTCCGGTGATGCTCAAACGGTGATCAATCACATGGTGGCGCGGCGAGAGCGAGATTCAGATTTTTTCTTCAGGTACTTGGTTGATGAAGTTGGCCATCTGAAGGGACTATTCTGGTGTGATAGTCAATCCCGACTTGACTACGAGGCTTTCGGAGACGTTATTGTTTTTGATAGCACATACAGAACCAATAAGTACAATCTGCCATTTGTGCCGTTTGTCGGCTTGAATCACCACCGCAACACTGTTATTTTTGGATGTGGTATCATTTCTCATGAAACAAGCCAGGCATACGAGTGGATGTTACGGACCTTTTCTAATGCCATGGGACAGAAGCATCCGATATCTGTGATCACGGATGGGGACCTTGCAATGCAGAGAGCAATCAGGGTGGTGTGGCCTGACTCAAACCATAGGCTGTGTATATGGCACATTCAGCAGAACATTGTACGTCATCTACCTGATGACGTGGTAAAGGAGGAATTCAGATCTTTTATATATGATACATCTTCCATTGAAGAGCATGAGAGAAAATGGTTACAATTCTTACAACGAAATAAAGTAACAAGTGAGGAGTCCTGGCTGCATCAGATGTATAAGATGAGAAAATTGTGGTGTGCTCCATATCTTGAGGGGCGTTGTTTCCTAGGATTGAGCAGCAATCAGCGGAGTGAGAGCTTAAACTCGGTGCTACATACGCATCTTGAGGCTAAGATGACGTTGTTCCAAATGCTAGAGCACGATGAGCTTTGCCTTGCGTCGCGGCGCTTGAACGAGGCTCTCCAAGACATCGAGGCCTTGCAGTCCGTTCCGTTCACAGAGGAAAATGCTTCAAGTCTTGAGAAACACGCCGCAAAAGTTTTCACTCCTGCTGTATTTAAGTTGGTCTTATGGAGCATAAATGCTGTAAGCAAATGTGAGATCAGAGAGGTACTTGATGCAGCAGAAGTTACCACATACGTTGTGTCTAAGAAGGAAAGAATGGATAAAAAGATCGAAGTGCGCACTGAGTCGAAGGAAGGTCTGCTTCACAGGATCAGTTGTTCTTGCCGCAAATTGGAATGCGCAGGCACACCATGTTCCCACATATTTTACATATTGGGAATTTTACAAGAAGAAAGACTGCCCAGGTGTTGTGTTCCCACTAGGTGGACAATGAGTGCAAAATCTGCATTCGCACCGACCAGAAAGAGCGAGATGTATGAATACTCTGCAACCCTGCAAAGGTACCGTAAGTTAAGGAATTTTAGTCACGCGGCATGTTTCAAGGCATGCCACTCTGATGAGGCGTTTCAGCATCTAAAGAGGGTTTTGGAAGGACAAGATGTTTGCAAGGGATCAACTATTGAACAAGCTGACAGCAAGGGATCAACTAATGCTCAGAGTAACAGCATTAGGTTTGGCCCGTTGATGCCACAATCGGCTAACCTTGATGGTGAAGGTTTCGATAAGGTTCTGGATCCCGTGCATGTGCCAGGCCGAGGTGCTCCGAAGAAAAGGCTACAGGCAAAGATGAAGAAGACAAGATCACTGGGTAGATGTGGCTATTGTCATGTGGCAGATGGTCACAATCGACGTACGTGCACCAAATTGTTAGAGGTACCTCATATGTCCTAATTTAATGTTTGCATGTGTCCAAATATATTCCATGGCATTAATTATATCCTTCTCTGTAGGATCTTGAAGCAGAACTCTGATAGCTACAACATTGTGCACACGGTCGGACAACAAGTACTTCGACGATGAACCTGATGTTGTCGTGTGCATTGTTGTCTATGTCTAGTACCGTGTGACCTGGTCTTTAAAATATACTTCATTGTATCAGTTAGTCAGTGACTTCCCTATAATTATTTGTATGTATGACTCAGCTATTTGGTGGTCCACTCCCTTGTAACAGTATGAGTTTGGGATCTTTGGTTTGCATTTTCTATCTGACTTTTTGATGTCCAACTTTAAGAATCATGTTGTCTTTTTGGCCAGCGTGTAGCTTGTGTATTGTGCATGAGAATATTTGGAAATAGATGTAGTGGAGGAATTAAATTTTGCTCACGGAAAAAAATAGGCCGATATTGTTGAGCTCGCATGAAGGTTGATTCTCAACAATCACTTGGTATAGGCCGATATTGCATGCTGTCAATAAAACACTTTATGGACGTGACGCAAAATGTGCATATTGTCATAATTCGTTAAAATATGGCACAGAGTACTGGGGTGGGCATCCCTACAGGCTGGCAAAATTTGGTGTCATTCTGAAGATGACCATAAATTGACCTTGTTTAGCGGACGCCGTTTGGGTAGGAGGGAAGGGTCCGTCGAAGGGCGGTTTTTTCGACATCCTTCAAATGCACCCAAATTTTTTTCATACGCTTGTACCATCATGAGAAGCATCCATGCCAGGTTTCGTAGCTTTTCGACATTGAATGAATTTTCTACAGTTTTCGCGACCAAAATGTCCTTCTGGTTTATTTCGTCCTCCGTTTTGCACCAAATTTTTTTCTGTCGCAGTTGTACATGATCCTGCAGCACCTCGTGTGGGGTCTTCTGCGGTCAGGTACACAACCATCGGTAGCACAAGGGCGGCCACATCGACGACCACGTAGCATGAATGTACATAAATGTTCTGAAATGACTGCATATTTTCTTTCCGCAAGGCCTGCTCACGAACAACTATACGGTTGGATATAAACACATGCATGTGGCGTCGAATAAGGAAATCATATTGTAGCAAAGATGCTGTTAAAAGATCTCCATCCTAATGAATTGTTTCATAACTGCAAACATTCGTACAAAAACCAAAAATGTTGTCTCAAGCTTAAAACAGCGCAAATAACATTAAGCCTCCTACAGAAGCTCGTCTCCGCTGCCAAAATCCAGTGACTTCTTCGTATTGGTCGTTGTAGTTTGCTTCGCGCTTGGCGACGACCCTCCTTCTCCCATATTTTTACACGGTACATCAATGTAACCTAAGGAGTCCAGTTGTGCCTGTGCCTCATGCTCTCTAGCTAGACCCTCCGCCTCCTCCATATCTCGGATGCACAGTTCCTGTCAAAAATCATACGAAGGTATTAGGACAAACTTAAGGATGATGAAGCCGTAAAATTGATGTAACATGTAGAATTGGAACCTCTGAATCCATGTCCGAACACTCATAATCATCTTTCGGTGGACGGTTATACACTAGGTACAAATGACATGTCTTGCTGCCGTTCAGAAGGGAAATCATCTTTGCAAAATCATCTGGTCCTGAAATCAGGAACATTCCTTCTGGTAGTTTGCACGCATGCTCAGGTAAGAAGTGGTACAAATCTGAATCCTTTTTATAACCAAATCCAGCCATTTCTTTCATGAGAAAAGCGTAGTCCAATACGCCGGGTTTAAACAATCTCATCTCTATGGGTCTTTCGTCAAAGTATCCTGTCGGGACATGCGAAAGCTCATAATCCCTATGAATGAAAAATTCCATTACCAACACCTACATACGAGTATCTCACGTCAGATTTAATACATTGCAATCACCAAAGTGCCATACATAATTTTGGATGTGCGTAGCAACATCGTGACAAAGTTACCTTATTATATGGGATGGAATCTTCATTTGTAGAGATTCGGGATTGTTCCGTCTCTGGATGCTTAGCCTACGTATGAATCGCCGACAGAGAGTTACACACAAATTTAAAATGGTCATACAAAATGTTGGATGTGAATGTTTACCATGGGTGCGAGGTACTTACAGGGGGAGAATTGAAGACATGTTGTTCGACTGGAGTGCTGTAGCATTCAACGGGTGACACCGACATCGCTAGGCCTTGAGTGTTTGGGGATTGTGCCGTCTGACGCTGCTTGGCCTGCATATGAATAGCTTACACAAAGTTACCCACAAATAAAAACTATTCATACAAAAACTCGGTCGTGAATGCATAGCATCGTTGCAAGGTACTCACAGGGGGAGAACTGAAGACAAGCTCTTGCGGTGGACTTCTGTGGCATTGAACGTGGGACTGTAAGATCGCACGGTCTTCCATAATCTTTCCTTCCATCATGACCTGCTCCACCATAGCCTTGTAGTCCATGTCCTTGCACTCCTGTTGCAGCCTAATGTCCATATTGGCATGTGCCTGCAACACATTGGCGTCCATCTTGACACGCTCTGTCTGTATAAGGCCGTCGACAACCTTCCGGTCCTTTTGCAAAGTAAGCTGCAGCTCCTTGTACGCAAGCTGGAATTTCTTTTCCATGTCCTCGCGGTCCCGCTGAAACTTTTTTTCCATCTCTTCATGCATTTGCTTAATCTTTTGAGACATATCAGCACGCTCATCTTTCAACATCCTGTCAACGTACGCACGTTCTTGTTTGAGTGTCCTGTCCATCTCATCACGTTCGTGTTGGACCTTCACGTCGATCTCCCGGCGGGCTTCATGCTACAACCTGTCGTACTCTGCACGGTTGTCATGCACGTGTGAATCCATGGTGCCTACAACACCAGACACTAGAATGCAATTAATGAGATCCAGATTGTCAAAATATACCGATGCTCACCAAAACATCTGACTATTTAAATACCTCGTAATATAGAATAGCATGGTATGTGAGACAAACTGAGTGCTGAATTTCCAGCAAAAGCTCTAATCTCCTAACATTCGTATTCCTAATTTGCTATGAACAACCTCATCCAAATCAGTCCTAATAATCCAGCAACTCCTTCAACAGTACCTCCTTTACTATAGTATTGTGAACAAGCCTGTGTACGGCACATCTAAGTGGCTAAATCAAACATCATCCAAATCATTCCTAGTAATGCAACAGAGCCTAAAGGTCTAGTAAAGTAACTCCACCGACAAAACAAAATATACCCATAACCAGATCATATGATCAGCTACCCCTAACAACCAATCGCAAAGCTCTTGCATAAAATTATTTACTCCAACCTCATGCAAATCATTCATCGTAATCCAGCATAGGTCAAAGGGCTAGAAAATTAACTCCACCGAGATAATATATCCGTAACCAGATCATATTATCAAGTCCTGTCAACTTGCAATCACATATCTCTTCCATAACAGCCTTTACTCCAAGTAAAGACAACCACACACAATCTTGCACCCAAACAGTACCTTCCACGAAAAACTAATCTCCCAGGAAAAAATACCAAAGATCTTGCACACAATATGGCATCTCTAATCTCAGCACTACTGCCTTGTTGGTCCAATCAACGGAAAAAAGTATCAACGTTTCAAGAGATGGGAGGAGACGTGGAGGATGAGACCTTTTTACTCCGGCGTCGGCGTGGGCGTCTGCAGAGCGATGGCGCAACTCTCGGCGACGGCTACGTCAGGAGACCAAAACTTGATGGGGCGGTTAAGATAACAGCAATATGCGCAAAAAAAAGATGGGAGGTATATGCGGTACGATGGAAGGGTACATATCCGTGATATGAGGATCAATTATATTTTTCCAAGTAGTGCGCATGGATGGAACGGTATCCGTCCGTGATTTTAGGGTCAGTTAGACGTTTGGAAGATTTGTTAGTTAGCCTATTTAGAGGGAGCACGATCGTCTGGTGCTGGTGTTAGGGTTTGTTGGGCCAGCGGACGAGCGAATATTTTTGAAAATAAACATCCCTACTTCTTCTCTTACCCAAATGATTAGGGCCACCGTCTGCCATTGCCGCCCTCGCCTGACACCTAATCAACCATGTCGTCGTTGAGCTCTATTAGGTGTGCGCTGAGGGGCCGATCAGTTGCTGTGCCCCTGATCCCTTGCCCTGACTGTGGCAAAACGGTGATATTCTTTCTCTCCAGTACCGAAGAGCACGATGGCTGGGTGTTCTACAAGTGCAAGCACCACGATGTACAATCTCTTTATACTTTGGGTTGACATTTACTGTAGGAGTAATTTTTTCTACTGTTTCATTTGTGCAGGTTTGATTTGTGTTCATTTGATTCATAGGATTCATGTGATTTCTGGCGCTGGGAACTAGAGTACGTGGATCATCTTGTTGGTACAGGTGTCCTTGTTGGTGCTTCTGCCGTTGATGCAATTGCTGCGGCACATGATAGAAGGGAAGAGCTACAATGCGCAAAAAAACAGTGGGGAAAGAATGCATGTACCAACAGTGGCAATATTGGAGGCAGGACAAATTACATTCAGAGCAATGCGCCAACCATTACGAAGCACCAAGCTTATACGATGTTAGGACTAGGGAGACAAATTGTTTTCATGCTGAAGCTGCTGACGACTAGTGTAATGGTGTTGTGTGTGATGTTGATTGTGAAGAAATAATCTATTTGTGATCGTATCGAGGCAATTATCGTGCTCACCTGTAATAACAGCTTAATAAGAAGAGGTGTTCTAACATGCTACCTCTTACCCCCCCCCCCCTTTTTAACATGAGAGGTAAGAGTAAGAAATAAATCTGACACGATGATTGCATTAAATAGTTTTTTTGGATTAATTCTTACCTTCTTAAGTGTTATGTGAAAACAGGGGGTAAGAGGGAGCATGTTAAAATTGCTCAAAAAAGAATGAATAAACCGAGTTCCAATGAAGGCAATCGAATGGATAAACGTAAACAACCATTTAAAGTCTTGCCCACTATGTTGTGCACGAACACAAGAGTACCATGAAATAGTAATAAAGTACCTCATTACAGCAATGACTTAAAAATCCCTTAATTTATTTTCGCACACTACGTTTTGCCAAAACTACTCGAGAGGCACATCAGGAACATGGGAAACAAACAGATAAATCCCATGATCTCCCAGGTACAGCAACATCAGCACCTTGTGTCCTAACAGCAAGAGTTTTTCCTTCTTCATGAACTCGTTCCATTTGTTGACGCAGACACGACCGTCGATATCAGAAATGGTGTATGTACTTGACACAGTAGTGTGTGGATGACAAACAATGGTTATGGCACCATATTCATCCATGTCTTCGGGGACAACACGATGAGGCAGTTTCTGTTTGAACACAATATTTGTTACGTCAACACATCGCAACTTATTGTTATGTAGTAAAGGAAGAACAATTAATTTGGAACAAATCTAAAAACATACTGAAATGACACAAAGTAAAGGAAGAACAAGAAAGATGGTTACCGAGAAGTTCTTGTTGCAATCTGACCATGTCAAGGTATGGAGGAATCCATATGCTCTTCCTTGATCATAGTTTCCAGCATCATGACGCTCCACTAACTTGTCAAGGTTCATCACTTGGCGTATGACATTCTCCATCATTCCCCAGTTGAAGTTTATCCCCTCAGTTACAGCGACATTGTCAATAATATCTCTTTTCTCATTGGACAATTGGTAGTATGCTACAATATTATAGCACAGACAATTTAATTTAAAACATATGGTATATGATACAGTTAGAGTAATAAAACTTCCAGGAGCAAGAAAGTAATTTACTTGGATGTATGATAGGCAAATTCGCAGTTGTCACAAGGCTACTTGGTAGTTCTGAGTTGTCAGTACTGAACATAATCTCCTGACCCACATAAAGCATGTAAATTCTAACAAATTCCTTCCAAGAATCTCCAGAAATGTATGTCAACTCATTTTCGTTGGTAATCTCACATGGGAATTCAAACCCCTCGTTGGTACTAAAACTTGCATCAAAATGCCCATATTTTCCCAAGGGCACTCTAAATTTCTGCATGAAACTGTATCTGCTGTAGCAGGGGATTACCTGAGTAGCATATGTACTATTGTCAATAAATATGAACTACCTGTTAATCTAAAGAGTTTTTCCAATCATAGTATGGCAGAAATAGATGACTAGCATAGTAGTTCACTAGTTCTTAACAGTAATATCATATAACCCCATAGAAGATTTAAATTTACATGCACGTACACAAACCATTTGATCAACTAACAAATCAACATGCAATATAACTCTTTTTGCAGTAAACATTACAAACAACTGACTGAGTACAATATTCGTTCAATATTACTGCCTCCGTCCAAAAAATTGTGGACAAACAATTGTACATACGGATGTATCTACCAAAAAAACATGACTAGATACATCCGTATTTACATGAATCTAAGACATTAATTTTGGATCAGTCGGAGTACTAAATTTCTCATGATATTTGCTACGAGACATGTCAGACTGGATCTTACTGTCTTGTTTGCAAATCCCGCGCGCAGGGTGACGGTAAAAACTCCCTCATCCCATGCTCACCGGGGCACAAACCCTTGGTGTCCAAACAAATGCCGCACTGCGAAACGAGATCAATCACATTACCAGTATTTTCTTAAAGATTTGTGCTAACATGTTGAATTCAGATCTGACAGATTCTATAGTGCAAATACTTACCGCGCTGATCTCCTTAACCATTTTCGCTCGCAGGTAAGAGAGAGGGACGTGAGGAGGAGCCGGCGAAAAGAGCAGTCACGTCCGACCCCTCAGCTGACGATGGCGGTGGCGGTGGCGGGAGATTTCGATAATGCGCGTAAGCCCGGCGTCTCCGATCTGATCTTGGAGCGGACGTGGCGGTGGTAGGAGGACCCTATGCCGCGGGTGGTTATGAGGGAGGCGGTGCAATCACGGGATTTCGGGAGAGGTGGTGTGCGTGAGTTATGGGATCTTCTAACATATATCACCAAGATAAAAAAAACATTATGTTGTGCAAAATGATTCTCAGTTTAGACAACTTTTCCATGTGTTGGTATTTTTTATTTATAGAAAATGCCCGAAAACTGGCCCCACGTGAGATTACTTGCTAACTTTACTTAAAATGGTTCAAACTTGTCATGGAGGCCTAACATGACCATGAGTTGTTACCCCAAAAATTTGAGTTGATTTAAGAAAGGTCAAGAAACCAGCATGTGCTCTCAGAGGATGCCATGTTAGCCCCAGGAAGGGCGCGTATTGGAGCACCTCCGTGTTTACATTATCTACAAATGATGCCAACTTTATTTCATGATCTCCCATGAGCAAATCAAGAATGCATTCACAATGGTATTCAATTTGGCCAACATTTTTAATCCTTTTGCAATTTCCAAGCGAAAAAGAACAATAAACATCGCCTGCATGGTGTACCCCCCTAGACACCCATTGAAAGTGGGTGGCACATGATGCATTACACTTTGTTTGTCTTATGGTGGACCTAGTTGACACACCAAGCCTAGTTGGATCATTGGCCTACACCGGATTCCATCTCGTAGAATAGCTCAGGTACATCACTTGCTCCCGTCTAGAACCTTCGAGCTACACTGTCCACTTTGTGAAGCAAGTACAACATGAAATATGTGAAATTCCCCCAAGCTTTTAAAGTGCATTCCATGACAAAATCAAGCAAGCATGCAAAATGCAATTCAGTTTACACAAAATTTACCATGTACTGTAATTTTTCCGGTCGAAAATACTCGAAAACTGGCCGGAGGCAGTGGATGTACCTCATCGACTCAATGGATGGAATCCAGTTTGAACCAAAGTTCCAAGTTGGTATGGTGTGTCAATTAGGTCCACCCTAAGGCAAAGAAGCTTGAAGGCATCGTGTGCTACCCCTTTCGATGGATGTCTAGGGGGGGGTAGACCGTCTGGGAGCTGTTTACATGTTTTTTTCGTTAGGAAAATGAAAAAACATGAAAATGATGTGTAACCTTCAAAGAACTGTGCATGCATGCTTGATTTGGTCATGGGATGGCATGAAAAGAACTTGGAATCCTATGTAGATGGTGTATTCAAGGAGGTGGCCCGAGATGGGCCCTTCTGGCCGAGCCTTGTACCCGCCGAAAGCACATGTTGGTTTATTGACCTATATTAAATGACCCCCAACTTTGTAGGGTAACAATCCATGGCCATGTTAGGGATACATGCCAAGTTTGAACCATTTTCAGCTAAGTTTGCAAGTTTTTTCACGTGCGGCCACTTTTTGAGCATTTTTGACAAAAAAAATCAAGAAAATGGAATTCTTGTCCAAACTGAAAAGCATTTTGCATGGCAGCTTCTTTTGGTCATGGGATTCCATGGGAAATAGTAGAGATCATTTGTAGATGGTCTAAACATGGAGGTGCCCCAGACACGCCCTTGACTGGCACCCTCCGAACTCACATGGTGGTTTCTTGACCTACCTGAAATCAACCCAACTTTGTAGGGTTGCAAGCCATGGCCATGTTTGGGCTACATTCAAGTTTCAACCTTTTTCAGCTAAGTTTGCAAGTTTTGTCACGTACGGCTAGTTTTCGGGCATTTTCAGAACAAACAACATATTTTACCATTTAAAAAATGTGTTCCTTTCTCAACGACATATTAGTTTTTTTTCGAAACAATAGATGCTAATGTTCCAACCTCCCATAACTCACGCCGCCCAGATCTCCCGAAATCCCGCGATTACAGCTCCTCCCTCGTAACCACCCGCGGCATCCAGGCCCCCTACCACCTCCCACGACCGCTGCAAGATCAGATTGGAGCCGCCAGCCACCGCCCACCAGGAACGTTACCTGAGGGGTCGGACGGCAGTGGTGTTGTCGCCGCCTCCTACTCGCGTCAACGCGCCGCTGCTCCTATTGCGGCCGTCGAGCGCGACACAGCCACATCTAGTGTGGGACGCACTATCCACCTGGAGCATTGGGCCGCCACCGTCTCCGACAGAAGGTTACCTGAGCATAGCGCTTTTCAATCTTTCTCAGCCGCACGTCTACCAGTTAAACCCTAATAGGTTTTCCACAAGTTATTCCAGTCGTCAAGATTACCTGATCATAGCTCTTATTAATAATTTTCTGGTAATCAATCTTGCCACACTACACGAACGTCCAAAGAGGTAATACCACAACAAGAGAAGGATATCTCTACCATGAAATAACACGTCATATGTTTATGCAATCCTAAACCCTAGTTAAACTGTTCTAATGTTATGCATGACCAAAATTGGTAGTGTGCTTATACTTACAAGTAATTCATATTATTAAAAAAACTCATCCATACCTGATATAAGATTTTATTTTTTTATACATTTCTCAACATTAAGTTCAAATTAATTGACCCGGTTTTGCTTCTGTTCCATAACTGCCAGTAAAATGGAAACTACTGTTAAAAGTCCTGCTAATGGAGAAAAACACTTCTCCGAAATGACCGATGAGGTACGTAATTGACATTTTGTTTGAAAACTGTACATGTACATACTTCTTTCATACTCGCTAAAATCTAATGCCACTTTGCAGGAACTCTTTACGAAGCACGCTCATATGAAGTTTGCATGCTCACCGTCAAGGTTCGCCAAAGCCATGAACTTGTTGTCACCAAAACACATAGAGTCCATCATAAACGATACCGGTTTTGGGGGTCTAACCAAGATGCATGAATTTAATCTCCGGCGCATGATGTTGATAAGACTAGCAAAGAGCTTCGATAGTGAGACGGCGTCCATTACCATAGGTAAAACACCCATTCCTATCACCGTAGAGGACGTGCACCATATATTTGGCCTTGCGATAGAAGGGGAGGATATTGATAAAAAGCTGCAAAGCACAGCGGATCCAAAATTGTTTAACACATTTCAACACAATGGGGCAATTTCTCTGGCTGACCTTGAGAAAGCGATCATAAGTTCCAATACTCCGGACGATGATTTCCTGGCGCGGGTCGTTCTGTTCGCAATTGGTACAGTTTTAGCACCAACAGCACAATCTTATGTCGACACGAAATATCTTAAACTTGTTGCGGATATTAAAAGCATTCAGACATTGAACTGGGGATGTTTCACACTGAAACACTTGTTCACGTCCCTTTACAAATTTAACAATCTTGATCAAGTATCTCTACAGGGAAATCTACCTCTGCTCCAGGTTAGTGCAACATCACTAGTTAACATTCTACAATTGTTGTTCTTTTGTATATCTCTCTATATTGATGAAGTAATTTATTGTGAAGATTTGGTACTGGGAGCACGTGCGTTCTGGCAAATTGATGTATCCTGCTATACCCCCACCATTGGTTGCACGATGGGACGAATGCACGTGCAAAATAAGAACAGAAGCTTACAACACAGGAGGTCTTCATAAAGGACTAGTGTGTTTGTAGATTTGACCCTTGTATATCCGGTTATTTATTTGATACTACTGATTCATTCTACCTGATTAAAAGGTTGTGATGCAAATTTGTGCTCGACAACCACCGGCCAACAATACAAATGATCCACGAAGCAATAATTTTGTACATGTGGATGAACGTGATTCGTGTCGAGCACAATCACAAGGTCAAAATATGAGTAGCCAACAAGTAAGCCCAACAAAGACAATTTTCATTTTCCAAGAGCAGTAAAAGGTCGCATCAAACCTCATTCATTTAGCTTTGTTCTGAACGGGGTGTTATTCGTTTGCACAGCTGGAAATGATAGTTGTAGCCATGAATGCACGTTTTGCTGAACAAGAAAAGAAGATAGGCAGACAGTTAATGGAATTTCAGCACAGATTTGACGCGAAATTCCTGACCATGAGCGAAGAGTTAATCGACCTTAAGAGTAAATCTGCCAGTAATCCTAGGCTCTCGATGGCCGAGGACGAAATTAAAGACTTAAGGAGGGAACTGAAGGTATGTCATGTTGTGCATTTTTTATTGTTATGAATATGTTCCTCCATATTCATTATTGTTTTAATAGTTACAGGAATTAAAAAACCAAATTAAAGGCAGCCGACAATCCGAGTCACAGAAAGCAGGCGTCGAGGTAATAATTATGGCCCACCACGTACGTACTATTAACAAACTAATTATAATTGACCATTTTTTTATCGTAGGAACAAGTCAATGTGCGCAGTGAATCCTTCACGGCGACTCCTAAGTTCGACGCATCCACACCACGTACTTCGACTCCAACAGCAAGTGCCAGACACGTCCTGCCGAACAAGGAGGATCCTCGAATCACACAGTTGAAGCCTCTGTTTGATAATGATTACGTGCTCACCGCTCAGGACAAAGAGGCAGCCGTTTTCATCCGGGGAACACACGACCCTGTTGAAGTAGCTCTAATCGGAGACATTCCCCTAAGAGCGGAACAACTCAAGCCAATTTACAACAAAAAATACATCTGCGGTGATGTAAGCCCCGTGTACTCCATTGTACATCAACTATTGGAACTGCTGGCACATCATTATATGATTACAAATTTGGCAGGTTATTATGGCGTATGCTCACATCAGCGGAGTTGAGACTGATACTACGTCAGTCATATCCCCCAATGAAACCAGAAAGCTTTTAGAATCAAAAGGGGTTATTCCAAGGGGGCGTGGAAACTCGTGGGCTGCTCGTGTTGCAAATAAATTTGTAGGATGCCGGAAGGTACCCGTTTTCCTCACTTTCATATATCGTAATAGATACTGTAGAGGAAATATTTCAGGGGTCCCCCGAACCATAATTGTTACCCATATCTAATTTATTCCGTGGAATGAGTCTGCTTTGATTTTATGGCAGGTGCACATCCCGTTGAATGTGCATAATAACCACTGGATGGCAATGGTGTTTAATTTCGACAAAGAAGTGATTCAAATCCTAAACTCCTTGAAAGATCATTATGACAAGTCCAAGGAAACTGCTCTTGTAAGCTTTATCTTGCTGCCTCTTTACCGTCGCATGGCACATGAACTCCCAAATCACCGTAACCCTTTGGCAAACTCGTATTATGCTAGGTGGAGTCGATTCAGACCTGCATTGACGAAGCGGTGAAGGATGGCTTGGTAACACCAGCTAAGCCCATCAAATTTACCGAGTGGGACATAGTACGCTATGACAACATACCACAACAGAAGGACGGGTACGTACGGCCTCCTAAATTATTCCACGCCGACACATCCAAGTTTACTAAACCTAAACTAAACATTGCAGGCATTCATGTGCTCTGTTCACACTAAAGTACATGTTGACATGGAACGGTGAAGATTTTACCAAGAATTTGGAGCAGGTCAGTCCAACACTCTATTTAATTTTGAAATATCTTATGCCTCAACGCTGTGCTGACATATGTGTCGCTTATCAAATTTAGTCACAGATAGAAATTTTCAGCTGGAAAATAGTTTCAAGCGTGCTGCGTTCAAATTGCAACGGTCTTCGCCTCGATTCATACAAGTACCCCATAACGGTTAGCGAAAAAGCACGGATATTTTATTTTATTCACATGTGTCATGATATGAACGAATGCACCAATGTCTGCTATACAGAAGGAGACGTATGAAGCCCACGTTGCAGCGCAACCTAAGGATTCACAAGACGACGTCCAAGAAATCGACGGAACTGTTCTGTGCAACAAAACAGACACGTCGAGCTCCCAAAAGGATCCCGACACCCCGAGCTCCCCAAAAAGGCGAAGATCACCTGGACGCCCGAGGAAGATGGTCGATGTAGTGCAAGCTACAAAAACAAAAACTCTTGAAGAGCTGAAACTTAAATTTGATAGCAAGACCATTGCTAAACGCGTGGGATCGATGTCAGCACGAGCACGCAAACCATCACAAGCTATGTTGAGCCCATTCAAGACAACCAAATGGTAGTTTAGGTATGTACTGGGTACCACTGTAGTTAGCACTTATTTGTCATTTATGATTTGGTGATCTTACTTTATCAAGCATGCATCGACAAGGCGGTGAAAGATGGCTTGCTAACACCAGCTAAGACCATCAAATTTGCCGAGCGGAAGAAAGTATGCTATGAAAAGATACCACAACAGAGCATTCTCTGCTTTTGCAGTACGTACTTTTGCCAATCATGAGCATTCTCTACTTTTGGCAATTAGGAATACATGCTCTGTTCTTTTGCTTGAACTGGCAGTCGGTACTTGTGCCAATCATTTGCATGATGTACTTTTCCCAATATCTAATACAACCTGAGTGCATATGAAAAAGTGGCAATAGGTACTTTTGGCAATCATGTGCATGCTACATTTTTGGCAATAACTAATGCATGCTCATTTGTTTTGCTTCAAATGGCAGTATGTACTCCTGGCAAACATTTGTGTGCTCTACTTTTGGCAGCAACTAATACAAGCTCAGTTATAATGCTATAACTGTCCATAGAAATAACTTCAACATCTTTATTTCGAAACATACCAAATTCAGTTGAAGATATAGCATTAGCATCTTCAGTTAGAGACAGAACATGTACCATACATCACCATAGTGGAGGTATTAGGCAATGTTCAACGCAATGCGCTTAGGGTAGGTGCTTAAAAAATAAACCATAGTTTATTGAAGCAACGGCGCTTATTAGTACAGGGTAGACGCTTAATTAGGCGCCTATCATGTACAAATTCGCACTGCTGCTTTAGAAATCCATGTTTATTATTGTAAGCATGTACCTAAGCACGTAGCATTGAAAGCTGGGCAGTAACAGAAATGAGCAATGTAGTACCAAACACTTAAACATAGCATATTAAACAGTCGCAAGCCAAAAGATAAACCGGCGCATAAGTTCAAGCAGTACGGTGGGGCAGAAGTATCACACGACAACCATAACATTAAAACAGTCTGGGCCAGCAGCAACAACCAAGCAGCGCATCAGATCCTCGGCATCTTGGCCGGACGAGGAGGCATCGGGAGGTGGAACGGCAGATGCCCCTTCGCGTACTTCCTGAGGAAGGCACCGAAGGCAGCATGTTTAGCCCGGACGTGGGGCTGACGGTTCCTCCCCATACCACGGCCGACACCGGTGCCATGCATGATCAGGCTGTCGTAGTCGTTCTTGATCCTCGCGCAGCAGAAGGGGCAGGCTATGTCGCCGTAGAGCCGGTTGGGGCCGCTGCGGTACGGGATTTCCCCATTCCGCAGCCTCCTGAGGACGTAGCGGCTCTTGCTGTCCCTGCTGTCCTTGCTATCATCCACGTCTTCGTCATCTTCCTGTGTATTAGTTGATCCACAGCTAAGTCAGATTAGGAATACCAAAATATAGCAGTTCATACGAGTAGCAAGTACATTCTGAAAGTAGGAATACAAAAATATGATCAATCAGATGATTGACACAACATGTACCTCATGTATTGCATTATATGTTGATGTATAGGGAGCATTGTGCTTAAGGTTTGTGCATAGGGAGCATTGTGCTTAAGGTTAGTAATGGAATATTCTATATATTAAGAATGCAAGAGAAAATCTTGTTGCTAAATATATACTGTTGCATGGACTTGACATGCATGATTACTGATGTGGCATAGTTGCATGGATTGATTTCTACAAGAGAATAACTAAATAGGCTAAGAGAAGAACTAATGGATGTTTGTTGTTAATGGCAGGCAGTGGCCCTAATTTGTTACTACAAGCATCACTAGTGACCACATGCATGACTCAATGATGTGGCACAGTTTCATGAATATCAAAACCAGATAATGGGTTGGCACTATTGAAGAACGGAGCACAGTTTCATGAATAGCAAAACCAGATAATGGGTTGCCACCATTGAGGAACAGAGCATAGTTGTAACAGGGGTTCTACTGATTTAAACTCTTCATCATTGATACTCTTTTTGATACTAGCGAGGCACACGTGCATTGCACGTGAAAGCAATAGTTAATGTCAATTCTTTCAGAGGCATTTTACATTGCTATGCCACTGTAGCAATGGAGTATTTTTGTAATATTCTAGATAGTACGCATGCTTGGCAATTTTTTTTGCAGTAAATAAGATATCCAATGGCCAACAATGCTCGGATTTGCCATCTTTCCACCGTTGGATTCGCTTCATCCAACAGCAAATATTCAAAGTTGTTTCCAGACTACATGTTTCAAAAGTTACCATTTATAGAAGCTCAAGCAACGTTGCTCAATATATACTGTTGCATGTCAACTTTTCATGTAATTATTAGAACTACATAGCAGGCATATTAATCATTGATCCTCTTGTTGACTGTCATTAAATAAACAAATTTGTGTGTACAATTTGATACCTAACAAATCCACCGTTTTGTACATCAGAACTGATTCATAATCAGTTTCAAAATAATATTCTTAGTCATCTTCACAAAAAAAATCCACGCACAGAGGGATTTTAGGCCTCCATGAGTACTGTTCCATGCCAACTTTCAGATTGAAGGGGGTTTCCTTCCAAATCTACCAAACAACTTGTACAAATCCTAACCCTAAGGGAGAGATCCAATACAACATAACCTATCTGGGCGAAATGTAATCCGTGCTGCACGCAATTTAGGAGAAAACCCCATGGGAGGAAACCCCAAAAACAGAGTAGGAGAAAAGAACAGAACAGAGTAGTACCTCCGGGAGCTCGTCGTCGACCTCCTCCTCGAACTCGACGGCCTCGTCCTTCACTTCCTGACCGCAGCCTCCTCGTAGTACTTGTCGATGAGCTCGTACTGCTCGCGCTTCCGCTTGGCCCTCTGCTCCTCCAGATCCACCGCCACCTCCTCCTCCACCTGCTCCTCGACCGCAGGCTCGACCGCTGCGATGACGGCCGGAGCAGTCACAGCAGACGGTGCACCGCCACCCGTCGCCGCAACGGCGCCCTCGGCCGTGCCAACCGCGACGGCAATGACCGCAGCAGGCTTCTCCACTGCTTCTGCCGCTACTTCCTTCTCCACCGCCACAACTACCGCCGCGTCCTTCTCCATCTTCCGACGACCAAGGGCAAGGGAGGTGGTTGCTGGCTCGTAGGAGGTAGGGTTCGAGGGGAGAGGAGAGCGTTTTTGCTGATTTGGGGAAGAAAAGCAGGAGGGGTGGGGGAGTGGAGGAGACGCGGGTGGGGGAGGCGGCCTTTATTTGGCATGGGTGGACGTTTGGAGTTACCGAGGCTAGACGCGTGGCGTCGTGCGCTCGTGCACGCCCCCACCTCTTTCCTTTTTTTTGTTTTCTCTACTTTTTTTTGACCCGTGGAGCACAGGAGGTGGGATACTGACATGTAGGAAGGTGATTTTTCCCACCACCTCCAAATGACCCCAATTTTGTTTTTCATGGTGAAATACATGTGCTAAACATGGCTATGAAAGAAATTTGAAAAAAATGTATTTTACAATGACCCCTTAAGGTATAGACCGATAATTTGATCAGTCATTCTACAGGGCAGTATAAAATCAAAAAATGTAAAACCTTGAAAACCTAGCTATGTTTGTGTAAGAGATCATGTGTGCAAGGTGATTTAGAGGAGGTCGAAAAAATCACCGCATTACGGAGGGACCATTTGGTTCAATTAAGCCAGTTTTTGTAGAAAGGTGATTTTTCCCACCACCTCCAAATGACCCCAATTTTGTTTTACATGGTCAAATACTTGTGCCAAACATGGCTATGAAAGAAATTTCAAAAAAATTGTATTTTGCAATGTCCCCTTAAGGTATAGACCGATGTTTTGATCAGTCATTCTACAGGACAGTATAAATTCAAAAAAATTCAAAAAAAGTAAAAACCTTGAAAACCTAGCTATGTTTGTCTAAGAGCTCATGTGTGCAAAATTTGAGGTGATTTAGAGGAGGTCGAAAAAATCACCGCATTACGTAGGGACCATTTGGTCTCACTTAAGCCAGTTTTTGTAGAAAGGTGATTTTTTCCACCACCTCCAAATCACCCCAAATTTTGGAGGCATGATCTCTTTCATAAACACAGAAAGAATATGAATGTTTTCTATTTTTTAGAATTCCATATATTTTATACTGGCTTGGTGAAACTCAGGTACATACCTCCGACTCTACCTCAAGGGGACAGTGTAAACTTCATTTTTGTTGAAATTCCATTGATAATCATATGTATTACATGTAAGTGAGCATGTATAAAAATTAGGAGGTGATTTGAAGAAGGTAAAAAAAATGACATGTGACATATGCAAAAAATAAAATAAAAATTTAAAATAATGCCCGCCTACTAGCTAAATTCACACAGACCACGGCCTGCATACGACTAGAAACCCAACCGCATATGGGCCAGGACGTAGACCCGTGGGGGGCATGAATTTCTGCTGCTAGTAGGCCCACGGGGCAGTGAGGAACGAGGTTAGACAATGCGTTGTCTGCTTTAGAGAGGAACTTGAGAGAGAGAGAGATCTCAGCCGGGTATATAAACCGGTGCGAGCTCCTCTCGCTTGGCGAGGTGGGACTAAACTCCCACCACCACTCGGCTGTGCCCGGCGCGGCTCTGGCTTGGGCCCAATTCGTGTGGGCTGTCCCAGGCCAGCCTCACCCGCGCGCTGAAATATTTCACTTCCTATTTCTTAATATTCTTTTCTGTTCTATATTGTCTTTTATTTCACTTATTAATTCCAATATTTCTTATCTTTTTTATTATATTTACAATATTTTAAAATCAAATCTCTGTTTTCTCTTTTATTTCTTCTGACAGTTTTAAAATTCAAAAATGTAGGAAAAAATGTTGTGTTCTATTTCACTTCTTCATTCCAATATTTCTTTTCTTTTTTATATTCAAAATATTTTTAAATCAAATCTCTTTTTTCTCTTTTATTTCTTCTGACAGTTTTTAAATTCAAAAAATGTAAGATAATATGTTGTCTTTTATTTCACTTCTTATTCTGATATTTCTTTTCTGTTTTATATTTGAAATAATTTTTGTCTACTTGCTGTTGGTTCCAGATTATATGAAAATGCATTTCTCATACTACTAAATGTTGTTGTCTGCAATTCACGGAATACTTATATGCTAACTACTGCAAGGATATGAGATGCAAACATAAGCTACTCACAGAAGCATAGATACCGCTGCTCTCAGGAAAGGATCCATCCCTCCCACCCACCCAGCAGCTCACGCAAACAGTATAAACCGAGCACAAGCACCACACCAGAACCAGTTTTTAGTGCACTACATATTACATGACCCAAATAGACAAGACATAAAAACAAAGCAGGATAGGCTTTTCTCTAGCAAGAGATTGTCTTCAGATGCTCCCAGCATGTCCAGCCTCAAGGATGAACCAGCGTCGGCACCCCTATCCTCCATGCATGCCTAGTACATCTGAACATCTCCCCCGCAACCTGCTCAACTTCTCTTACGCCCGCCGTCATGCGCCTTATTTTTTCTTGGTTTTTCTGCAACACATTCCAATCATGTAAATTTTAAATAATCATATTAACAGGAACACAGAGATCAACCAGCCTCATATGTTTGCCCACTGAATGAACTATTCATAAATTTGCACATGTTTAAAAAATTCAGATAATTGAAGCATAATTTACATAAGTGGACTATTCAGAAATTTAAACTATCATTGACTGAATGTTTGGAAGCTTGTAGATAATTGAAGCATAATTTACATGCAGGAAGAATGAATGTTTGGAAGCTTGTAGTACAGCTTTCATTAGGAAGCCCTAAATTGCACTAGTGAAATTGCACTACTCAAATATTTCAGTGTCTTCCTGTCTCTACTGAAACTGTAGACACCTGTCTCTACTGAAACTGCACTACTGAAATATTTCAGAGTGTACCAGTGAGTACTGAAACTGCACTAGTGAAATATTTCAGTGTTTACCAGTGAGTACTGAAACTGCACTAGTGAAATTTTCAGTGTCTAGCAGTGTGTACTGAAATTGAACTACCAAAATATTTCAGTTTCTACCAGTGTTAACTGAAAATGAACTACTGAAATATTTCAGTGTCTACAACTGTCTACTAAACTTGCAGTATTGAAATATTTCAGTGTCTACCCAGAGTCTACCACTGTAAAACTGTGTACTGAACTTGTGTACTGAACTTGCAGTACTGAAACGTAATTTATTCTTTCCAACAAACTAAGCTGCCATCCAGAGGCTATGGATTGAAGTAGACAGGTAGCAAGAACATATTGCAGAGAATCAAATTAACCAAGTGGCAAGTAATGATTTACAAATCAAGAATCTTACCCTAAACATAGCTACCGCCGCCGTTCAGATGAGGAGAGCGGCGAGGGAAGTGTGGAGAACGGCGGGGAAGCGACGTCGCGAGCACTGTCCTCCTCCTCTTGCGCTTCCGAGTCTCCGGTGACTCGGTTGGTGGCTGCACAATCACCAACGGCACCTCGTACAGGGTGGCTTCCTGATCCTCTGGATGCTCTACCCTGGATCTGTACGCCCACCACCTCCGCCTGACCCACTCCTTGGGCGAATCCGTCTGATCCATCGCCCAGAGGAGGACCTCGATGATCGCCACCGGTACTGGGGGCGGGGGCCAGAGCGCCAACCTCTCACTCTTCTTCATATGATCAATCATGGCCTGCGCCGTCCAGGACATCTGCCATTTGTTGTCAAACCACGAACAGATCTCCCTCATCCTGGCCATCTTGACCTCGTTGCCGCCGGCGATCTGCACGATATTCTCCTCCATCAGCGTGGCAAAGTTGGCCTTATCGCCGCCGGCGATCTGCTCGATCTCCTGGTCCATCGAGGTTCTGGCTTGGTTGGGAGAGGGGCGTGGATGTGGAAGAGGAGACGAGCAAAGTTGCGGCGGCGAGAAGGAGGAGATGGCTGCGGTGGATCTGGAATGCAGGAGAGGGAGGAGATGGCAGCGGTTGTCTAATGGCGATGGAAGAGGAGAGGGCCCTGGCGGCGGTTCTGCATTGGATGAGAGGGGCGGCGCGTGGAAAATTTTCCTATGACTAAAATGCCCCTAGATTAAAATGTGTCCCCACATTGTCATTAGTACCGGGCCTACTAGTTCTAGTACTTTCGAATACTTTGATCGGAGTACTACGCAGTACTACGTATCTGTGTGCCGTTAGATTTAGAGCAACGAACGGCTCCAAAAAAGCCCAACTACTGTAAAACTTGTAACAAACTGGAGTACTTGTGGTTGTGGGGGGCGCCCATCGTGGTTTTGCCAGACGATCTTTCCTGGCCACCGTCCCGAAATCGGTTGCGTATATGCCGCTTTTCTGTTGAACCCTGTGTATGGCGCTTAGTTGCTTTGATGCTGCTTTGGAAGATCGATCTCTTTGTAGGGCTTTATGTAAGTAAGTAAGACGGGTTCATGCAGGTGCGTCAGCACTCCGGAGAGTCCAGAATGCTAAAGCAGCTCGTCTCTCAACTTCCGATGGGACAATGGCGCTGTCACCTCTGTCCTGGATGCTGTCGTCGGCTCTACCTGCCGTCCTTGCCGGCTTTTATACCGGCGGCTCCAACGCGCTTGTAGCAACATCGGAGGAGCTGGCGGCAACAGGTACGGCCATGTATTAAGATATGCATGTGTTTCTTGTTGTGACGTGGTTTCATATACGTACATGTGCATATATCCTGTAGCATCTGTTTGAATAAGATGTAATACATGTCTCTTGTTGTCATGTGTGTTGCCATTTGTTTTTACGAAAGGTGTATAACGGGATGTAGCTATATCTCAATTACGTATCCTATATACTTAAAAGATCCATCCTTACTATCTTGTTTATCTTGACATGCACCCTATCCACATCATTAGATATCTCAACATGTTCTCGCATCCAAGGCCCTAACATTTTGCACCCAACACCCTAGAATCTTTGTTTTCTTACAAACAAGGCCAAAATTTCGACGAGTCGTGGGGATTTTTGCCGGAAATTGCGGCAGCATAACGCCACACCGGCAGTAGAATCGCTCCACGGCCATGCCTTCTATTTCGCCGTACTATCTCAGAAGCAACGAATACACTACTAGCTACATGCCAACTGTTATTCATAGCTAATCAATCCATCCATGTTTCATTATCTTCATTTGTAAATATTCATAGTATCATGCAAACTTTTACTTTCGTGGCTTAAATATCTGTTGAGACTTGATTGTTGGTTGAGCAGATTCATGATTCAGGTCTGTGTCAAATGGAGTGCACTAACGGTAACTGAATGTACCGACTGGGAGGATTATCATCATAACACAAAAGCCTTTTCCTCCAAGGAACATCATGATGGATTCAAGTTTTGTATTATCTATCTGTCGACTGCCTCCATTTGTAGATTTTTCCACCATACATACATAGCTTCATGCAACTAAGATCAAGGTCAACAATGCTTGAGTGGTTAAATTATTTTATGCTATTAGGCCAAGCTACAAACCTGAAGAAGATAATATATGTGCTCTAGGTGCCAATGCAAAGAACATAAGACCTAGAGTTTCTTCAATCAGGTTAGTATGGAACAGAGGGTATGCTATTATAATGAGTTAATATCTAACTGAAGATGTAAAATTTAATAATTTTCCATCGGAACTTATCAAAAATTTAGGAAATTCCCATTGGCACATGGTAAAATTTAGGATTTAAAAAAAGGTGGAAAATTTAGGCATTTGTTCTTACATGGCGACAGTGCTTAACTTTTTGCCATAGCAAATAGCTTAGCAAAATTGCCATGGTAAAAAATGTGTTTATGGCATGGCAAAAGTTGAAGTGGTGACATGGAAAAAGCTATATTGGAGGCAAGGAAAAGCTAAAAATCTTTTGCCATGGCAAAAAAGTATAAACGTATAAAAGTTGACATGGTATGATTAAATTATTTGCCATGTTTTATGACCCTAGATATGCTTATCACATGGCAAATTTGAAAAAATAGTGTTGATGCAATATCTGACTACCTTGTGTTTTGGAGATTGTTGACAGAAACAGGTATGGACTGATTTGTTTGCTAGTGCATACAGAGAGAAATAGTCCATACAGAACCGAAGAGAATGCTGCCTTCGGTGGAAAGTTCATGTAACTTCACCGAAGTATATCTGCGTTGCAGAGAAGAACAAGCTCTTTATGATGAAGTCATACAGACGAAACATTTGATGTGAAGGAATTAACCCCTCGAAGAATTATGCTGAAGCGAAGCATTTGATTCGGTTTGGCCGTCCGAAGAAATTGACTGCAGCGAGTGGAAGTCGAAGACAAAGTGAAGACGTAGCATTCATTTCGTTGTTCTTCTTTCATTCTTTTTGAGTCATAGGACCTCCGTACTATTAAGAGGGGTATAGGTTCTCGAAGCTTAGATCCGCTGTGATGCTTAGCCAAAACCTATGAAAGTTGCGAGAGAAATCTCTTTGTGTTCCGAGCAAATACTTGTCAGCAAGAGACTGTGATCTTCTTCGTTGCGAGAGATTTGTCTCGGACCGAGGAGTTAGCATTGCTTGTTCCTCAAGTAATGTTACCGTTGCTCCCAAATCTGACCGTTGTGAAACGTGTCGGTTGGCCATTGGCTGGACCGCGTGTCCAAAATGGTCATTTCCCATCCGGGAAGGCTGCGGCTATAAATAGCCACCCCGCTCCAACGTTGCCCGTTGGCTGCTCCGCTTAAGATTTCTGAGAAGATTGATTGAGCAACCCCTCTCCAAGTGATTTGAGTTTAAGATCCACCGAGAGAAAACCAAGAACCCAAAACTTAGACAGTGGTTTAGCATCACAGTGGCTCTGAGTGAGAGTTCTTGTACCTATTACTCTTGAGAGCTGCG
Source organism: Elymus sibiricus (assembly GCA_039707655.1). Taxonomy (NCBI): domain Eukaryota; kingdom Viridiplantae; phylum Streptophyta; class Magnoliopsida; order Poales; family Poaceae; genus Elymus; species Elymus sibiricus. The sequence goes on from CM077674.1 coordinate 390,765,867, forward strand.
CACTCTCTAGACAGACAGGTTTCCGCTCGAGTGTTGAAGAGTTGTTGTCTTCACCGAGCTAGATCTTCAGCAACCAAGAGTGATTGTGGTTCGCGAAGGTCGACCGAAGGTTTGGAGATCTCCGACAAGGATCTACCATGAGTGAAATCAACTGGAGTCTGATCAGCTTCGAGTTGAAGGAGAATAGGGTGAAGAGAGTTTATCTTCCGTGTTAAGTCACAGCCCCTCCAACCAGACGTAGCCCTTTGGCAGAAGGGTGAACTGGTCTACCAAATCTCTGTCGCCATCGAGCACCACTGGTTCTATCTACTCTACTGCAATTCCTTCTGTAGTTTACATTCGTGCTCTGTGTTGATAGTTCTTCGATCGTTATCCACTATCGTAGCTTTTGCATCATCTATCGCCCTAGTTGTCATAAGTTGATCTTCGAGTCATATTTCCGCGTGTGCTCAGCATTCTGTTTATATTATCATCATTTCTTCTCGGTTAACCATCCTGCATAACTCTCATCACCCGCGTCATGTTTTGCCTCGTACTATTGCATCTGTTTGCCTGTTGCATTACTCTCATCGTAGTTAAACCTGTGATTTCCCAAGCTCGCACTGTTATTACTTCATTTATCGAGGAACATGCTTCTGAAGACAAAAATTGATTCAGCTCATTTCATCCTTTACATCATTCCGCTGCTGTGAATGAGATCTGTTCAAAACTTTCGAAAGAAATTTTGAATCTCCCATTCACCCCCCTTTTGGTCGATATACTCTCGGTCCTAACAATTGGTATCAGAGCAGGTACTCACTGTCTCTGTTTATTAAAGGTCTAACGTCCTTGGAGTTTTGAGTATGTCGTATGCAGGTAGATCCTCGCACTCTGAAGGTTTTCCTATCTTCGATGGTAATGACTATCTGTACTGGAAGGAAAGAACGAGAATCAGAATTCAAGCAATCAACTTTGATCTATGGCAGATTGTGGAAAATGGATACACCATTCAACAACCAAATGATCTGACCTCCGATGACAAAGCAAATCTGCAGTTGGATGCTCAAGCAAAAGATATCATCTGTTGCGGTCTGTCAAAAGATATTTTTCGTCGATTCCAGAAGCTCGGCACTGCAAAGCAAATTTGGGATGCCATAAAAAATGCTCATGAAGAATTTATTGCCAGAACGGATCCCCACACTCAAATGCTTCGTGCCATGTTTACTGGTTTCAGAAGCTTGCAGAAGGAAAGTGCTATGGAACTCACTGATCGATTGATAAACATTATCGAAAGGCTTCAACAGCGAGGAGTAACTGACATCACCGACAGAGATGTGGTCAACAAGCTTCTAAGTGCTCTTAATGCAACCTTTGACCCCGTTGTAGCTGAAATCAAGCAAAGACCTGACTATGAAGAACTTCACTATGTTGAGGTCATGACGTTGTTGTCTCTTCACGAAGCAAAGACCTGACTAGAATGCTTATTTCGCTCATAAGAGGCAGGGATATCGGTACTTCCCATCTCCGCAATATATAAACATGTTCACCAACATAATGTAAACTAAATGATAACCCACGCATTGCTTCGGGCAACGGTTGCAATATGATAATAGATTATTTGGAACATGAATATTTGGATGAATAAAATGAGAACTAATACTAAAAATACATATGATTTATTGTTTTCAATTATTGACGTAGGGTTTTTTCATGCAAGTTTGGATAATGAGGTGGCATGTGTGCATGTTAAGAAAAATATGTTAGCGGGGGTTAGCAATTTAGATATAGATAATCAATCATATTTTTTTTAACACAATCAATCATACTTCTGGGTATGTGTACATCGATCGGGGTATAGCACGTTCAAGTATAGCAGGTCACATTTTTTTTTCTCTGGAAAGTAGTAGGGAAACGTTTGCTGCCGGCCTGCCGGCCGAAGCGTTGTGCCGGACGCCTCGGCAGGCACTGCTGCTCGCGGGCCCATGTGGCCACTCGCCCTACCCACGCGCGCCACGTGGCTGGGGATCCACGCAACCGTCATCTCCCCCGTGACCTTATCCTCTCCAGTCGCACCGCTATCCCTTCTTCTCCCCTGCTTCCGCACCATCGACGGCGAGGTCTCGACCATGGCGCGTCCCACTGCAACTCCGACTCTGCTGTTTTTTGGAAGCAGGACTGCATGGGGACATGGTGACGGCCTGGGAAGTTCCCATCGGCATCCATCGACGGCAGGGAAACGGCGACCTCCAGTGCTGGAAACCATGTCGCGCAATGTTGCGGTGCTGCTACCAGTGACGGTGGAGAAGGTACGACGGTCGCGATCAACAAGCTGTACGTTTTGCTGGAACAAAGACTATGGGTGCTACAACCGGCTATGGCGGAGCTACCACCGGCGATTTTTTTTGCTACAACCATGTACGGATTAGCTGTGACCCGGGTCGGCGGCGACAACATTTGCTGCAACCGTTGTCGTTTTTGCTACTACCGGCGTCGTTGTTTGCTACATGCTTCATGGTTTAGCTGCGATGTGCGACGACAACGGCAATGTTTTTGCTACAAACGCCGCTGGATTTTGCTACATCCGTACATGGATTAGCTGCAACCCGCGGCGGCGGTTTGCTGCAACTGTGCTTCGGTTTTGCTACCACCGGCGAAGATTTTTGCTACATCCATGCATTGCTACCACGGTGCTTCAAACACGGCGATGAGCAGCACGATATGCTGGTGGGGGTTGTGCGGGGGCGAGGCAGCCGGAGGCAGGACGAGATGCGTGTGGGGGAGACGAGGCAGAGCATGGGGAAGAAGGCGCGGGTGACCCGCAGGAGACTGACACGCGTCGGGAAGAGACGGTGTCCTGTCGCGAGGAAGACGACGACAGAGCTCGAACGCCAGATCAATGGCTACTGATGGGGCAAATCGAACGGCTCGCGCGGCGATTTCGGCCGGTCGACCGGCGCCTAGTACTCGCCAAAGTAGTAACACGTGGACATAATTACTATGAGAAAATAGGTTTTGGACTAGACTCTGAACCTTGTTACTTGGTCGAGTTAAACACATGTATAGGCGTTGCAACAGATATTGATCGGTTAGTTGTTGAGAACGTGGCCCAATGCAAATCTGATCTCTTGATGACAAAATTAAAGAACTTATAAGAGTACAACACGAAATCAACTGTTTTTTTTTTTTTTTTTTTTTGAGAACAAATCAACTGTTCACGAGTCCAGGTCTAACATGCACGTCCTTCTCCGACGATCCAGGAAACTAACCAACATCTATATAATATACAAACGCCCACAGAGATCGAGAAATCGACCGAGTTAGGTTCCAAACGAGCAGCAGATCAACAAAGCGACATACATACAATCGATTTCTTGGCGGCGGCCGGAGATCGACTAGCGAGACGTACGACGATGGGCGCCACCCACCGCTACTCCTCCCTCCAGCCGGACGAGGAAGAGAAGCAGCAGGAGGTATCACCGTTGGAAAACTTCTGCTTCTGCATGGAAAAATTCTGCTTCTGCATGGTGGCGTCCACTGTGGTAATCTTGGTCGCAGCATGTATCGGCGGCTTGGTCTTCTGGATGACCCAGGCTTGGGGCCAATGGCCCCACTACTATGTCTCCATCGACTCCGTCACCGGCCTCGACCCGGCGACCGACATCGGGCAGAAGCCCGCGCAGCACCCACACTTTAATCTCACCATCCGCGTAGCCTCCCGGGGATATTGCTTCAAGCCTGGCATGTACGTCGTCCTGTCCTACCGTGGCATCCCGCTCGCCTCCACCGCCACGCTCATGAAGCGGCAGATCTGTGCCGAGCCGGGAAAGGCGGTTGATCATCAACTTGTCACGGGGGGCACCGGGGTGGTCGTGCCGGGGTCCGTACTGGACGGCCTGGCCATGGACATGAGCGGTGGGACGCTGATGCTCGATGTCGAGCTTCGTGGTTGGGGATGGTGGTCGTGCGGGAAGAGGGCTGTCGGTGATGCCGCTGCCATCCAAAGGGAGTGCTAGATGTAATTATTATGGCTGGCTAGACCAATTATGTGTCATGCTTAATTTCATTCAGCAGGTACTACAGTTTATCTATGGGTATGCAATTAATCAGTGGTACTGTTTATTATCCTTTTGATGATTGAAAAGCTAACCATTGCCTGTGTATGATTTAATCCTGGATGTCTTTTAATTAATTAGTTCAATTATTATAATAGCTTCATATATTAACTAATTCATTTATAGTTTGTATATCCGAAATATGGCTCCAAACATGTTCCCATGTTGTCCACTCTCGCACATATTTCTACATTGTTTTCACACATACAAGACGTACCTTTGATATATACAAAGGGGAGGTCATGGTCTAGATCTTTGCGAAAGGTGTCCCTTGACCCAAAAAACTCAAATAATTTCCCCATGCCGTCTCCGAGTAGGCAACTCAACCCCGTACCGCACCACAAAGCCAAGTAAAGGCGAGCCGGTTCTTATTCATCGCTTCGTCTCTCCTTATCGTTCTCCACTCCCATAGCAGCGACTATGGTTATGACGGTTGGCACTCAAATTCTTGGTCCTGCTATCTACTCTCACTGATCTGACATCCCAAACACTAAATTAGTCATGAACCCTATGATTTTTTCAAAATGACAGGATTCCTGCATTCATTAAGAAGAAAAGAGTTGCTCGGTTAATTATGGAAAACCAGGGGAAAACCATATTGCCTCAAGGGAAAAGAGTTGCTCGATGAACCCTACGGTAAAGAATACTAGATGACGCCCCGCGTGTTGTGGCGGGTATTAGAAAATATTTAGTTGATTTTTGTGTTATCTCGACGTAAAATAAAACACAAAGTAACATCTTGTTCGGAGCAACATCATCAAACAAAACCAATAAACTCTAGTCTGCCATTCAGTCATCAGCACATAAGAATGTGAAATGTCATAAGAAAGTCCAAGATGAATTGGTGTAGATGCCGAGCAACCACTCGGCACAATGTTGAAATGTGCATAGTAATATTTGTTACCATATTTAGACATCTTGCAAGTAAAAATACTAAGTGTTCCCTATCCAATTTTGTTGTACTAATGTACAAAACAGAATCGAAATTTACAGCATTCAACCAACACAATACACCTTCTATGTACGCGAAGAAGACAACTCCAGTTTCGACTATGCAAATACTGGATGGAAAACAAGGTAATCAGAAGATCAAGATTACTTCCCGCAAAATAAAAAAGAAGATCAAGATAACTTCTCAAATGCGCAAACATAAAAGATGGATGAACCATATTTTACCAGACAGGAAATTATTAACAAATAAAACATGAGACTGATACTTTTCTAAATTATAGTATTACTACAAATCTGAAAGGTAATGATAAACTCTACCTGAGTACTTCATCCGAACATCTAGTGTGTTTGGTGAAGTGTAATAGACAATATCATGTACTATTTCTTCTCAGGATGATATAACGTAGCTGAGGATCACCAGTTTGAAGTTGGAGATTAACATAAATTCAGACTACATGGTACGATTTCTTATATACATTTGCATGAATCATAGGTATGCACCCATCAGATTAAGGTAAAGGGTCCGACTATGTCACATCTAGATGTGAGATAATACCTCACATCTAACATGACATCATCATACATTGTGGACCCTCCCGTTGACAACTACGATGTGTTCCTTCCTTCGTTTCAAACTTCGTTCCTCTCAGGCCTGTTTATTTGTCCTGGTTGTTTGTTTGTCACAGCCCAACCCACCCTCCACCCCACCCTGCCCCAACAGCCCTTGACAAAGGCCCTTTTTGTTTGTTTTATTTTTGTCCCCTATTTTTTCTAGTTGTTGGTCACGTTATTCCTTCTCCCTGTTTTATTTTCTTTCTTGTCCCTGTGTGTCGCACTAACTGGAGAAGCAATCGCTTGCGTGCTCACTCCCGGGCTGGCCCTTCTCCTGGTTTTGGAATGAAGCACGGAATGGACGAAGCTTGTATATGTGTGCATATACAAAAAAAAAGCAGATAGTGAGACGTGTGCTATCAGTGCATGCATGCACGATTTCCTGCTAGCTAGCTAGCTTTCATACCTCATAGTTCAGCAGAAATTTTTGAAACCTTGTAAATACCGATGTGACAAATGGATAGATGATAGTGTTTGGACAACCGTACGTGATAAACATACAAAAGGTAATACAAATTACGAATAACAGTTCAGTACATCATGCAAGTTCAGTAGGATAATTGTACCAAAGTTCAGTATATCATGCAAGTTCAGTAGGACATCGCGGCTCCGCGGCAAAACAAATATATGCAGCAGGTTCAGCGGAGAAATATATGGCTAATTCTGGTAGCTAGCTTATATACACGGCAAAAACATGTGTACCGTAAAAAAATTGAATGAAAACTTCTCTAAAACCTAGAAGTTAGTACATTACTGTTGTACTTGAAAAATGAAAATAAGTATCGACACAACATCAAACAAGGCCTCCAACTTGATGTATCCATCCCAGGAAAATGAAGGCAGGCATCTCAATGAAAAGACCGTCTGAATTTTCTAAAAACCTAGAACTAAGTACACCACTGCTGAACTTTGGTACAGTGAAGACTGTCTGATTCACAGTCTGAATTTGGTTTCCAACACTATGTGAAGTAACACACTTTCTGAATTTACAGTCTGAATCAGAAAACAGTTCGCATTTGCACAAACAAAAACAGTCTCAAATTTAGAGAAAAAAATGAATAACAGTTTGAATTCATACTTTGTTCAGTCCCCAAACATAGGTCATAGAAAAAAACTAAAAAACTAAAAACAATTTAAACTTGCTTCAACATTGTATAGAGCCGTTCGTTCATGCATGTGGAACGAAAACGAGCTCCATGGCTGCTGCTCGTTCATCGGTTACCTCGCAATTGAAGGATTGACTTGCAACTGGGGCCTCGAGTTGCAAGTCGAGGCTTGACTCGCAACTAGGGGTCAACTATATAACCACAAAAAAAACAAGGCCCTAGTTGCAACTGAAGGGTTACCTTGCAATTGTGGCCCCGAATTGCGAGTTAGGTCCGACTTGCAACTGGGTCAACTACAACTACGAAAAATAAGCCCCTAGTTGCGAATCGAGGGTTGACTTGCAACTGGGGCCTCGGGATGCGAGTTAGGTGCCGGCATGCAGCTGAGGCAACCTACAACTACAAAAAAGAAGCCCCTAGTTGCAAGTCGAGGGTTAACTTGCAACTGGGGCCTCGGGTTGCAAGTCGATGCTTGACTTGCAACTAGGGTCACCTAACACCACGAAAAACAAGCCCCCAGTTGCGAATCAGATGGTTGACTTGGAACTGTGGCCTTGAGTTGTGAGTTAGGGGTCGACTTGAAACTGGGCAACCTACAACTACAAAAAAGTAAGCCCCTGGGTTGTAAGTCGAGGGTTGAATTGCAACTACACTACAAGAAATATGTCAACTTGCGACCATCAATATTGGTCACTGAATGGTCACTGTTTTCCATTTTTGACCTTTTTGTGACCAAAAACAGTTGGTCAAAAGCTGGCCGTCTTTAATGAAACTTAACGACCTTCTTTGTGATATGGTCGTAGACAGCTACGACCAAAATAAAAGGTTCTACGACCAATTGTTTTGGTCACTGGCAGTCTGCCCAGACCACGTCAGATCCAACGTGGCAAGCTGACGTGGCAAAATTACGACCAAACGAAATGGTCGTCGATTAGAATCAGCCCGGTCCAGTTCAACTGTCTATATGGGCCGAGCCCAATAATTCAGCCTATTTGTATTATTTTTTTTGTCAATTTTGGTCAGCTAAATGGGCCAAGCCCAACAATTCAGCCTTCCTATTTTTGGGTCGTGGCCTTTTTGGCTCAACAGTTTTAGTTTTTCTTTTTTCAAAAGGGTCCACTAGTCAGATGGGTCCCGGTTCTCAAGTTCTAATAAGTGGGCCCCTTTTGTCAGTGCCTATTTCTTCTGATTTCAATTTGACAGTAAATAAATAACCAATATTTAAATCAGCATAGATAGAAAACACGTGTAATATTTCAAATAACAGCAGCCAGAATCAATCTGTTACATAATATAAAGAGATACAATGACAATCAAAGTTACAAGCTCTACAAGTGTATACTGGGCTCCTGCTCCAGTCATATGACACAGGTACAAGTGTAAATACAATCACAGTTACACATATACAGTGACAATCGGCACAAACTGGGCTCCTGCTCCCCTCATATGAAACATATGCATGACTCACTGGGCGACCATAGTCGACTAGGCCATGACCTTCGTTACACTGGGCTAACAGAACGACAATATGAACTATCATCATGCCTTCCACGGTCACCCTGTTACATGAATCAGAAGATAAGAATCAAAAAAGCTGGAGCCGATATATTATGAACAGACCATTCAAAAAACAAACAAGTTCTTTAGAATGACAACACAAATTCAGCAAGTACAATGCTTTTGTTCTCCAGCTAGTTAAAATGAGATACTCTTCATACAAGAAAGGTGACGAAAGAAAATAGAGCATTTTAGTCATAGCACGCAGAGTATCAATATTCTGTTCTTATCAGCTTATTCTTATGCCTAAAGCAAGTAAGGAAATCTGACCAAATAAGCAACAACTCCATAAACTAAAACATTAGGACTGAATAAGAAGATTAATATTTTTGTGAAAAATGGACTAGATAATTGGTGTTTCATACATAGACTCCAAATGGAAAGGACACGTGACTTTTCACGCAAATAGGGGGAAAAGGAGGCAGAAAAGTATCACTTAACTTTAATCCAAACAAAAGTATGTGTACACCATTACACCTGAGCTTGCATAACTCAGTCTCCTTGATTAGGATTTGCAACTGGGAAATGCAGGATTCATACACAATTAAGCAGATTGATACATTTGTCTGCAGCAATCAGCAAACCAGAAATCAGATCGAATGCTTCAATCTCATGAGAAGTCTAAAAAAGACTATAGCAGTACCTAATTAATGCTGCAAATTATATTACAGATGCATACTTTGTGATGAGAAAAATGGTTAGATCGTCATCAAACGACAGTCAACATGTATGCCATATAAAAGAAACTGGCATTTCTCCCTCGATTGCTTGTTCAAGCTAATTTAGAGTTCTAGATGAATGGATTAAAATTGAGATGAATAGTCAATGTACTTATATACAGACTGTCCGAGTGAGCACACCATACTGCAAGCAAACAGTAATGGAAAAGGTATAGATATACTATAAGACTATAATTTTATAATTACAACCTCAACAACTATAATCTTTGTGGACTATTTGTGTTACATGTTTTCGACAAAGGTGCACGGAAATTTCATAGTACACATTGATGACAGTAAACCTATGGACATTCTATTCATCCAGAGAAAAGTAGCAAATACCATGATACACACATATTTGACAAGCCAACTATAGAAATCGAGACACGCAAATTTCTACTTCATTGTTGTTCCCTACATTTTATAGCTAGGATCAGGCCATTGTGAGTTCTAACCACAATGGGTCACTCTCTTATCATTTGAACAATCGAGACCCCAAGTTACATAACAAGCATGTATTGACCATCCTACTACTACCTGATGCTGTGCTACTACTTCGAGGAAGAGGAGGAGGGAGATGGAGATGCTACCTGCAATTGTTGGTCTGTCGTGGTCGTGCTTGAGCTAGGGAAGTCGGAGATGGACTCCTCCATGTTGTGGACCGTCTGGGTGGGCAGCATCCACCTCGCCCGCCTCCTGAGCGCCCCGCCGATGATGCCCCGGGCGACACTGTGCACTGCGGTCGAGGAGAATTCCTTCTGTGGGATGATCTCCATGGTGTGCTTGATGATGTGCACGGCCATGATCTTCTTCTTGTTGTTGCATCCGTGCACTCGATGATGGGGTACTAATGCCTCCAAATAGAACAAAATCACCATCATTAACCCATAGCTTCAAGTACAAGCTAAGTATATATCAAGTGACAGTGAAAACAAGTTGAGGAAAACACTGAAAATAATTATTCATGTCATGCAGAGTTCAAACAGAATAAAAAAAATGCATGTTGTTGCTCCGAATCGTCCACAGAGGATGCCTGCTGCTCCGAATCGAACAAACAGGTAAGAGCTAGTGTTCTTGAACTAGTATGGAATTTAATCAAGCTAGTATAGGAGACATGTAGGTACTGTTGCTAGCATATATGGAAATCAATCAAGCTGCCTGTGCTTGAGCTAACTTGATGGTGGCATCTTATAGTAGGGTACAGATTTCACGCAAGACATGAAAGTTTCATGAACCAAATGACTATTAGTATTAATAATTTGAAAGGAAGCTCACTGTGTCCTGGTCTATCTATCCATGGTTTCCTTTTTCTGAAGCAAGCATCATCAAACAACACAATCACAATCGAAGTGCACATAGAAACTGACCCAATACTTGTTGTTATGTTGTGTCCATGACAATTACAATTGATGTTGACTTCAGATCAGATGTGCAAGGGGGTGGAAAGAGAGGTTGGAGCTCACCACGTGTGGGGGTAGGAGGAGAGCGTCCTGTAGCAGCAGTTTCTCCTCATCAGAGCAGCAACCTGCACAAAACAGAGCCTTCAACATGTCTAGATCGGGAAGAGAAACAAAAAAATGAAAAAGGAAGAACAAGAAAGGAGAACCTTCCATGGCGTCCTGTACTAGGAGCAGCTCCTCTCTCTCCGGCCATGGCCTTGAATTCTTTTCCTTGACACAATACGCGCACGCATCAAGAGGAGATGAAGAGAAGTTGTAGAAGAAGAAGGAGATGGCGGGAGGAGGGATTCGTACCCGCTAGAGTTTCGGGCGCTGGGAGGCAGGCTCCATGCGTGATGGGGGAGAAGGAGATCCGTCTCCATGGGGTAGTGGTGGAGCTGCGTCGTTCATGGCGCCGGGACAAGGGAGGAAGAAGCCTTCCCGTCCAAGGCGTCCCAGTGCTCAAGCGGCGACGACGTGCTAGATCTGCGAGGGAGATGTGATGAGGTGAGGAAGAGACGGAGGGATGTGACGAGGAGGAGTGGAGGGACTCACTTGGATCGCCGGAGCAACGCCGGAGCCACGCCGGGGACGTGCTGGCCCAAACCCTAACCGCTGGGCAGGGTCGCCCTTGGCCGCTGGAGGACACGCGTGCCGGATCTGGCCCGATGGTAGGAAGGAGCAGAGAGAGGGGGTCACGGTGGTGTGCTGGGCGCCGCCGGAGGACACCGGAATCGGGCGGGATCGGGCGCCGTAGGTGGTGGTGGCGGCAAGGAGTGGTGCGGGGGAGAGGGAGAGACGAGTGAGAGAGGACCTCGCGATGTGTGGGTGGGTGGGTGGGATGAGAGGGACGAGAGCTGCCGTCGGATCTAGGAGTATCCAATGGTGTGTGATGCACAATCCGCGTGAGATGCCTGTGGACCAATCAGAACGCATTACACACTTTGATGACGTTATGAAAATTTAAATTGGTCGTAATCGATTAAAAAACAACAAACTAAATCATGTCACCTATTTTATATTATATGAAATAGGAAAAAAATTTAAAAAAATAAAAGAAGTGAAAAACCTCTGCATTGTGTCGCCAAATGTGACCTATTTTTCGGAAGAAAAACATAGCAAACTTGGAATAAGACAAATATCATAAAAGAAGTGCTCTCAGAAATTACTTCATTTGCAAAAAAAAAAATCTATTTTTGAAGTGTCAAAATGATATTTTTTGTGAAGAACGTACAAAATACTTGTTGCAAAATTGGACCAAATCAATTTTCAAAAATATTAGACCATTTTTAATGTATAATTGACAAAATGGGTGGGTGTCAAAAGCTTTTGATCCACCTCTTGTGAAAAAGACAAATTTCCGCCGAATCAGCAGGAAGCGGGTCAAATTTGAACTACAGTTGACTCATAGTTTGCTCTTTATTTTTTCCAAAAATCATTTCTAGGTACATAAGTATCTATTTAATCAGAGAAACTCCAAAAGTTTTGCAATATTCAACCCCTAGATATAAACGGTCATGCCCGTCGTTTTGACCGCATTTTGAAACGGGCATAAGAAATTCAAAAAAAATCAAAAAAATTGAAAACCTTCGCATTGTGTCATTATATGTGACCTAGTTTTCAGGAAAAATAACAAACTTGGACTACGATAAATGTCTTAAAAAAGTGTTCTCAGAAACGAGCTATCATGTATGAAGATTCATGGCTTTGAAGGCAAATGGCCAAGTTATGGCAACATTCATGGCATAGTTTGTTAAAATGATCTCTTATTGTGCACAAGGGTGCATATTGGAATGACAAACAATGTTGCCTAAGGAAGTTTTCACTTTCTTTGCACGAAAAATTCATTTTCCATTTTTTGAGTGCCAAAAATGAGTTTTTTTTTGTGAAGACCTACAAAATGTTTGTTGCAAAATTGGACCAAATCAATTTTCAAAAATATTAGACCATATTTAATGTACAATTGACCAAATGGTTGGGTGTCAAAAGCTTTTGATCCACCTCTCGTGAAAAAGACAAATTTCCGCCGAATCAGAAGGAAGCGGGTCAAATTTGAACTACAGCTGACTCATAGTTTGCTCTTTATTTTTTCCAAAAATCATTTCTAGGTACATAAGTATCTATTTAATCAGAGAAACTCCAAAAGTTTTGCAAGATTCAACCCCTAACTACGAACGGTCATGCCCGTCGTTTTGACCGCATTTTGAAACGGGCATAAGAAATTCAAAAAAAATCTAAAAAATTGAAAACCTTCACATTGTGTCATTATATGTGACCTAGTTTTCAGGAAAAATAACAAACTTGGACTACGGTAAATGTATTAAAAAAGTGTTCTCAGAAACGAGATATCATGTATGAAGATCCATGGCTTTCAAGGCAAATGGCCAATTTTATGGCAATATTCATGGCATAGTTTGTTAAAATGATCTCTTCTTGTGCACAAGGGTGCATATTGGAATGACAAACAATGTTGCCTAAGGAAGTTTTCACTTTCTTTGCACAAAAAAATTCATTTTCCATTTTTTGAGTGCCCAAAATGAGTGTTTTTGTGAAGAACCTACAAAATATTTGTTGCAAAATTGGACCAAATCAATTTTCAAAAATACTAGACCATATTTAATGTACAATTGACCAAATGGTTGGGTGTCAAAAGCTTTTGATCCACCTCTCGTGAAAAAGCCAAATTTCCGCCGAATCAGCAGGAAGCGGGTCAAATTTGAACTACAGCCGACTCATAGTTTGCGCTTTATTTTTTCCAAAAATTATTTCTAAGTACATAAGTATCTATTTAATAAGAGAAACTCCAAAAGTTTTGCAAGATTCAACCCCTAGCTACGAACGGTCATGCCCGTCGTTTTGACCGCATTTTGAAACGGGCATAAGAAAAAAGAAATCAAAAACATTGAAAACCTTCGCATTATGCCATTATATGTGACCTAGTTTTCAGGAAAAATAACAAACTTGGACTACGGCAAATATTTTAAAAAAGTGTTCTCAGAAACGAGCTATTATGTATGAAGATCCATGGCTTTCAAGGCAAATGACCAATGTTATGGCAACATTCATGGCATAGTTTGTTCAAATGATATTATATTTTGAACAAGTTTGCATCTTGGAATGACAAACAATGTTGCCTAAGGAAGTTTTCACTTTCTATGCACGAAAAATTCATTTTCCATTTTTTGAGTGCCCAAAATGGATTTTTTTGTGAAGAACCTAGCAAATATTTGATGCAAAATTGGACCAAATCAATTTTCTAAAATATTAGGCCATATTTAATGTACAATTCACCAAACTGTTGGGTGTCAAAAGCTTTTGATCCACCTCTCGTGAAAAAGACAAATTTCCGCCGATTCAGTTAAAGCGGGTCAAATGTGAACTACAGCTGCCTCATAGTTTGTTTTTTATTTTTTCCAAAATTCATTTCTAGGTACATAAGTGACCTAGTTTCTAGGAAAAATAAAAAACTTGGACTACGGTAAATGTCTTATAAAAGTGTTCTCAGAAACGAGCTATCATATATGAAGATCAATGACTTTCATGGCAAATGGCCAATGTTATGGCAACATTCATGACATAGTTTGTTCAAATGATATTATATTTTGCACAAGTTTGCATCTTGGAATGACAAACAATGTTGCCTAAGGAAGTTTTCACTTTATTTGCACGAAAAATTCATTTTCCATTTTTTGAGTGCCCAAAATGGCTTTTTTTGTGAAGAACCTAGCAAATATTTGTTGCAAAATTGGACCAAAAAGAGAGTGACAAAAGAAAACTTAATCCTAGCAAAAATTTTCAAAAAGTGACAAAAGAAAACTAATTAAAATCATTTAAAACAAAAGAAAAAGGAATAAAATAGAACTATACTAAAACAGTACTGTTTTGCTATAAACCTATTTTAAAATAAACTAAAAATAATTCACTAATTGCTACTGGATAGACAAAACAATAATTGAACAGTAGCAAAAAGAAACACTCAAAAATAATAATCCTATCTCAAATTATAGCCAAAATAGTGATTTGAACAAAATTTATCAAATTCAAATTTGAAATTCAATTGCACAAACAGAAACTTTATTAAATTTAGAAACTCATTCAAAAAGAATCACTAAATTTGGACTTAAAACATAAAAGATATTAACAATCTAAAAACAGAACTAATTCTGTAAAATAAATAAAAACAGAAAAAGAAAATGACTACGCATCGGACAGGGTACAGGTGGCGCTACGCTATTGGTTACGAGGTGTGCGCGCTTTAGAACTACTGGCGGGTGGCCAACGGCTAAAAGAAAACGGTATGAAAAAAAAACACGCCGGATCTAATCGGAGCCGTAAGGTCTAGATCTAACGGTGGGGACGAGAGGAGCTCACTGTGGGGCGGCGAGGGCCTTCTCCGGTGAGGTGGCGACGGCGGCGACGCTCGGGCTCGATGCGGGCGACGGTTCCAGGGGTCCTCGAGCTCGAGGATGTGGTCGGGTCAAATGAAGTCGACGACGATGAGTCTCTCCGTGGTGATGGTGACGGCTGTGGTGGTCGGAGCAGGGTAGGGCTTCGGCAATGGCGTGGCGGCGGGAGGCAATTCCGGTGAGCCATTTGGCGAGGCAGAGGGCACGGCGGGGCTTTCTTTGAGGGGAAAGAGACAAGGAGCCTCAGGCTTTATAGCCACGGTCTTCTAGGGGCAGGGGGAAGACGATCTGGCCCGGATTCGGAGGGATCCGGCGAATCTCCGGCGAAGGGCAAGTGCGGGCGGCGGAGGGAGGAGATGACCGAGGCTGATTCGGATCGAATGCGGGACCCACCAGTCAGCGGCAGCGGAAAATAGGAAAGGGAACGGGCGCCCGAAAAGAAGGGGATTCGGTGCGGGAGGCGTGCGGCTGGGCCGGTCGGCTTGCTGGGCCGGCTCTGGCACTGTGCGCAGGGGCCTTTTTCCTATTTCTTAAATAAGGGACAGCAAGAAAACTAAACTAAAACAAAATAAATACAAACTTTATATAGGCATATTATATATCAAAATGATCAGAAAAATAAATCCTAGAACTTCAACTATTTTCCAAAGTCAAATAAAATACACACGAAATCTCAAAATTCAAACAGTGCTACTGTTGCATTTAAAATGCAAATAAAATTATTTTAAAATACAAAAGTGATTTCAAATTTATTTTTCTCCATTTTTCTGTTGGATGGAATCATGTTACCCTATTTTCCATATATTTTATTTTTGGAGAAAAATAATTTGAATAAAATCCTCAAATGAGTTTGAATTGGAATTTCAAATCATTTGGAATTCTTTTCTGTCTTTAATTGGCCAAATATATTTCAAATGCCCCTGAATATTTGAAGTGTCATATTACTTCTCTCTTTTTGAATATTTCCAGAGGTTTTGAAATTTGAGAATTCAAATAACTTCAAATTGAAAGAGGTTTTCAAAATACTTCCAAATGACTTTCAATTTGATTCTTTTAAACTTCCAACTCATATTTCATATAATTTGAAGAAGTCATTTTTCAATGCATTTGGAAGATTTGGAAAAATTTCAGATCATTTGGATAAGCCTAGCTAGTACTTCCTTCACAAAGCTTCTCTCTGGATAGAAATTTTGAAAATTTGCTGAGGAATATTTACTAGCCAAATGGAGCTGAATATTGGCATGTGGCAATGATTTGGATTTGGAAGAGTGCCCAAAAAGTTTGAGGGCAATAGGAGGGGTCTAGATAGCACTTGCTTTGCAATGTGACAATCTGTCCAGAAAATAGAAATTGAAGCAGGGCTCACATAGATGATTGGATTGAGCTGAAATTTGGAGGAGAATGATAATTTGGGCATATGAAGTGACTGCAATAATTTCATACCATTTGGATAAATAAAAATGGTACTTCCTTCACAATGCTCTCCACTGAACAGAAAATTGGGAAAAATATTGAGGGAAATTGGATAAATTAAATGAGCTAAAATTTGGTGGAGGGAGTTTGTATGTGCAGGGTCATGTCCTGGTAAATTTTCAGCAATTATAAAGCAATATAAAATATAGTTGCTTCACAAACTGAAAATATTACTAGAAACAAAGATTGGATGGTGAGCTCACATGGATTGTTAGATGGGGCTCCAATTTTGTGGAGAGCTATGATTTTGGCATATAGAAGATGTGGAAAAAATTCAACTAATTAGGATATGCTGAGCTAGTACTTCCTTCACAAAGCTTCTAGCTGAACAAAAACTTTGGAAATTTGCTGAGGAAGATTTACTAGGCAAATGGAGCTGAATTTTGTCATGAGGCAATGATTTGGATAGGAAAAAGTGCTGTTCTGAACAGAATAGGAAAATGAATATTCCTGAATTATTTTTGAACTAGGCAAGGAAAGTTTTTGACATATTTGAGAAAAATATGATCCAAATAATTTATGAGAATTTTTTGGGAATTTTGGGAATGACAAAAATGTAGGCTGCTTCACAACCTAGGGCAAAAATTGACACATGGACATGACACATAGGCAAAAATTAACACATGGACATGACACATAGACAAAACTGATGAGGTGGTGCCTAGTCATAGCAATGCACCACAATTTACAAGGCTATGACCATCTATTTTGGTCGTGATCAGCTAGAAATAAGGCAGCGGACCAGTGCTGTCTGATTTACGACCATTTCGTGTAAGGAAATTACGACCTTTCTGACCAAAATGGTCGTTATGGTTTAGGGTTTGGAGCCCCCCGAACAGCTTATGACCAATTGGTCTCAAATGGTCATAGATTTATGACCATTTCTTCCAGGGTCACTGACAGAAGGTCACAAGTTGACATATTTCTTGTAGTGCTAGGGGGCCTCGAGTTGCGAATCAAGGGCCATCTTGCAACGAGGGCAACCTACAAGTACTAAAAGAAGCCCCCAGCGAGCCAGGGGTTGACTTGCAACTTGGGGTCAACTAGAACCAAGGAAAAAAACAAGGCCCCAATTGTGAGTCAGTGATTGACTTGCAACTGGAGGCGTCGAGTTACGAGGCGGGGTCCGACCTGCAAATGGGTCAACTATAACTATGACAAAACAAGCCCTCAGTTGCGAGTCGACGGTTGACTTGCAACTGGAGGCCTCGAGTTGCGAGTCAGGGCCCGACTTGCAACTGGGCAACGTACAACTACAAAGAAAGCCCTGAGTTGCGAGTCAGGGGTTGACTTGCAACTAGGGCCTCAAGTTGTGAGTTAGGGTCGACTTGCAACTGGTGAACCTACAAGTACAAAAGAAGCCCCCAGTTGCGAGTCAAGGGTTGACTTGCAACTCGGGCCTCATGTTGCAAGTCGAGGCTTGACTTGCAAGTGGGTCAACTACAAACTACGAAAAAACAAGCCTACAGTTGCGAGTCGAGGGTTGACTTGCAACTGGGGTCTCGGGTTGCAAGTCGAGGCTTGACTTGCAACTGGAGCAACTACAAACTAAGAAAATAAGCCCCTAGTTGCAGTGTATGGTCGATTTGCAACTAGGGGGCCTTGAGTTGCGAGTCAGGGGTCTGATTGCATCGGGGCAACCTACAAGTACGAAAAGAAGCCCCCGGTTGTGAGTCGAGGGTTGATTTGCAACTGTGTCCTCGGGGTTGCAAGTCGTGGGTTGACTTGTAACTGGGGGTCAACTACAACCAAGGAAAAAAAAACAAGACTCCAGTTGCGAGTCAATGGTTGACTTGCAACTAGAAGCCTCGAGTTGCGAGTTAGGATCCGACTTGCAATTGAGTCAACTACAACTACGAAAAAACAATCCCCCAGTTGCGAGTCAAGGGTTGACTTGCAACTAGGGGCCCCAAGTTGCGACTTAGGGGTCGACTTGCAACCGGGGAACCTACAACTACAAAAAAAAAGAAGCCCTCGGTTGCGAGTTAGGGGTTGACTTGCAACTAGGGCCTTGAGTTGCGAGTTAGGGTTGACATGCAACTAGGGCGAACCTACAAGTACGAAAGAAGTCCCCAGTTGCAAATCGAGGGTTGACTTGCAACTGGGGCCTCAGGTTGCAAGTCGAGGCTTGACTTGCAACTGGGTCAACTATAAACTACGAAAAATCAAACCCCCAGCTACGAGTTGAGGGTTGACTTGCAACTGGGCCTCGGGTTGCAAGTCGAGGCTTGACTTGCAACTGGGTCAACTATAAACTACGAAAAATCAAACCCCCAGCTACGAGTTGAGGGTTGACTTGCAACTGGGCCTCGGGTTGTTAGTCGAGGCTTGACTTGCAACTGGGGAAACTACAAACTATGAAAACAAGCCCCCAATTGTTAGTCTATGGTCGACTTGCAAACTGGGGCATCCTACAACTACAAAAAAGTTACCCTTGCATTGCATGGGACAACAGTTTATCAATTCTACAAAAAAATATTTAAAAAATGAAATTGTAAGAAGGGATCTATAAATATAAAAAATGCAAAATCTATCTCCATAAATTATATGATACTGCCAAGAAAAATCTACACCTTCATGTTCACATATATGAAATTAATGCACAACTCCCCTGCACAGCTTAATGCACAACGTCTCTAAAAAATTTAAAAGAGACAAAGTCGTACAAATAATTTTCAAAAAAGACAACGCACTACAACTTACTTCTGCTCTCTGAACCAACAAGGGACACATAACTAAATGATATCAATTTTTTTACTACATTGCTGATTATTAGACTGGTTTGCAAAAACAAAAACAAAAATTCATACCAACAAAAACACAACATGAAATGATGAAGTAACAAACAACAGTGATGTGTGCTGCTGAGTTACCACTACACACTAAAACACATCAAACGTAGATGCTGAAGTCATCGGTGTTGGCATTGTCATAGTGGTTCCCGCAAAGTCCACACACTATGTTCTAAGTAGAAGAAAAACAAAAAAGATAACGAATGAACTTCAGACAAGCGATCTATCAACTACTCCCTCCGTCCCAAAATAAGTGTCGCTGACTTAATACAACTTTGTACTAAAATTGTACTAAGTCAGCGACACTTATTTTGGGATGGAGGGAGTACAAAATAGAAAAAACTGATGCTAGTAGAATGTGTCGAAGGGAATGAGAGAGAGAGAGAGAGAGAGAGAGAGTGTCGAAGGCAACAAAGGAGGCAGCGACCAACGACACCGTTCGCCTCTTCAGCTTATTGAAACCAGGCAAGAAAAACAAAACACCAAAACGGGCCAGCTAGAGCGCGCCGCAAAAACGAACCAACAAAGGACGCAAGCGCGAATGTGGTGACAAGTGGATACAGGACGCACGACGCGACACGGGACAAGCTCGACAAATCGAAGCGGATCAAGTTTTGCGCAAATATTATAACGAGTAGATTCAATAGTCCTCAACTTAGATATGAGTATGTGACATTGTTAAATTTCATCTAGATGAGAATTAGCAAATCCCGAACAAACAAACATAGTTAACTATCAAATGACTATTTCACCCCCCTGCTACCTATAAACCCTGGTGACTCTTCAACACAAGACACTTTCATGTATAGTATAAGTCACCAAGCACATTAAAATTACTTACTTACGGGTCGTGTTGACTAGTGAACACACCAAGTAGACACACACAAAAACTGTCGATTCTCTCACTGCAGAAACCCAAACATTATTCGAACTGAAAAAAAATGTTTCCCTGTACATGAAACACAACGCTGTATGACCAGTACTATACAAAAACAAAAAAAAGAATGTACATATAGTGAAATGTTTCCGTATATTCGTGAATAGCCACATAAAGTTTAAAGCAAAAAAATGAACACAGACACATCCTACACGTGCTCCCGCGCCCATATACTATACATGAATCTCCATTTTTGAGAACTGATATTTCATGTACTACACAAGGAAAAACAAGGAGAAAAGGTTGTATATGACCAGTACTGCAGGAAATTTGGACTTGGTTTCAGAACACATTTTTCATCCAAACAGAAATTAAAAATCACATCCCCTGGCCTACAAAAAATGAAATTTAGCAATCCTCTAATCTACACCTGGGAAAAATGATGTCAGACTTGGATCTGTTGGTTATAAAAAAAGGCATTTTTTCACTCCTACAAAAACAACGGGCGCCACAACCGAGCAGCAACGAAAAAAATAGCGCGCTATCTAAAATAGCGTGGCCCTTCCAAAAATGCTATACAAGTTATAGCGTGCTATAACGTGCTATATTCAAAATAGCGTTTTAAAAAAATTATCAAATATATTTCAAAATATAAGGATTTCAATATCTAAAATTTTGTCCAGGGCCCATCCATGCATAAGCATAACTAGATAAGATGAACAACGACAACAACACAGCATAGCGGTTTTAAGACGAACTAAATGATGAAGAAACATAGCAATACAAAAGTCCATATTACCTCATACAAAAGTACTTGTCCAAAAGTCTAAGGGCAACAACAACACGAACTAGCCAACAGGACAACTCAACAACACAAGATAGCGGTAAACACAGAAATTATTCAGAATCACTCATTGGATGAACCAGATTCGTGGCATCATCTTCCGATTCAGAAGAAGAATCAGCTGACTCCAACTCATCTTCACGAAAAACAGGGAGCAACTTTTTCTTCTTCCTCGGGCGAGACTGAGACACTCTGTTTCCTTTTGCTGCACGAACTGCTCCTTGTGATGTTGATGTTGCAACATGTACAACTTCATCATGTTCATGCACAGTTTGCACTCCTTCAACGGGCACAATACCTGTGATCCACTCATTATGTTCATCATCTACAACATCTTCAAATGTGTGATCCACAATCGGGTCCCTGTTTTTCATCACTCTCTTTTGCTTGAGTTTGGAGTTGAACTTGATAAAAACAAGGTCTCTCATTTTGTTATGAAGCAGCCTATTGCGTCTCTTTGTGTGAATCTATAGGTGACAACAAACATGTTAATTGATTTGATATAGTTGATCGATGGAAAACATGTTGTGACAGCAAGAAACTGATTGTACTTATATGAGAACTAAAAATTACAGAGAGACACAAATATTGTCTAAGGGCACTTATATGAGAAGTTAAGAACAGGACAGATTGTACTTCTTTCTTACCTGCTGAAAAACACTGAAATTCCTCTCACAAGCGGAGGAGCTACATGTCAAACTCAAAATCCGCATCGCCAATATCCTGAGATTTGGTGCACTTGACCCATGACTGGACCACCATTGAGCTTCATTCAAAAATATAAAACCATAGTTAAGAAACCATTGTAAGATCAGATTTGAGAATTAAGACAAATATGAATATGCACCTGGATCAAAGCTTTTGTTTCTCCGCTGCCTTTGAGCAATCTCTCTTCCAAACGACCCCTCTTCCTTTCGATATGCCACAAGCTCATTCTGGATTGTATCTTGAAGGGCAGCACCTTCAACCATTTTTTCCATGCAAGTTACAAGCCCATCTTCAAATGATCCATCTAACTCAATTTGTAGCTTGTTTTCATAGTAGTAGTATGGATTTAAGAAGTATCCAGCCCTATGTAGCGGCCTCTTCAATTTGTTGTCCCATCTTTTATCCACAATATCCAATACTTGCTGAAAACAAGATTCATGCTGTTCATTTTCAAACTTGCTTTTGATCTCTTGCTTTGCATCCAAAAAGGTGCCGTATATGAATCCCATAGCTGGTACATCGCTGTCCATCCTCCTTAGCAAATTAGCTAATGGCTCAAAGAACTTGACAGCAATATCTACTCCTCTCCAAAAAGCTTCAGAGCGCACAATTTTGCTGGCTTCACTTCCTTTAACCTTTTTTAAATAGCCCATTTCATCAAGCTCATCGGATCTAAATAGCTTCTGGAGTTGTTTCTTGCTGTCCAACATGCTCTTCAAGTTCAAGTATGCTGTAGCAAACCTTGTAATACCAGACCTAACCAAATCTCTCCCAAGGAAGTCCCTCATTAGGCTCAGAACCCTTGTGTGTGCATAAAGAAAAACCGTCACAGCTCTAGCTTTTGTAATAACGGAGTCAACTGATGGCAGCTTCCCAATGTCCTCTAGCATCAGATCTGTACAATGGGCAGCACAACCATTCCAAAATATATTGGGGCGCTTCGCGTTCAACAAATTAGATGCTGCTTGATTCACACTTGCATTATCAGTCACTACTTGAACTACATATTTCTCCCCAATCTCTTCTATGCAACTATCTACAAGTTCAAAGATGTACTTGCCATCTTTTTTTGCAGCTGAACAATCCACAGACTCAAGAAAAACTACACCATAAGCACTATGAACTACCAAATTCATTACCCCTCTTCCTCTTATGTCTGTCCATGCATCTGTCATGATTGTGCATCCAGTAAGCTTCCAAGCTGCATAGTGCCCCTTGAAGGACTCCCTCACTCTCTTCTTCCTCTTCCGCAAGAATGGCCCACCCATTTCATAAGGACTAGGACCATCCAAGTCTTCGCCATGTTGTCCAATTGACTGAAGCATAAGGTCAAAGCTTGGAAGTGTGACTGCATTGAAGGGAATGCATGCTTCATAGAAGAACTGACATATGTACTCACAAGCACGGTTCCTTTTTTGTTCTTTCTTCGCAGTTGTCAGCTTTGATTGGATATTCTCAACAAATTTTCCCTTCCTTGCAGCTATGGCCTCTTCAGGTGATAATTGGCAGAATTTTTCCATAGGGCCACTTGTGGATTTAGACTTTGCGCCTCTCGCTGACTTGAGCAGAAGAACAGAATTATTTGTGCCATCTGAGTCACTAGCACCTTCCCCCTCTGAGTGGCTCAAGTCCACTTCACATCTCCTTCTCTTCTGCTCCGTAATCTTCATTGCCTTCTTCTCACCCTTCAATGTCAAAAACTCAATGATTTCACCCTTTACATCAGCTGGCACTTTTGGGCAAGGATGTACACCAGAAGTCGGAATGTTTGCAAGGTGGAACTTGATTCGAGTAATACCATTGGTGTACACATGATTACAAAAGATACACCTCAAAGAATTCTTCTTGGTTACGTCCGGGCAAATGCAATATTTCCATCCTGGGTCTTTTGATTTTCCATTGACAGTGGCAGCTTGTCCTTGTACCGTAGATGCTGTGCTTGACACGCCAATGCCTACAATCAGACATTGAGCATAGCAAGAAGCATAAGTAATTCAGCACTCAATCAAAAGAAACAACATGAACAATGAAGAGAAAATAGTCCATCTAGGCATCTACACTCTGGCTGCCGTCTAGCAGAAGTGCAGGACTCCCCAAGCTTGTGACTTGTCACCGGAATGCACTGGTCAGGTGAATTCTAAGGAAATCAAATCATGGCCTGAATTACTAGTTACAGCTTACAAGCCTACTACTGCACACAGGAAAAAGTCACTAACACGAGCATATTTCAAACCAAAATCGATGCACACAAACTGGGCTCGCATCACTCCACCGGACGGGGATTTACAGAAGGCCATGGAAGAGCACGACGCGTCGTGACGCGGGGGCTGGAGGAGTACGAGGCGGCGCGTGGACTTCGGAGAGTACGGGTGCAGGCAGCCGTTCACGTGCTTCAGAACCGAGCCCGCGGCGGCAGCGGCGACCCCCGTGCTCGTGATATGGGCGTGCCGATGGCTGCGGTCTGCTCGCAGCCCGGCGCGAGTTCTACTTCTACGCGCGGCACGGCGCGCGGGGGGGGGGGGGGGGAGGGGTTGCTCTTCGCACTCGCACCTGGCTGAGTTGCCGGCGCCGCCGGGGTGGCTGACATGGCTGCGCAGTTGCTGGAGTTTCGGCCGCCGCCGCCGCCGCACAAGCTGTCGAGATGGTGGATGTGGAACTGGGAGTGAACTGGGGAGGGGATTGCTGCGTGGTGGTCTCATACCCTAGGTCACAGAGTAATGGGCCGATGCCCCAATGGGCTGCTGAGCCTGCTAAGCCTGATTTGGATCCACTCCACGCTATGCACGCTAAAAATGTATAACGTTTTCGCGCTAAAACGCCTAAATAGCGCGCTATAGCGTGTTTAGCGGCACAGCGAGTAAATTTGCTGAAACGTAGCGTGCTCCTCCCAAATATGCTATAACGGCGCTAAAACGCCGAAATAGCGCGCTATTTTTTTCGTTGCCGAGCAGAAACCAAAAACAAACTACAGCTACATTTCTACATGAACATCAGTATAATCTACTAGTACATTACTAGATGTACGTCAATATACATGAGGCTGCACAGACCATATCGCTGGATTGCAGAAAAAAATCACAACGGGATTCACCTCCATCACCCCCCTCTTCCTCCTACAAAATTCTGATCTAACACACAAATCTACAACTACATTTCTAGATGATCTAGCCTTCACAGAACACAAACCCTAGATGTGGTCAAACATGAAAAAAAAAGAACAAGCAGATCGACCTGGCTGCCTTCTCCTTCATGCTCATGTCCATCTCTTCTCCCAGATCGACCTGGCTGCCTTTCCATCTCTTCTCCCAGATCGACCTGGCTACCATCTCCTTCGTGCTCTCCTGTACTCACCTCATCTCCTCTCCTGTACTCACCTAATCCCGCTGCCCTTCAATCTCTTCTCCCAGATCAACCTGGCCGCCTTCTCCTTCGTGCTCCCATCGCTCGCAGAGTCGCAGATGATTGAGAGAAAGAGGAACGGAGCGAGAAGAAGAATGAACTGAAGAACGCTCTGCCTCTCCTTTGGGGAAACAACTCGGGGACAAACAAGCAGAAACGGGCCCAAAGCCCGAAGTACGAGAACGGGCTACAACAAAAAACGTGAGACCACGACGACAAACGGGCCGACGCGAGCCACACCAGCGTGGGACACGAGCGCTGGATGGGGATCAGAAGTTCGCACGAAAAATCAAGCAGAAACAGATCGAACGGTCTTGGACTTAGATGTGAGATAAGTATATTACATCTAGATGTGAAATAGCAATTCCGTAAGGTAAATTGTGCAAAAACTTATCCAGTTGCATCAATGAATATTAACTGGCATATTCTCAATATAAAAGAACAACACTCTTCAGAGTATCTGTTTGTAATATTGCTTCATATTATCATTTATGGACAACATATAGATAGCACACTCATACTACAGCCTTATTGTTGCTTTCTCTCACATCGTAGATTTAATGATAGAACAATAAACAGAGCAACAGACCCTTTCACTCGTCTTTTGTTTCACTACGGTCACCAAGAACCCTAGGCGCTCAGGGTTAATACTAGGATATACTCCCTCCGTAAAGAAATATAAGATCGTTTAGATCAATACTTTATTGTTCTATCATTAAATCCTGAGCGCCTAGGGTTCTAAGCGATCTTATATTTCTTTACAGAGGGAGTACTAAAAACGACTCGATCAAAACGAGATTAAATCACACTACCAGGGACTGTGTTGAACGGCCTCGCTACCGATTTGCGCCGCGGGGAGCGGATTTTTGACGTCATGCTCCATGGCCGAACAAAGTACAACAGGTGGTCGTGCGGGTCCATACGGGTCGGTGACCGCGGTTCCTTGCGAAGGGTGTGCAGGTCCTAGTCCAGCTGCCGTCGATACCGTCATCATGCCGCCACATTATTATAGATAGTAGAGATTATAATAAAAGGATATGTTATACATTTGATTATTACTATCATACTCCATCCGTAAAGAAATATAAGAGCATTTAGATCTAAACGCTCTTATATTTCTTTACAGAGGAAGTACTACCAAATATCAACGTCTGTGCTAATCATATAAGTAACACATAATTGATATCGCACCTAATATCAACATGCAATTAATTTGTTTTCCTGTGCATTGCACGCAGCCACGCACGGGTTTACTAGTTTAGAGAAAAAACAAGATCTAGACGCGACCCAAAATTTGTCTCCTATAAATACACGCGTGGACCATCTCTTGATCTGTTGGTTTTGTCTAATCCAAATGTGATAATTTAGAAAGTAATCGAGTTTGTGATATATAGGGTCCTTGTCCAACACGTACACACGAAATCACGCATTGTACGTCCAACAAGGAAACATGCACTAAAAAAGGGAAACATGCATCCACGGTAGGAAATTTTATTAATCGACTGGAGGTCGGTCTAGGCGCGTCCTCTCCCAACATGTCTATATCTACCCGTTCCACAAATACAAACCCCAACCCCAAGCAACTAAAGCAACACACAATACCTTCCATAGCCCTAGATGGATCCACAAGCTAGGGGCACCATGATGGGCGCGAGTCCGGACCAGCGCTCCGATCAGCTGGCGGAAGCGCCGAGCCAGACAATATCGCGCCGCCGCTTTTTCTGGGCTGTGATATTGCCGATGGTGCTCCTCGTAGGTGTCATTAGCTTCTGTGCCTACCAATACTGCGAGCCGCCTTATTACTACGCCGCGATCGACTCCGTCTCTGGCCTCGACCTCACCACCGATCTCGCATGCCGCCCCGCGCTGCTCCACCCGGAGTTCAACCTCACCGTCCGCGTTGCCCCATACACGCTATGGTTCAAGAAGTGCGTCAAGCCTGGTGCGTACGTGGGGGTGGCCTACCGCGGCGTCTGGTTCGCCACCAGCGTGCCCACAACGGACCGGATTTGCGTCGGGCCAGGGAAGGCGGTGGATCGGCCCTTTGTCGCGAGGGGCCGTGATGTGGTCATGCCGGTGTCCGTGCAGGATAACCTTGTGGGGGAGTTGCGCGGTGGATTGCCGGATTTCAACGTCGTGCTCCTTGGCCTGGGGCAGTGCTGGGCGTTGTCTTGCGGGACTCGGCGGGTCGGTGATGCCGGTGTCTTGCGAATGCGGTGCTCCAACACTTATACGACGTGCAGGAGCAGATATGCATACTAAGTGTTGTTGATCACCGCCGTACACAATTGTTATTTTGCTTTCCAGCCTCATTTTAACCGGTCAGGATTGTCCCACATATTAATTTGTTGTCACTTGTCATACAACTTTTCGTGTTTTTCTTCTTGTTAATGATGACGAACTTGGCTCTTGGTCTATCTATCCTATTACAATTCAGGATTCATATGCGCATTGACTTTTGTGGTTGCTCCGCTTCGAAGAAAAAAATGTTTACGCCACGTGACGCTCAATTTCCACCGCACCCCAACCATGCATTCCTTCCAATGGTTTACCCCTTTCGAAGAAGAGGCTCGCACGAATGAGCGCAGCTGGCGATTCCCCCGCCGCCGGCTTGGAGAAGAGAGAGAGAGGGGGGGGGGGGGGGGGGGGGGATGGAAAAAGAGAAGAACAACTGAGGAAGAGGGAAAAAAAAAGTTCCGCACAGTCCACCAGATCACTAGAATGCCTCCCCACTAAGGTTATCTTGGCCTCACTGTTTTTCTTGTCTCGAAGCCGCACTATCACAAAGTTCGCCAGCGGACTTTCTCCTCCACCACATATCGATTGATTGTTCTGCCGCTCCATTTTCATCCGTACATGGAGGGAGGTACCCCCGCCTCTCAAGTCTCAACATGCGTTGTTCAAAGGGCTCTACCAATTGAGCTAAATCCTCACTTATATCCTAATGAATAGCTAATTATTACTAGGAATCAACCAAGATTGAGACTGTACTTGCAATGGCCCAGGGTAAATTAATGTCAATTTTAGGTTCTACGTGACAGATATGAATACTCCTTTTTTGCCCGAAGACATGAATATTCTTTGTAGTAGGGTTCGGACAAATTTAAAGTTTGCGGCATGGGATGGATGAGAGTACAATGGTTGCGGCGATAGCGGAGTGCCGAAGTTAGGAAATTAGGAATTAGAAGTAGAAGCCGAAGTTAATCAGAAAAGAGTCGGTAGCAGCAGGCTGCCTATTTTGAAGCTGCGAAGCACCTAGAGGATGGAAGCCGTGAAGCACCTGGAGTCGGTCGCCGATCGATCCGACGATGCGACGAGTCTGGAACTTGGAAGAGGAAGGCAACAGCGGCAGCGGCAGCGGCCGATCGATCCGATGAGTCGATGAGACGAAGCCGCGAAGGCGAGTAGGCGACGATCCTGTTTCCAGTAGCGACGCCGACGCGACTGCAAATACAGATTGCCAATACAGTTTTGCGATCGATCGAGTGACGAGTCCACAATCCCTTTTTTTCTGAGGGACCAACGATCCCGTTTCCTTCTTACAGATCACGATCGATCCAGCATTTTATTTATTTACTAGCACATATGCCCGTGCGTTACAACGGGAGAGAAAATTACAGGTTATATGCAAGCCCAAGGTCCTGTAGGGAATTTGTTACGATGAAAATTCTAGTTGTCCCGTCCACCAAAGTGACCAACAATGCAACATCCGGATAGTGCCACGTTGTGGCAGGGATGCGCACACCAAAGCTAGAAAAAAAATGCATATCAGCCTGGCATTAAGCACATATGCTCGTCCTTGCAACGGAAGATAAAATTATCGGTTTTATAAAAGTACAACACCCAGTAGCAAATTCGTTGGAAAAAAATGCATGTTGTCCCTCCAAAACGACCAACACGCCACTCCGGCAACTCGAGATAGAATATCGTCAGTTTGATTAGTTTGATTTTTGCTTTAATTATACAACTTTTTTTAGCCACACAATATTTCCTTTAATCATGCACTTTTTTTCCGGTCCACACAAATCCCGTTCAGCCAACTCGAGAAGGAATAATCAGTTTACTCCAGCTCACAATACTTTCTTTAATTATACACCTTTTTCCAGCCCACAATTTTTCCTTGCGATCTTCGCCTTTGCTCCAGCCCACACAATATTTCTTTTAATTATGTATACTTTTTTTCAAGCCGACAATTCTTCTTTCAAGTTACTCCAGCCCACCAATCTTTCCTCTTTAATTATGCACTTTTTTCACAGGGTGCAAAGCCTCTCTCACCTATTCTTTTGAGGGATCCCATCTAATTAGCTCACGGCAGACAACGAAGCAGAACGTATATAAATTGGTGACAATTAGTTTTGTGCAGCAAGGTGGGACTATTCAACATGAAATATCCATGATTTTATTCCTTTGATGATTTCTTCGCGGGCTGATGGAGTTGGCCCAGTCGCTAGAACGCAGGCCGAGGCCCATGATGGGCATGTGGCCTATGCGCTCCATCGAAAATACATAAACGTATACAATCCTGTTGTTGTCAGGTGTGATAGGTGGTGAGTTGGTTAGCAAATTTTAAATTGCTGATGGGCGAGGTACAGAGTTCGAATCCCAGCGTGCTCAAATTTTTTGCTGCTTTATTATTGATTATTATTGATTCACGCGAAGAAGCGTATTATGACACGGGAAGAAGCGTATTGTGACGGTGAACCCACGGAGTCAATCCGTGCTTTATTATTAGGGAAAGATTTGAGAAACACCGATCGAGCAGGCTTTTTTTTTTTTAGGATTATCGATCAAGCAGACGAGCACCAGCGCTGGATGCCTCGACAGTGGAGCGCCAGGGCCCAGCGGCCCAGCGTGGCAGCTCCTAGGATTTTGGGGCTCCCAAAAATTATGGGCCCTGTGCAGGCCGCACACTCAGCACAGCTGTGGGCCCGGCCCTGAACAGGTTGTTGCTATACACTGCCTCCACCCCTGGTTGGCATCGAAAAATTTCATCGAAACACACCCATGCCGGATCTAGTTTCAAAGATCTTTTCACAGGGATTCCAACGGTGAAAACATATTTAAATTCTGATGCGTGGTTTGAAAAATACGACTTTTTAAAAATTCAAAAACCCGAAACAAATGCAAATGGACCTGTTTTTTCCAAACCGAAGTGACTAATACGAACGCATTTAATCCCACAACCACATGTGCTAGGAGACAAAAAAATTAACACATACATGCATGTGAGAGTCCGGCCGCTCGTTTTCTCCAAATAGCTCACACACACGATTAAGTAATTAAGAAAATAAATGACAAATATACATTGATGACATATTTTTATAAGAAAAGTACTCACTATCACTGAAGAAATATTTACTGATACAAGTGATATATTTCTGAGTACCTTACGTTAAAAGTATAAAAATATATGACTAATTAAAAGGGGCGATAAGGGGAAACATAAACACGCGATAAGGGTGGGAGCGTCGGACGGCTCCCTTCCGCTAGGGTTCCTCCCCAGCTCCCCTCCCGCCGCCGCCGGCCGCCCTAGCTCCCTCCCGCCGCCGCCGGCCGCCGGTCGCGCGCAACCCGTCCCGCCCCCCCCTCTCCCCCCTCTCGGTCCCGCCCCTGCGCCGCCTCCCCGGGAGGTGGCCGGGGCGGCGCGCGTCCCCCCCTCTCGGCCGTCCTCCTCCTCCCTTTCCCCCCCGCCGCCGCCGGCGCTGGCCCGGGTGGTGTCGGCGGCGGCGGGACTTCCTGTCCCCGCGCGCGCGTCTCCCCTTCCCAGGGCAGGGGACAGCGGCGGTGCTGCTCGGCTTGGCGGCGGCCCGGCGGCGGTCGCCGGCGGTGGGTGAGGTGGCGGTGCTGCCCCTTGGCGGCGGGGCGGCGTGGTGGCGTGGGGTGGCCGGCAGCGCGCCCCTGGCCCAGATCTGGCCCCTGCAGGCCCCATCTGGGTGCTAGTGGGCCGGCCAGTGGCGCTGCTTCGACGTCTTCTGCGTGGCAAGGAGGAGGAGCAGCGCGGACAGGGGTGGCGGCGCCGACGGCGTGCCTTCTGCAGCGCGACGGCGGGAGCTTTACGGGCATCTGAGGGCCTGGCCGGGCCTGGTATGCTCCTACTGTCGCGTCCGGTCGGTTACCGTCGTTGACGGTGGAGGTTGGGCCCTCCCGCGTGCCGATGGTGCTGCTGTCGCTCGTCCCGTCTCCTCTTCTTCGTTGTGCAGGCCCCCTTCGCGGTGCCGTGGTGAGACGGCGCGGAAGCTTCAAGACCGTGTTGGCGCAGGGTGGTGGACTGTTTGGTGGCGTGCTCCGGAGCGCCCGAGGTGAAGGTTGGGATCGGGAGAAATCCCTGTCGGCCTAGCCGACACGGACGCGGTGGCGCCTGAGGGTGCCGCCGGACCTTCCTGGAGGGCGTCGGGGGCTACCCTTCCTCTCTCCTCGCTGCGTACCGGGGGAAACCCTTGGCAGCAGCGTCGTCATCGTCGCGTCCCTTCTTGGAGGTGTTGATTGGTACCGGCGCTTCGGAGTCTAGGAGCTTGGTGGAAGATCCCCGGTGGGCGCAGCGGTGGCGAGGCTTCTTCGCTTTTGTTGATCTGCCATTGTCGGCATTTGTTTCTTTTGTCTTTCTCTTTCATTTCTTTTGGGCGTGCCTGTGCTGCTTCCGCCCCAGCACCTATCGTTGGTTGTATCGGTGATGGTTGCTTTGTAATAGAAAGCGGGGGGAAACCCTATTTCGTCAAACATAAACACGCACTCATACCGGCCATATCCATAGAAAAAAGTCGATACCCAGAATTAAACATGATCAATCGACCGAGATGGGAAAGAAAAGTTGTTGCACTCTATTTGTAGGGCGCTGGTGTCCCCGACCATCCGAGGCCCGCACGACCAGAGTGCCTCCCATAAGTTGGAGACTTGCAACTTGACATCGAACTCCGGCGCGCCGCTGCGCATGTCCATCGCAAGGTAATCCATCCAGGACCCTGGTATGAGCACTTGGGAGCCTGTCGCGGTTATGGGGTGCTCGGCCACCCCTCTCGGCTCGGCGCAGATCTGCCGCATCAAGGTGGCACTAGCAGCGAGCCAGACACCGTGGTAGGACACCTCCACGTAGATATTGGGATCCAGGCACTGGCTGGCCCAAAATCCATATGAGATGACGCGGAGGGTGAGTTTGAACTCTAGGTAAAGCTCAGGCTTCTACTCGAGGTCGGTCGCCGGGTGTAGACCGGAGACGGAGTCGATGGCAACAAAGCAGTGGGGCACATTATCAGAGGTCTGTTTGATGCATAAAATCCAGGCGCCGCTGAAGACGCTGATGAGCAAGGTTACCACTGTGAACCACACCAAGGAGATGTCGCATTCAGGATACAAACTGGGAGCTCTTTTACGGTGATTGGCGCAGTATTGGGAGTACTACCCAGTACTTACACCTCTGATTTTTATTAGCCGTACGATCTGGTGGGGGATTAAAAATGATTAAATTTAATTTCCTTAATCCGAGAAGGGCATAATGGTCCAGGGTAAAATATTGTGCTTTCAATCGATCACGTCCACGACCAGAACCACCCCTAGTCGATCCAGATCGAGGTCAAGTCCTCGTCCTCGTCTCCTTCACTGTCTCCGACGTCCCCGGCGAGAGGAACCAATTCACCATCCTCGGCCGCCTCCTCGTCACCTTCACTGTCCTCGACGTGCCCGGTGGCAAGAAGAAGAATAAGGCATCACTTCTGCGGCGGCTATGTCGGCGACGACGGCGACGGCGCTATAGGAACTCGCCCCCGGCCGATCTCATTGCTTCCCGACTTGCATCCTAAGGTATGAAATCGCCCGAATCTCACTTGAGTTGGATTCGTAGACTGCACTTCCTACATAGATTAGTTTAGTCATGATCGATTTAGGTTTCCCTAGTGCATGCAATTCAATTTAGAATTTTTCATCATCCATGGTCAGTTCACTAGTTTAGTTCATGATCGCTTGGCATAACATGTACAAGGAGCAAAGTATAAAATACCACACAAGATTTCGTACTGGCTTTTGCATGCATTTTTGTTTGTCGTTTGAGTTTTTTATTCATCTGCATGGTGATGCAGGAAGACATGGCGGATGTAAGTCATGAGTCTATGTTGGAGTACTATCATATTGCCAACAAGATGTTTGATAGTGAGGATGAAGATTATAGATTCTATAACAAATATGGTCTTGAGAAAGGTTTTAGTGTCCGGAGAAGCTATGTTGAATGGGATGGATCTAACAGCCATATAATTTTAAGGAAAATTGTGTGTAGTCATGAAGGGGTTCGTGAAGAGAAGCACATGAAGAGGAAGATGGAAGATAGAAAGAGGAGGCCACGGAGTATAACTCGTGTAGGGTGTAAAGCTAAATTGGTGATTGCAAGACAGGTGGAAACAGGTCGGTGGTTTGTGAAGGATTTCATCGATGAACACAACCATCCTCTAGCCCCACGGGATATTTCGTGTCTTTTGCGTTCACACAGAAGAATTAGCGATGAGCAGAAAGCGGACATTGCAGACATGGAAAAATCAGGGATCAGGAAACACCATATTATGGATATTTTGTGCATGCAATATGGTGGATATGATGAGGTTGGATGCACGACGAGGGACATTTACAATTTCTGCCATGCTAACAAGCAGGAATCAATCACTTCCGGTGATGCTCAAACGGTGATCAATCACATGGTGGCGCGGCGAGAGCGAGATTCAGATTTTTTTCTTCAGGTACTTGGTTGATGAAGTTGGCCATCTGAAGGGACTGTTCTGGTGTGATAGTCAATCCCGACTTGACTACGAGGCTTTCGGAGACGTTATTGTTTTTGATAGCACATACAGAACCAATAAGTACAATCTGCCATTTGTGCCGTTTGTCGGCTTGAATCACCACCGCAGCACTGTTATTTTTGGATGTGGTATCATTTCTCATGAAACAAGCCAGGCATACGAGTGGATGTTACGGACCTTTTCTGATGCCATGGGACAGAAGCATCCGATATCTGTGATCACGGATGGGGACCTTGCAATGCAGAGAGCAATCAGGGTGGTGTGGCCTGACTCAAACCATAGGCTGTGTATATGGCACATTCAGCAGAACATTGTATGTCATCTGCATGATGACGTGGTAAAGGAGGAATTCAGATCTTTTATATATGATACATCTTCCATTGAAGAGCATGAGAGAAAATGGTTACAATTCTTACAACGGAATAAAGTAACAAGTGAGGAGTCCTGGCTGCATCAGATGTATAAGATGAGAAAATTGTGGTGTGCTCCATATCTTGAGGGGCGTTGTTTCCTAGGATTGAGCAGCAATCAGCGGAGTGAGAGCTTAAACTCGGTGCTTCATACGCATCTTGAGGCTAAGATGACGTTGTTCCAAATGCTAGAGCACTATGAGCGTTGCCTTGCGTCGCGGCGCTTGAACGAGGCTCTCCAAGACATTGAGGCCTTGCAGTCCGTTCCGTTCACACAGGAAAATGCTTCAAGTCTTGAGAAACACGCCACAAAAGTTTTCACTCCTGCTGTATTTAAGTTGGTCTTATGGAGCATAAATGCTGTAAGCAAATGTGAGATCAGAGAGGTACTTGATGCAGCAGAAGTTACCACATACGTTGTGTCTAAGAAGGAAAGAATGGATAAAAAGATCGAAGTGCGCACTGAGTGGAAGGAAGGTCTGCTTCACAGGATCAGTTGTTCTTGCCGCAAATTGGAATGCGCAGGCACACCATGTTCCCACATATTTTACATATTGGGAATTTTACAAGAAGAAAGACTGCCCAGGTGTTGTGTTCCCACTAGGTGGACAATGAGTGCAAAATCTGCATTCGCACCGACCAGAAAGAGCGAGATGTATGAATACTCTGCAACCCTGCAAAGGTACCGTAAGTTAAGGAATTTTAGTCACGCGGCATGTTTCAAGGCATGCCACTCTGATGAGGCGTTTCAGCATCTAAAGAGGGTTTTGGAAGGACAAGATGTTTGCAAGGGATCAACTATTGAACAAGCTGACAGCAAGGGATCAACTAATGCTCAGAGTAACAGCATTAGGTTTGGCCCGTTGATGCCACAATCGGCTAACCTTGATGGTGAAGGTTTCGATAAGGTTCTGGATCCCGTGCATGTGCCAGGCCGAGGTGCTCCGAAGAAAAGGCTACAGGCAAAGATGAAGAAGACAAGATCACTGGGTAGATGTGGCTATTGTCATGTGGCAGATGGTCACAATCGACGTACGTGCACCAAATTGTTAGAGGTACCTCATATGTCCTAATTTAATGTTTGCATGTGTCCAAATATATTCCATGGCATTGATTATATCCTTCTCTGTAGGATCTCGAAGCAGAACTCTGAAAGCTACAACATTGTGCACACGGTCGCACAGCAAGTACTTCGACGATGAACCTGATGTTGTTGTGTGCATTGTTGTCTATGTCTAGTACCGTGCGACCTGGTCTTTAAAATATACTTCATTGTATCAGTTAGTCAGTCACTTCCCTATAATTATTTGTATGTATGACTCAGCTATTTGGTGGTCCACTCCCTTGTAACCGTATGAGTTTGGGATCTTTGGTTTGCATTTTCTATCTGACTTTTTGATGTCCAACTTTAAGAATCATGTTGTCTTTTTGGCCAGCGTGTAGCTTGTGTATTGTGCAGGAGAATATTTGGAAATAGATGTAGTGGAGGAATTAAATTTTGCTCACGGAAAAAAAATAGGCCGATATTGTTGAGCTCGCATGAAGGTTGATTCTCAACAATCACTTGGTATAGGCCGATATTGCATGCTGTCAATAAAACACTTTATGGACGTGACGAAAAATGTGCATATTGTCATAATTCGTTAAAATATGGCACAGAATACTGGGGTGGGCATCCCTACAGGCTGGCAAAATTTGGTGTCATTCTGAAGATGACCATAAATTGATCTTGTTTAGCGGACGCCGTTTGGGTAGGAGGGAAGGGTCCGTCGAAGGGCGGTTTTTTCGACATCCTTCAAATGCACCCAAATTTTTTTCATACGCTTGTACCATCATGAGAAGCATCCATGCCAGGTTTCGTAGCTTTTCGACATTGAATGAATTTTCTACAGTTTTCGCGACCAAAATGTCCTTCTGGTTTATTTCGTCCTCCGTTTTGCACCAAATTTTTTTCTGTCGCAGTTGTACATGATCCTACAGCACCTCGCGTGGGGTCTTCTGCGGTCAGGTACACAACCATCGGTAGCACATGTGCGGCCACATCGACGACCACGTAGCATGAATGTACATAAATGTTCTGAAATGACTGCATATTTTCTTTCCGCAAGGCCTGCTCACGAACAACTATACGGTTGGATATAAACACATGCATGTGGCATCGAATATGGAAATCACATTGTAGCAAAAATGCTGTTAAAAGATCTCCATCCTGAATGAATTGTTTCATAACTGCAAACATTCGTACAAAAACCAAAAATGTTGTCTCAAGCTTAAAACAGTGCAAATAACATTAAGCCTCCTACAGAAGCTCGTCTCCGCTGCCAAAATCCAGTGACTTCTTCGTATTGGTCGTTGTAGTTTGCTTCGCGCTTGGCGACGACCCTCCTTCTCCCATATTTTTACACGGTACATCAATGTAACCTAAGGAGTCCAGTTGTGCCTGTGCCTCACGCTCTCTAGCCAGACCCTCCGCCTCCTCCATATCTCGGATGCGCAGTTCCTGTCAAAAATCATACGAAGGTATTAGGACAAACTTAAGGATGATGAAGCCATAAAATTGATGTACCATGTAGAATAGGAACCTCTGAATCCATGTCCGAACACTCATAATCATCTTTCGGTGGACGATTATACACTAGGTACAAAGGACATGTCTTGCTGCCGTTCAGAAGGGAAATCATCTTTGCAAAATCATCTGGTCCTGAAATCAGGAACATTCCTTCTGGTAGTTTGCACGCATGCTCAGGTAAGAAGTGGTACAAATCTGAATCCTTTTTATAACCAAATCCAGCCATTTCTTTCATGAGAAAAGCGTAGTCCAATACGCCGGGTTTAAACAATCTCATCTCTATGGGTCTTTCGTCAAAGTATCCTGTCGGGACATGCGAAAGCTCATAATCCCTATGAATGAAAAATTCCATTACCAACACCTACATACGAGTATCTCACGTCAGATTTTATACATTGCAATCACCAAAGTGCCATACATAATTTTGGATGTGCGTAGCAACATCGCGACAAAGTTACCTTATTATATGGTATGGAATCTTCATCTGTAGAGATTCGGGATTGTTCCGTCTCTGGATGCTTAGCCTACGTATGAATCGCCGACAGAGAGTTACACACAAATTTAAAATGGTCATACAAAATGTTGGATGTGAATGTTTACCATGGGTGCGAGGTACTTACAGGGGGAGAATTGAAGACATGTTGTTCGACTGGAGTGCTGTAGAATTCAACGGGTGACACCGACATCGCTAGGCCTTGAGTGTTTGGGGATTGTGCTGTCTGACGCTGCTTGGCCTGCATATGAATAGCTTACACAAAGTTACCCACAAATAAAAACTATTCATACAAAAACTCGGTCGTGAATGCATAGCATCGCTGCAAGGTACTCACAGGGGGAGAACTGAAGACATGCTCTTGCGGTGGACTGCTGTGGCATTGAACGTGGGACTGTAACATCGCACGGTCTTCCATAATCTTTCCTTCCATCATGACCTGCTCCACCATAGCCTTGTAGTCCATGTCCTTGCACTCCTGTTGCAGCCTAATGTCCATATTGGCACGTGCCTGCAACACATTGGCGTCCATCTTGACACGCTCTGTTTGTATAAGGCCGTCGACAACCTTCCGGTCCTTTTGCAAAGTAAGCTGCAGCTCCTTGTACGCAAGCTGGAATTTCTTTTCCATGTCCTCGCGGTCCCGCTGAAACTTTTTTTCCATCTCTTCACGCATTTGCTTAATCTTTTGAGACATATCAGCACGCTCATCTTTCAACATCCTGTCAACGTACGCACGTTCTTGTTTGAGTGTCCTGTCCATCTCATCACGTTCGTGTTGGACCTTCACGTCGATCTCCCGGCGGGCTTCATGCTACAACCTGTCGTACTCCGCACGGTTGTCATGCACGTGTGAATCCATGGTGCCTACAACACCAGACACTAGAATGCAATTAATGAGATCCAGATTGTCAAAATATACCGATGCTCACCAAAACATCTGACTATTTAAATACCTCGTAATATAGAATAGCATGGTATGTGAGACAAACTGAGTGCTGAATTTCCAGCAAAAGCTCTAATCTCCTAACATTCGTATTCCTAATTTGCTATGAACAACCTCGTCCAAATCAGTCCTAATAATCCAGCAACTCCTTCAACAGTACCTCCTTTACTATAGTATTGTGAACAAGCCTGTGTACGGCACATCTAAGTGGCTAAATCAAACATCATCCAAATCATTCCTAGTAATGCAACAGAGCCTAAAGGTCTAGTAAAGTAACTCCACCGACAAAACAAAATATACCCATAACCAGATCTTATGATCAGCTACCCCTAACAACCAATCGCAAAGCTCTTGCATAAAATTATTTACTCCAACCTCATGCAAATCATTCATCGTAATCCAGCATAGGTCAAAGGGCTAGAAAATTAACTCCACCGAGATAATATATCCGTAACCAGATCATATTATCAAGTCCTGTCAACTTGCAATCACATATCTCTTCCATAACGGCCTTTACTCCAAGCAAAGACAACCACACAAAATCTTACACCCAAACAGTACCTTCCACGAAAAACTAATCTCCCAGGAAAAAATACCAAAGATCTTGCACACAATATGGCATCTCTAATCTCAGCACTACTGCCTTGTTGGTCCAATCAACGGAAAAAAGTATCAACGTTTCAAGAGATGGGAGGAGACGTGGAGGATGAGACCTTTTTACTCCGGCGTCGGCGTGGGCGTCTGCAGAGCGATGGCGCAACTCTCGGCGACGGCTACGTCAGGAGACCAAAACTTGATGGGGCGGTTAAGATAGCAGCGATATGCGCAAAAAAAAAGATGGGAGGTATATGCGGTACGATGGAAGGGTACATATCTGTGATATGAGGATCAATTATATTTTTCCAAGTAGTGCGCATGGATGGAACGGTATCCGTCCGTGACTTTAGGGTCAGTTAGACGTTTGGAAGATTTGTTAGTTAGCCTATTTAGAGGGAGCACGATCCTCTGGTACTGGTGTTAGGGTTTGTTGGGCCAGCGGACGAGCGAATATTTTTGAAAATAAACATCCCTACTTCTTCTCTTACCCAAATGATTAGGGCCACCGTCTGCCATTGCCGCCCTCGCCTGACACCTAATCAACCATGTCGTCGTCGAGCTCTATTAGGTGTGCGCTGAGGGGCCGATCAGTTGCTGTGCCCCTGATCCCTTGCCCTGACTGTGGCAAAACGGTGAGATTCTTTCTCTCCAGTACCGAAGAGCACGATGGCTGGGTGTTCTACAAGTGCAAGCACCACGATGGACAATCTCTTTATACTTTGGGTTGACATTTACTGTAGGAGTAATTTTTTCTACTGTTTCATTTGTGCAGGTTTGATTTGTGTTCATTTGATTCATAGGATTCATGTGATTTCTGGCGCTGGGAACTAGAGTACGTGGATCATCTTGTTGGTACAGGTGTCCTTGTTGGTGCTTCTGCCGTTGATGCAATTGCTGCGGCACAGGATAGAAGGGAAGAGCTACAACGCGCAAAAAAACAGTGGGGAAAGAATGCATGTACCAACAGTGGCAATATTGGAGGCGGGACAAATTACATTCAGAGCAATGCGCCAACCATTACGAAGCACCAAGCTTATACGATGTTAGGACTAGGGAGACAAATTGTTTTCATGCTGAAGCTGCTGACGACTAGTGTAATGGTGTTGTGTGTGATGTTGATTGTGAAGAAATAATCTATTTGTGATCGTATCGAGGCAATTATCGTGCTCACCTGTAATAACAGCTTAATAAGAAGAGGTGTTCTAACATGCTACCTCTTACCCCCCCCCCTTTTTAACATGAGAGGTAAGAGTAAGAAATAAATCTGACACGATGATTGCATTAAATAGTTTTTTTGGATTAATTCTTACCTTCTTAAGTGTTATGTGAAAACAGGGGGTAAGAGGGAGCATGTTAAAATTGCTTAAAAAAGAATGAATAAACCGAGTTCCAATGAAGGCAAACGAATGGATAAACGTAAACAACCATTTAAAGTATTGCCCACTATGTTGTGCACGAACACAAGAGTACCATGAAATAGTAATAAAGTACCTCATTACAACAATGACTTAAAAATCCCTTAATTTATTTTCGCACACTACGTTTTGCCAAAACTACTCGAGAGGCACATCAGGAACATGGGAAACAAACAGATAAATCCCATGATCTCCCAGGTACAGCAGCATCAGCACCTTGTGTCCTAACAGCAAGAGTTTTTCCTTCTTCATGAACTCGTTCCATTTGTTGACGCAGACACGACCGTCGATATCAGAAATGGTGTATGTACTTGACACAGTAGTGTGTGGATGACAAACAATGGTTATGGCACCATATTCATCCATGTCTTCGGGGACAACACGGTGAGGCAGTTTCTGTTTGAACACAATATTTGTTACGTCAACACATCGCAACTTATTGTTATGTAGTAAAGGAAGAACAATTAATTTGGAACAAATCTAAAAACATACTGAAATGACACAAAGTAAAGGAAGAACAAGAAAGATGGTTACCGAGAAGTTCTTGTTGCAATCTGACCATGTCAAGGTATGGAGGAATCCATATGCTCTTCCTTGATCATAGTTTCCAGCATCATGACGCTCCACTAACTTGTCAAGGTTCATCACTTGGCGTATGACATTCTCCATCATTCCCCAGTTGAAGTTTGTCCCATCAGTTACAACGACATTGTCATCTCTTTTCTCATTGGACAATTGGTAGTATGCTACAATATTATAGCACAGACAATTTAATTTAAAACATATGGTATATGATACAGTTAGAGTAATAAAACTTCCAGGAGCAAGAAAGTAGTTTACTTGGATGTATGATAGGCAAATTCCCAGTTGTCACAAGGCTACTTGGTAGTTCTGAGTTGTCAGTACTAAACGTAATCTCCTGACCCACATAAAGCATGTAAACTCTAACAAATTCCTTCCAAGAATCTCCAGAAATGTATGTCAACTCATTTTTGTTGGTAATCTCACATGGGAATTCAAACCCCTCGTTGGTACTGAAACTTGCATCAAAATGCCCATATTTTCCCAAGGGCACTCTGAATTTCTGCATGAAACTGTATCTGCTGTAGCAGGGGATTACCTGAGTAGCATATGTACTAATGTCAATAAATATGAACTACCTATTAATCTAAAGAGTTTTTCCAATCATAGTATGGCAGAAATAGATGACTAGCATAGTAGTTCACTAGTTCTTAACAGTAATATCATATAACCCCATAGAAGATTTAAATTTACATGCACGTACACAAACCATTTGATGAACTAACAAATCAACATGCAATATAACTCTTTTTGCAGTAAACATTACAAACAACTGACTGAGTACAATATTCGTTCAATATTACTGCCTCCGTCCAAAAAATTGTGGACAAACAATTGTACATACGGATGTATCTACCAAACAAACATGACTAGATACATCCGTATTTACATGAATCTAAGACATTAATTTTGGATCGGACGGAGTACTAAATTTCTCATGATATTTGCTACGAGACATGTCAGACTGGATCTTACTATCTTGTTTGCAAATCCCGCGCGCAGGGTGACGGTACAAAACTCCCTCATCCCATGCTCACCGGGGCACAAACCCTTGGTGTCCAAACAAATGCCGCACTGCGAAGCGAGATCAATCACATTACCAGTATTTTCTTAAAGATTTGTGCTAACATGCTGAATTCAGATCTGACAGATTCTATAGTGCAAATACTTACCGCGCTGATCTCCTTAACCATTTTCGCTCGCAGGTAAGAGAGAGGGACGTGAGGAGGAGCCGGCGAAAAGAGCAG
This sequence comes from Elymus sibiricus, assembly GCA_039707655.1. Classification (NCBI taxonomy): domain Eukaryota; kingdom Viridiplantae; phylum Streptophyta; class Magnoliopsida; order Poales; family Poaceae; genus Elymus; species Elymus sibiricus. The sequence goes on from CM077674.1 coordinate 390,807,877, forward strand.
TCACGTCCGACCCCTCAGCTGACGATGGCCGTGGCAGTGGCGGGAGATTTCGATAATGCACGTAAGCCCGGCGTCTCCGATCTGATCTTGGAGCGGACGTGGCGGTGGTAGGAGGACCCTATGCCGCGGGTGGTTATGAGGGAGGCGGTGCAATCACGGGATTTCGAGAGAGGTGGTGTGCGTGAGTTATGGGATCTTCTAACATATATCACCAAGATAAAAAAAACATTATGTTGTGCAAAATGATTCTCAGTTTAGACAACTTTTCCATGTGTTGGTATTTTTTATTTATAGAAAATGCCCGAAAACTGGCCCCACGTGACATTACTTGCAAACTTTACTTCAAATGGTTCAAACTTGTCATGGAGGCCTAACATGACCATGAGTTGTTACCCCAAAAATTAGAGTTGATTTAAGAAAGGTCAAGAAACCAGCATGTGCTCTCAGAGGATGCTATGTTAGCCCCAGGAAGGGCGCGTATTGGAGCACCTCCGTGTTTACAATATCTACAAATGATGCCAACTTTATTTCATGATCTCCCATGAGAAAATCAAGAATGCATTCACAATGGTTTTCAATTTGGCCAACATTTTTAATCCTTTTGCAATTTCCAAGCGAAAAAGAACAATAAACATCGCCTGCATGGTGTACCCCCCTAGACACCCATCAAAAGTGGGTGGCACATGATGCATTACACTTTGTTTGTCTTATGGTGGACCTAGTTGACACACCAAGCCTAGTTGGATCATTGGCCTACACCGGATTCCATCTCGTAGAATAGCTCAGGTACATCCCTTGCTCCCGTCTAGAACCTTCGAGCTACACTGTCCACTTTGTGAAGCAAGTACAGCATGAAATATGTGAAATTCCCCCAAGCTTTTAAAGTGCATTCCATGACAAAATCAAGCAAGCATGAAAAATGCAATTCAGTTTACACAAAATTTACCATGTACTGTAATTTTTCCGGTCGAAAATACTCGAAAACTGGCCGGAGGCAGTGGATGTACCTCATCGACTCCATGGATGGAATCCAGTTTGAACCAAAGTTCCAACTTGGTATGGTGTGTCAATTAGATCCACCCTAGGGCAAAGAAGCTTGAAGGCATCGTGTGCTACCCCTTTCGATGGATGTCTAGGGGGGGTAGACCGTCTGGGAGCTGTTTACATGTTTTTTTCGTTAGGAAAATGAAAAAACATGAAAATGATGTGTAACCTTCAAAGCACTGTGCATGCATGCTTGATTTGGTCATGGGATGGCATGAAGAGAACTTGGAATCCTATATAGATGGTGTATTCAAGGAGGTGGCCCGAGATGGGCCCTTCCGGCCGAGCCTTGTACCCGCCGAAAGCACATGTTGGTTTATTGACCTATATTAAATGACCCCCAACTTTGTAGGGTAACAATCCATGGCCATGTTAGGGATACATGCCAAGTTTGAACCATTTTCAGCTAAGTTTGCAAGTTTTTTCACGTGCGGCCACTTTTCGAGCTTTTCGATAAAAAAAATCAAGAAAATGGAATTCTTGTCCAAACTGAAAAGCATTTTGCATGGTAGCTTCTTTTGGTCATGGGATTCCATGGGAAATAGTAGAGATCATTTGTAGATGGTCTAAACATGGAGGTGCCCCCAGACACGCCCTTGACTGGCACCCTCCGAACTCACATGGTGGTTTCTTGACCTACCTGAAATCAACCCAACTTTGTAGGGTTGCAAGCCATGGCCATGTTTGGGCTACATTCAAGTTTCAACCTTTTTCAGCTAAGTTTGCAAGTTTTGTCACGTACGGCTAGTTTTCGGGCATTTTCAGAACAAACAACATATTTTACCATTTAAAAAATGTATTCCTTTCTCAACGACATATTAGTTTTTTTTCGGAACAATAGATGCTAATGTTCCAACCTCTCATAACTCACGCCGCCCAGATCTCCCGAAATCCCACGATTACAGCTCCTCCCTCGTAACCACCCGCGGCATCCAGGCCCCCTACCACCTCCCACGACCGCTGCAAGATCAGATTGGAGCCGCCAGCCACCGCCCACCAGGAACGTTACCTGAGGGGTCGGACGTCAGTGGTGTTGTCGCCGCCTCCTACTCGCGTCAACGCGCCGCTGCTCCTGTTGCGGCCGTCGAGCGCGACACAGCCACATCTAGTGTGGGACGCACTATCCACCTGGAGCATTGGGCCGCCACCGTCTCCGACAGAAGGTTACCTGAGCATAGCTCTTTTTAATCTTTCTCAGCCGCATGTCTACCAGTTAAACCCTAATAGGTTTTCCACAAGTTATTCCAGTCGTCAAGATTACCTGATCATAGCTCTTATTAATAATTTTCTTGTAATCAATCTTGCCACAACACGAATGTCCAAAGAGGTAATACCACAACAAGAGAAGGATATCTCTACCATGAAATAACACGTCATATGTTTATGCAATCCTAAACCCTAGTTAAACTGTTCTAATGTTATGCATGACCAAAATCGGTAGTGTGCTTATACTTACAAGTAATTCATATTATTAAAAAAACTCATCCATACCTGATATAAGATTTTATTTTGTTATACATTTCTCAACATTAAGTTCAAATTAATTGACCCGGTTTTGCTTCTGTTCCATACGTGCCAGTAAAATGGAAACTACTGTTAAAAGTCCTGCTAATGGAGAAAAACACTTCTCCGAAATGACCGATGAGGTACGTAATTGACATTTTGTTTGAAAACTGTACATGCACATACTTCTTTCATACTCGCTAAAATCTAATGCCACTTTGCAGGAACTCTTTACGAAGCACGCTCATATGAAGTTAGCATGCTCACCGTCAAGGTTCGCCAAAGCCATGAACTTGTTGTCACCAAAACACATAGAGTCCATCATAAACGATACCGGTCTTGGGGGTCTAACCAAGATGCATGAATTTAATCTCCGGCGCATGATGTTGATAAGACTAGCAAAGAGCTTCGATAGTGAGACGGCGTCCATTACCATAGGTAAAACACCCATTCCTATCACCGCAGAGGACGTGCACCATATATTTGGCCTTGCGATAGAAGGGGAGGATATTGATAAAAAGCTGCAAAGCACAGCGGATCCAAAATTGTTTAACACATTTCAACACAATGGGGCAATTTCTCTGGCTGACCTTGAGAAAGCGATCATAAGTTCCAAAAGTCCGGACGATGATTTCCTGGCGCGGGTCGTTCTGTTCGCAATTGGTACAGTTTTAGCACCAACAACACAATCTTATGTCGACGCGAAATATCTTAAACTTGTTGCAGATATTAAAAGCATTCGGACATTGAACTGGGGATGTTTCACATTGAAACACTTGTTCACGTCCCTTTACAAATTTAACAATCTTGATCAAGTATCTCTACAGGGAAATCTACCTCTGCTCCAGGTTAGTGCAACATCACTAGTTAACATTCTACAATTGTTGTTCTTTTGTATATCTCTCTATATTGATGAAGTAATTTATTGTGAAGATTTGGTACTGGGAGCACGTGCGTTCTGGCAAATTGATGTATCCTGCTATACCCCCACCATTGGTTGCACGATGGGACGAATGCACGTGCAAAATAAGAACAGAAGCTTACAACACAGGAGGTCTTCATAAAGGACTAGTGTGTTTGTAGATTTGACCCTTGTATATCCGGTTATTTATTTGCTACTACTGATTCATTCTACCTGATTAAAAGGTTGTGATGCAAATTTGTGCTCGACAACCACCGGCCAACAATACAAATGATCCACGAAGCAATAATTTTGTACATGTGGATGAACGTGATTCGTGTCGAGCACAATCACAAGGTCAAAATATGAGTAGCCAACAAGTAAGCCCAACAAAGACAATTTTCATTTTCCAAGAGCAGTAAAAGGTCGCATCAAACCACATTCATTTAGCTTTGTTCTGAACGGGGTGTTATTTCGTTTGCACAGCTGGAAATGATAGTTGCAGCCATGAATGCACGTCTTGCTGAACAAGAAAAGAAGATAGGCAGACAGTTAATGGAATTTCAGCACAGATTTGACGCGAAATTCCTGACCATGAGCGAAGAGTTAATCGACCTTAAGAGTAAATCTGCCAGTAATCCTAGGCCCTCGATGGCCGAGGACGAAATTAAAGACTTAAGGAGGGAACTGAAGGTATGTCATGTTGTGCATTTTTTATTGTTATGAATATGTTCCTCCATATTCATTATTGTTTTAATAGTTACAGGAATTAAAAAACCAAATTAAAGGCAGCCGACAATCCGAGTCACAGAAAGCAGGCGTCGAGGTAATAATTATGGCCCACCACGTACGTACTATTAACAAACTAATTATAATTGACCATTTTTTTATCGTAGGAACAAGTCAATGTGCGCAGTGAATCCTTCACGGCGACTCCTAAGTTCGACGCATCCACGCCACGTACTTCGACTCCAACAGCAAGTGCCAGACACGTCCTGCCGAACAAGGAGGATCCTCGAATCACACCGTTGAAGCCTCTGTTTGATAATGATTACGTGCTCACCGCTCAGGACAAAGAGGCAGCCGTTTTCATCCGGGGAACACACGACCCTGTTGAAGTATCTCTAATCGGAGACATTCCCCTAAGAGCGGAACAACTCAAGCCAATTTACAACAAAAAATACATCTGCCGTGATGTAAGCCCCTTGTACTCCATGGTACATCAACTATTGGAACTGCTGGCACATCATTATATGATTACAAATTTGGCAGGTTATTATGGCGTATGCTCACATCAGCGGAGTTGAGACTGATACTACGTCAGCCATATCCCCCAATGAAACCAGAAAGCTTTTAGAATCAAAAGGGGTTATTCCAAGGGCGCGTGGAAACTCGTGGGCTGCTCGTGTTGCAAATAAATTTGTAGGACGCCGGAAGGTACCCGTTTTCCTCACTTCCATATATCGTAATAGATACTGTAGAGGAAATATTTCAGGGGTCCCCCGAACCATAATTGTTACCCATATCTAATTTATTCCGTGTGGAATGAGTCTGCTTTGATTTTATGGCAGGTGCACATCCCGTTGAATGTGCATAAGAACCACTGGATGGCAATGGTGTTTAATTTCGACAAAGAAGTGATTCAAATCCTAAACTCCTTGAAAGATCATTATGACAACTCCAAGGAAACTGCTCTTGTAAGCTTTATCTTGCTGCCTCTTTACCGTCGCATGGCACATGAACTCCCAAATCACCGTAACCCTTTGGCAAACTCGTATTATGCTAGGTGGAGTCGATTCAGACCTGCATTGACGAAGCGGTGAAGGATGGCTTGGTAACACCAGCTAAGCCCATCAAATTTACCGAGTGGGACATAGTACGCTATGACAACATACCACAACAGAAGGACGGGTACGTACGGCCTCCTAAATTATTCCACGCCGACACATCCAAGTTTACTAAACCTAAACTAAACATTGCAGGCATTCATGTGCTCTGTTCACACTGAAGTACATGTTGACATGGAACGGTGAAGATTTTACCAAGAATTTGGAGCAGGTCAGTCCAACACTCTATTTAATTTTGAAATATCTTATGCCTCAACGCTGTGCTGACATATGTGTCGCTTATCAAATTTAGTCACAGATAGAAATTTTCAGCTGGAAAATAGTTTCAAGCGTGCTGCGTTCAAATTGCAACGGTCTTCGCCTCGATTCATACAAGTACCCCATAACGGTTAGCGAAAAAGCACGGATATTTTATTTAATTCACATGTGTCATGATATGAACGAATGCACCAATGTCTGCTATACAGAAGGAGACGTATGAAGCCCACGTTGCAGCGCAACCTAAGGATTCACAAGACGACGTCCAAGAAATCGACGGAACTGTTCTGTGCAACAAAACAGACACGTCGAGCTCCCAAAAGGATCCCGACACCCCGAGCTCCCCAAAAAGGCGAAGATCACGTGGACGTCCGAGGAAGATGGTCGATGTAGTGCAAGCTACAAAAACAAAAACTCTTGAAGAGCTGAAACTTAAATTTGATAGCAAGACCATTGCTAAACGCGTGGGATCGATGTCAGCATGAGCACGCAAACCATCACAAGCTATGTTGAGCCCATTCAAGACAACCAAATGGTAGTTTAGGTATGTACTGGGTACCACTGTAGTTAGCACTTATTTGTCATTTATGATTTGGTGATCTTACTTTATCAAGCATGCATCGACAAGGCGGTGAAAGATGGCTTGCTAACACCAGCTAAGACCATCGAATTTGCCGAGCGGAAGAAAGTACGCTATGAAAAGATACCACAACAGAGCATTCTCTGCTTTTGCAGTACGTACTTTTGCCAATCATGAGCATTCTCTACTTTTGGCAATTAGGGATACATGCTCTGTTCTTTTGCTTGAACTGGCAATCGGTACTTGTGCCAATCATTTGCATGATGTACTTTTCCCAATATCTAATACAACCTGAGTGCATATCAAAAAGTGGCAATAGGTACTTTTGGCAATCATGTGCATGCTACATTTTTTGCAATAACTAATGCATGCTCATTTGTTTTGCTTCAAATGGCAGTATGTACTCCTGGCAAACATTTGTGTGCTCTACTTTTGGCAGCAACTAATACAAGCTCAGTTATAATGCTATAACTGTCCATAGAAATAACTTCAATATCTTTATTTCGAAACATACCAAATTCAGTTGAAGATATAGCATTAGCATCTTCAGTTAGAGACAGAACATGTACCATACATCACCATAGTGGAGGTATTAGGCAATGTTCAACGCAATGCGCTTAGGGTAGGTGCTTAAAAAATAAACCATAGTTTATTGAAGCAACGACGCTTATTAGTACAGGGTAGACGCTTAATTAGGCGCCTATCATGTACAAATTCGCACTGCTGCTTTAGAAATCCATGTTTATTATTGTAAGCATGTACCTAAGCACGTAGCATTGAAAGCTGGGCAGTAACAGAAATGAGCAATGTAGTACCAAACACTTAAACATAGCATATTAAACAGTCGCAACCCAAAAGATAAACCGGCGCATAAGTTCAAGCAGTACGGTGGGGCAGAAGTATCACACGACAACCATAACATTAAAACAGTCTGGGCCAGCAGCAACAACCAAGCAGCGCATCAGATCCTCGGCATCTTGGCCGGACGAGGAGGCATCGGGAGGTGGAACGGCAGATGCCCCTTCGCGTACTTCCTGAGGAAGGCACCGAAGGCAGCATGTTTAGCCTGGACGTGGGGCTGACGGTTCCTCCCCATACCACGGCCGACACCGGTGCCATGCATGATCAGGCTGTCGTAGTCGTTCTTGATCCTCGCGCAGCAGAAGGGGCAGGCTATGTCGCCGTAGAGCCGGTTGGGGCCGCTGCGGTACGGGATTTCCCCATTCCGCAGCCTCCTGAGGACGTAGCGGCTCTTGCTGTCCCTGCTGTCCTTGCTATCATCCACGTCTTCGTCATCTTCCTGTGTGTTAGTTGATCCACAGCTAAGTCAGATTAGGAATACCGAAATATAGCATTTCATACGAGTAGCAAGTACATTCTGAAAGTAGGAATACAAAAATATGATCAATCGGATGATTGACACAACATGTACCTCATGTATTGCATTATATGTTGATGTATAGGGAGCATTGTGCTTAAGGTTTGTGCATAGGGAGCATTGTGCTTAAGGTTAGTAATGGAATATTCTATATATTAAGAATGCAAGAGAAAATCTTGTTGCTAAATATATACTGTTGCATGGACTTGACATGCATGATTACCGATGTGGCATAGTTGCATGGATTGATTTCTGCAAGAGAATAACTAAATAGGCTAAGAGAAGAACTAATGGATGTTTGTTGTTACTGGCAGGCAGTGGCCCTAATTTGTTACTACAAGCATCACTAGTGACCACATGCATGACTCAATGATGTGGCACAGTTTCATGAATATCAAAACCAGATAATGGGTTGGCATTATTGAAGAACGGAGCACAGTTTCATGAATAGCAAAACCAGATAATGGGTTGCCACCATTGAGGAACAGAGCATAGTTGTAACAGGGGTTCTACTGATTTAAACTCTTCATCATTGATACTCTTTTTGATACTAGCGAGGCACACGTGCATTGCACGTGAAAGCAATAGTTAATGTCAATTCTTTCAGAGGCATTTTACATTGCTATGCCACTGTAGCAATGGAGTATTTTTGTAATATTCTAGATAGTACGCATGCTTGGCAATTTTTTTTGCAGTAAATAAGATATCCAATGGCCAACAATGCTCGGATTTGCCATCTTTCTACCGTTGGATTCGCTTCATCCAACATCAAATATTCAAAGTTGTTTCCAGACTACATGTTGCTCAATATATACTGTTGCATGTCAACTTTTCATGTAATTATTAGAACTACATAGCAGGCATATTAATCATTGATCCTCTTGTTGACTGTCATTAAATAAACAAATTTGTGTGTACAATTTGATACCTAACAAATCCACCGTTTTGTACATCAGAACTGATTCATAATCAGTTTCAAAATAATATTCTTAGTCATCTTCACAAAAAAAATCCACGCACAGAGGGATTTTAGGCCTCCATGAGTACTGTTCCATGCCAACTTTCAGATTGAAGGGGGTTTCCTTCCAAATCTACCAAACAACTTGTACAAATCCTAACCCTAAGGGAGAGATCCAATACAACATAACCTATCTGGGCGAAATGTAATCCGTGCTGCACGCAATTTAGGAGAAAACCCCATGGGAGGAAACCCCAAAAACAGAGTAGGAGAAAAGAACAGAACAGAGTAGTACCTCCGGGAGCTCGTCGTCGACCTCCTCCTCGAACTCGACGGCCTCGTCCTTCACTTCCTAAGCGGCGAGCTCGGCCTCCTCGTAGTACTTGTCGATGAGCTCGTACTGCTCCCGCTTCCGCTTGGCCCTCTGCTCCTCCAGATCCACCGCCACCTCCTCCTCCACCTGCTCCCCGACCGCAGGCTCGACCGCTGCGATGACGGCCGGAGCAGTCACAGCAGACGGTGCACCGCCACCCGTCGCCGCAACGGCGCCCTCGGCCGCGCCAACCGCGACGACAATGACCGCAGCAGGCTTCTCCACTGCTTCTGCCGCTGCGTCCTTCTCCACCGCCACAACTACCGCCGCGTCCTTCTCCATCTTCCGACGACCAAGGGCAAGGGAGGTGGTTGCTGGCTCGTAGGAGGTAGGGTTCGAGGGGAGAGGAGAGCTTTTTTGCTGATTTGGGGAAGAAAAGCAGGAGGGGTGGGGGAGTGGAGGAGACGCGGGTGGGGGAGGCGGCCTTTATTTGGCGTGGGTGGACGTTTGGAGTTACAGAGGCTAGACGCGTGGCGTCGTGCACTCGTGCACGCCCCCACCTCTTTCCTTTTTTTTGTTTTCTCTACTTTTTTTTGACCCGTGGAGCACAGGAGGTGGGATACTGACATGTAGGAAGGTGATTTTTCCCACCACCTCCAAATGACCCCAATTTTGTTTTACATGGTGAAATACATGTGCTAAACATGGCTATGAAATAAATTTGAAAAAAATGTATTTTACAATGACCCCTTAAGGTATAGACCGATAATTTGATCAGTCATTGTACAGGGCAGTATAAAATCAAAAAAAAAATCAAAAAATGTAAAACCTTGAAAACCTAGCTATGTTTGTGTAAGAGATCATGTGTGCAAGGTGATTTAGAGGAGGTCGAAAAAATCACCGCATTACGGAGGGACCATTTGGTTCAATTAAGCCAGTTTTTGTAGAAAGGTGATTTTTCCCACCACCTCCAAATGACCCCAATTTTGTTTTACATGGTCAAATACTTGTGCCAAACATGGCTATGAAAGAAATTTCAAAAAAATTGTATTTTGCAATGTCCCCTTAAGGTATAGACCGATGTTTTGATCAGTTATTCTACAGGACAGTATAAATTCAAAAAAAATCAAAAAAAAGTAAAAACCTTGAAAACGTAGCTATGTTTGTGTAAGAGATCATGTGTGCAAAATTTGAGGTGATTTAGAGGAGGTCGAAAAAATCACCGCATTATGTAGGGACCATTTGGTCTCACTTAAGCCAGTTTTTGTAGAAAGGTGATTTTTTCCACCACCTCCAAATCACCCCAAATTTTGCAGGCATGATCTCTTTCATAAACACAGAAAGAATATGAATGTTTTCTATTTTTTAGAATTCCATATATTTTATACTGGCTTGGTGAAACTCAGGTACATACCTCCGACTCTACCTCAAGGGGACAGTGTAAACTTCATTTTTGTTGAAATTCCATTGATAATCATATGTATTACATGTAAGTGAGCATGTATAAAAATTAGGAGGTGAGTTGAAGAAGGTAAAAAAATTGACATGTGACATATGCAAAAAATAAAATAAAAATTTAAAATAATGCCCGCCTACTAGCTAAATTCACACAGACCACGGCCTGCATACGACTAGAAAGCCAACCGCATATGGGCCAGGACGCAGACCCGTGGGGGGCATGAATTTCTGCTGCTAGTAGGCCCAGGGGGCAGTGAGGAACGAGGTTAGACAATGCGTTGTCTGCTTTAGAGAGGAACTTGAGAGAGAGAGATCTCAGCCGGGTATATAAACCGGTGCGATCTCCTCTCGCTTGGCGAGGTGGGACTAAACTCCCACCACCACTCGGCTGTGCCCGGCGCGGCTCTGGCTTGGGCCCAATTCGGGTGGGCTGTCCCAGGCCAGCCTCACCCGCGCGCTGAAATATTTCACTTCCTATTTCTTAATATTCTTTTCTGTTCTATATTGTCTTTTATTTCACTTATTAATTCCAATATTTCTTATCTTTTTTATTATATTTACAACATTTTAAAGTCAAATCTCTGTTTTCTCTTTTATTTCTTCTGACAGTTTTAAAATTCAAAAATGTAGGAAAAAATGTTGTGTTCTATTTCACTTCTTCATTCCAATATTTCTTTTCTTTTTTATATTCAAAATATTTTTAAATCAAATCTCTTTTTTCTCTTTTATTTCTTCTGACAGTTTTTAAATTCAAAAAATGTAAGATAATATGTTGTCTTTTATTTCACTTCTTATTCTGATATTTCTTTTCTGTTTTATATTTGAAATAATTTTTGTCTACTTGCTGTTGGTTCCAGATTATATGAAAATGCATTTCTCATACTACTAAATGTTGTTGTCTGCAATTCACGGAATACTTATATGCTAAGTACTGCAAGGATATGAGATTCAAAAGACATTGGTTAACAGAATCTCTAATTTAAAAAGACTACAAACATAAGCTACTCACAGAAGCATAGATACCGCTGCTGTCAGGAAAGGATCCATCCCTCCCACCCACCCAGCAGCTCACACAAACAGTATAAACCGAGCACAAGCGCCACACCAGAACCAGTTTTTAGTGCACTACATATTACATGACCCAAATAGACAAGACATAAAAACAAAGCAGGATAGGCTTTTCTCTAGCAAGAGATTGTCTTCAGATGCTTCCAGCATGTCCAGCCTCAAGGATGAACCAGCGTCGGCACCCCTATCCTCCATGCATGCCTAGTACATCTGAACATCTCCCCCGCAACCTGCTCAACTTCTCTTACGCCCGCCGTCATGCGCCTTATTTTTTCTTGGTTTTTCTGCAACACATTCCAATCATGTAAATTTTAAATAATCATATTAACAGGAACACAGAGATCAACCAGCCTCATATGTTTGCCCACTGAATGAACTATTCATAAATTTGCACATGTTTGAAAAATTCAGATAATTGAAGCATAATTTACATAAGTGGACTATTCAGAAATTTAAACTATCATTGACTGAATGTTTGGAAGCTTGTAGATAATTGAAGCATAATTTACATGCAGGAAGAATGAATGTTTGGAAGCTTGTAGTACAGCTTTCATTAGGAAGCCCTAAATTGCACTAGTGAAATTGCACTACTCAAATATTTCAGTGTCTTCCTGTCTCTACTAAAACTGTAGACACCTGTCTCTACTGAAATTGCACTACTGAAATATTTCAGAGTGTACCAGTGAGTACTGAAACTGCACTAGTGAAATATTTCAGTGTGTACCAGTGAGTACTGAAACTGCACTAGTGAAATATTTCAGTGTGTACCAGTGAGTACTGAAACTGCACTAGTGAAATATTTCAGTGTCTAGCAGTGTGTACTGAAATTGAACTACTGAAATATTTCAGTTTCTACCAGTGTTTACTGAAAATGAACTACTGAAATATTTCAGTGTCTACAACTGTCTACTAAACTTGCAGTATTGAAATATTTCAGTGTCTACCCAGAGTCTACCACTGTAAAACTGTGTACTGAACTTGTGTACTGAACTTGCAGTACTGAAACGTAATTTATTCTTTCCAACTAACTAAGCTGCCATCCAGAGGCTATGGATTGAAGTAGACAGGTAGCAAGAACATATTGCAGAGAATCAAATTAACCAAGTGGCAAGTAATGATTTACAAATCAAGAATCTTACCCTAAACATAGCTACCGCCGCCGTTCAGATGAGGAGAGCGGCGAGGGAAGCGTGGAGAACGGCGGGGAAGCGACGTCGCGACCACTGTCCTCCTCCTCTTGCGCTTCCGAGTCTCCGGTGACTCGGTTGGTGGCTGCACAATCACCAACGGCACCTCGTACAGGGTGGCTTCCTGATCCTCTGGATGCTCTACCCTGGATCTGTACGCCCACCACCTCCGCCTGACCCACTCCTTGGGCGAATCCGTCTGCTCCATCGCCCAGAGGAGGACCTCGATGAACGCCACCGGTACTGCGGGCGGGGGCCAGAGCGCCAACCTCTCACTCTTCTTCATATGATCAATCATGGCCTGTGCCGTCCAGGACATCTGCCGTTTGTTGTCAAACGACGAACAGATCTCCCTCATCCTGGCCATCTTGACCTCGTTGCCGGCGGCGATCTGCACGATATTGTCCTCCATCAGCGTGGCAAAGTTGGCCTTATCGCCGCCGGCGATCTGCTCGATCTCCAGGTCCATCGAGGTTCTGGCTTGGTTGGGAGAGGGGCGTGGATGTGGAAGAGGAGACGAGCAAAGTTGCGGCAGCGAGAAGGAGGAGATGGCTGCGGTGGATCTGGAATGCGGGAGAGGGAGGAGATGGCAGCGGTTGTCTAATGGCGATGGAAGAGGAGAGTGTTGGAAATATGCCCTAGAGGCAATGATAAATTGGTTATTATTATATTTCCTTGTTCATGATAATCGTTTATTATCCATGCTATAATTGTATTGTTTGGAAACTCAAATACATGTGTGGGTACATAGACAAACACTGTGTCCCTAGTAAACCTCTAGTTGACTAGCTCGTTGATCAAAGATGGTTAAGGTTTCCTAGCCATTGACATGAGATGTCATTTGATAACGGGATCACATCATTAGGAGAATGATGTGATGGACAAGACCCAAACTGCGAACGTAGCATATGATCGTGTCAGTTTATTGCTATTGTTTTCTGCATGTCAAGTATCTGTTCCTATGACCATGAGATCATGCAACTCCCTGACATCGGAGGAGTACCTTGTGTGTATCAAACGTCGCAACGTAACTGGGTGACTATAAAGGTGCTCTACAGGTATCTCCGAGGGTGTCTGTTGGGTTGGCATGGATCAAGACTGGGATTTGTTACTCCGTATAACGGAGAGGTATCTCAGGGCCCACTCAGTAATACAACATCACAATGAGCCTTGCAAGCAATGTGACTAAAGTGTTAGCCACGAGATCTTGTATTATGGAACGAGTAAAGAGACTTGCCGGTAACGAGATTGAACTAGGTATAGAGATACCGACGATCGAATCTCGGGCAAGTAACATACCGAAGAACAAAGGGAACAGCATACGGGATTAACTGAATCCTTGACATAGATGTTCGACCGATAAAGATCTTCGTAGAATATGTAGGAGCCAATATGGGCATCCAGGTCCCGCTATTGGTTATTGATCGTAGAGGTGTCTCGGTCATGTCTACATAGTTCTCGAACCCGCAGGGTCTACACACTTAACGTTTGGTGACGATTAGTATAGTTGAGTTATTATGTTGGTGACCGAAAGTTGTTCGGAGTCTCGGATAAGATCCCGGACATGACGAGGATCTCCGGAAGAGTCCGGAGGTAAAAATTGATATATGTGATAATAGTGTTTTGATCTCCGGAAGAGTTCCGGAGTTCACCGGAAGGGGTTCCGGATGTTTACCGAAGTGTTCGGGTGCAGCAACACTTTATATGGGCCAAAGGGATAAAGCCCACGAGGTGTTGGAAAGTGCAAAAAGTAGTTTTGCTGCCGCGTAAGCGGTACTACCGCTTGTGTGAAGCGGTACTACCGCTTGTGCACGGTACTGCAGGGATCCGAGTTGGACTCTTTCCCTGCGGGCCAAACCGACCTTGTGCGGGCAAACCCGACCTGGAGGAGGCTTTTACTCCAAGTTTAGACCCCAAGGCTCAACATATAAATAGAGGGGCAGGGCTAGCACACGGGATAGATCAAGATTTCCCCAAGCCGTGTGCGGCAACCCTAACCCTCTAGTTCCTCCGTCATAATCTCCGTAGCGCTTGGCGAAGCCCTGCAGAGATTGTTCCTCACCACCATGACCACGCCGTCGTGCTGCCGGAACTCAACCACTACTTCACCATCGCTCGCTGGATCGAGGAGGTGAAGGCGTCATCAAGCCGTACGTGTGTTGAACGCGGAGGTGCCGTCCGTTCGGCACTAGTTCGTGATCGGATCGAGGGACGACTTGCGATTTGGATCGCGGAGACGTTCGACTACATCAACCGCGTTTCTTAAACGCTTCCGCTTAGCGATCTACAAGGGTATGTAGATTCACTCTCCCTCTCGTAGATGCTCATCACCATGGATAGATCTTGTGTGTGCGTAGGAAAATTTTTGTTTCCCATGCAATGTTCCCCAACAGTGGCATCATGAGCTAGGTCTATGCGTAGATGAGATCTCGAGTAGAACACAAACGAGTTGTGGGCGTGGGTGTATACATATTGCTTGCCGTTACTAGTTGATACTTGATTCGGCGGTATTGTGAGATGAAGCGGCCCGGACCGACATTACGCGTACACTTACGCGAGACAGGTTCCTTCAACTAACATGTAACTTCGTTGCATAAAGATGGCTAGCGGGTGTCTGTCTCTCTCACTTTAGTTGAATCGATTTCAATGAAGAGGGTTCTTTTAGAAGATCAAAAAGCAATCACTACACCACGTTGTGGTTTTGCGTAGGTAAGAACGGTTCTTGCAAACCCGTAGCAGCCATGTAAAATTTGCAACAACAATTAGAGGACGTCTAACTTGTTTTTGCAGGGTATGTTGTGATGTGATATGGCCAATTACATGATGAGATATATGTGATGTATGAGATGATCATGTGTTGTATAGAATATCACTACTTGCATGTCGATGAGTACGGCAACTGGCAGGAGCCATAGAGTTGTCTTTAATTATTGTATGACCTGCGTGTCAATCATTAAGCGCTATGTAATGCTTTACTTTATCGCTAAACGTTAGCAATAGTCGTGGAAGCAACAGTCGGCGCGACAACCTTATGGCGACACGTTGATGGAGATCAAGATGATGGAGATCATGGTGTCATGCCGGTGACGATGGAGATCATGCCGGTGCTTTGGAGATGGAGATCAAAAGCACAAGTTCATGGCCATATCATGTCACTTATGATTTGCATGTGATGTTAATCCTTTTATGCATCTTATTTTGCTTAGGACGACGGTAGCATTATAAGGTGATCCCTCTCTTAAATTTCAAGATAAATTGTGTTCTCCCCGAGTGTGCACCGTTGCGAAAGTTCGTCGTTTCGAGACACGCCGTGATGATCGGGTGTGATAGACTCCACGTTCACATACAACGGGTGCAAGCCATGTTGCACACGCGGAACACTTGGGTTAAACTTGACGAGCCTAGCATGTACAGACATGGCCTCGGAACACAAGAGACCGAAAGGTCGAACATGAGTCATATAGTAGATATGATCAACATGAAGATGTTCACCATTGAAACCACCTCAACTCACGTGATGATCGGACTTGAGTTGGTGGATTTGGATCGTGTTACACTCGAATGACCGGAGGGATGTCAATTTGAGTGGGAGTTTTTTAAGTAATATGATTAATTAAACTCATTATCTTGAACAATAGTCTAAGTTGTCTTTGCTATATTTATGTTGTAGATCATGGCTCGCGCAGTAGCACCCCTGAATTTTAATGCGTTCCTAGAGAAAGCTAAGTTGAAAGATGATGGAAGTAACTTTGTGGACTGGGCCCGTAATCTAAGGATTATCCTTACGGCTTCCCAAAAGGCTTATGTCCTTGATGCACCGCTTGGTGATCCACCCACTCCAGTTGAGTCTCTAGACGTTGTGAACGCCTGGCAGGCTCGTTCTGATGATTACTCAATAGTTCAATGTGCAATGTTGTATGGCTTAGAACCGGGACTTCAAAGACGTTTTGAACGTCATGGAGCATATGAGATGTTCCAGGAGTTGAAGTTTATCTTTCAGAAGAATGCCCGGATAGAGAGATATGAGATCTCCGATAAGTTCTATACTTGCAAGATGGAGGAGAACGGGTCTATCAGTGATCACGTGCTCAGAATGTCTGGGTACTCCACCCGTCTGGCTGAATTGGGGATGCCCCTTCCGCCAGAGGCTATCACTGACAGAGTTCTTCAATCATTGCCACCTAGCTACAAGAGCTTCGTGTTGAACTATAACATGCACGGGATGAACAAGTCAGTCGCCGAGCTGTTTGCGATGCTGAAAGCCGCTGAGTCTGAAATTCAGAAGGAGCATCAAGTGTTGATGGTCAATAAAACCACTAGTTTCAAGAAAAATGGCAAGGGTAAGAAGGGTAAATCTAAGAAGGGTGGCAAAGCAGTTGCTGCTCCTGTGAAGAAACCCAAGGCTGGACCCAAACTAGAAACTGTGTGTTTTCATTGCAAGGGAACTGGACACTGGAAGCGGAACTGCCCCAAGTATTTGGCTGACAAGAAGGTGGCCAACAACAAACAAGGTATATATGATATACATGTTATTGATGTGTACCTTACCAACTCTCGTTGTAGTGCCTGGGTATTTGATACCAGTGCGGTTGCTCATATTTGCAACTCAAAACAGGAACTGCGGAATAGACGGAGGCTGGCAAAGGACGAAGTGACGATGCACGTGGGAAATGGTTCCAAGGTTGATGTGATCGCCGTCGGCACGCTCGCTCTTCGATTACCGTCGGGATTAGTGATGAACCTAAATAAGTGTTATTTGGTGCCTGCGTTAAGCATGAACATTATATCTGGATCTTGTTTATTGCGAGACGGTTACTCATTTAAATCAGAGAATAATGGTTGTTCTATTTATATGAGTAATATCTTTTGTGGTCATGCACCCAATGTGAGGGGTTTATTCTTATTGAATCTCGATAGTAATGATACACATGTTCATAACATTGATGCCAAAAGATGTAGAATTGATAATGATAATACCACTTTCTTGTGGCACTGCCGTTTAGGTCATATTGGCGTAAAACGCATGAGGAAGCTCCATGCTGATGGACTTTTGGAGTCACTTGATTTTTTATCACTTGACACATGTGAGCCATGCCTCTTGGGCAAGATGACTAAAACGCCGTTCTCTAGAACAATGGAACGGACAAGTGACTTATTGGAAATCATACATACTGATGTGTGCGGTCCAATGAGCATTGAGGCGCGCGGTGGTTATCGTTACTTTCTCACCTTCACTGATGACTTAAGTAGATATGGGTATATTTACTTAATGAAACACAAGTCTGAAACGTTTGAAAAGTTCAAACAATTTCAGAGTGAAGTTGAGAATCATCGTAACAAGAAGATTAAATTCCTACGATCTGATCGAGGAGGAGAATCTCTGAGTTATGAGTTTGGCAGTCACTTAAGACAATGTGGAATTGTTTCACAACTGACACCGCCTGGAACACCACAGCGTAATGGTGTGTCCGAACGTCGTAATCGAACTTTATTGGATATGGTGCGATCTATGATGTCTCTTGCCGATTTGCCACTATCGTTTTGGGGTTATGCATTAGAGACAGCTGCATTCACTTTAAATAGGGCACCATCGAAATCCGTTGAGACAACGCCATATGAACTTTGGTTTGGCAAGAAGCCAAAGCTGTCGTTTCTTAAAATTTGGGGATGTGATGCTTATGTCAAAAAGCTTCTGCCTGAAAAGCTGGAACCCAAAGCGGAGAAATGCGTCTTCATAGGATACCCAAAAGAGACAGTTGGGTATACCTTCTATCTCAGATCCGAAGGCAAAGTGTTTGTCGCTAAAAACGGAACATTTCTTGAGAAAGAGTTTCTCTCGAAAGAATTGAGTGGGAGGAAGATAGAACTTGATGAGGTTGTTGAACCTTTACTTCAACCTGAGAGTAGCGCAGTGCAGAAAGTTGTTTCTGTGGAGCCTACACTAGCTGAAGAGGAAGTTAATGATGATGATCATGAAGCTTTGGATCAAGTTGCTATCGAACCTCGTAGGTCGACAAGGACGCGTACTGCTCCCGAGTGGTACGGCAACCCTGTCTTAGAGGTCATGTTGTTAGACAACGTTGAACCTACGAGCTATGGAGAAGCGATGATGGGCCCGGATTCCGAGAAGTGGTTAGAGGCCATGAAATCCGAGATGGGATCCATGTATGAAAACAAAGTATGGACTTTGGAAGTATTACCTGAAGGGCGTAAGGCCATTCAGAACAAATGGATCTTTAAGAGGAAGACGGACGCGGATGGTAATGTCACCGTCTATAAAGCTCGACTTGTGGCAAAGGGTTTTTCACAAGTTCAAGGAGTTGACTACGATGAGACCTTCTCACCCGTAGCGATGCTTAAGTCCGTCAGAATCATGTTAGCAATAGCTGCCTTTTTCGATTATTAAATTTGGCAGATGGATGTCAAAACAGCATTCCTTAACGGTTTCCTTAAGGAAGAGTTGTATATGATGCAACCAGAAGGTTTTGTCGATCCAGAGAATGCTGACAAAGTTTGCAAACTCCAGCGATCCATTTATGGACTGGTGCAAGCATCTCGGAGTTGGAATCTTCGCTTTGATGAAGTGATCAAAGCGTTCGAGTTTATACAAGTTTACGGAGAAGCTTGTATTTACAAGAAAGTGAGTGGGAGCTCTATAGCGTTTCTAATATTATATGTGGATGACATATTGCTGATTGGAAACAATATAGAAATGTTGGAAAGCGTGAAGGAATATTTGAACAAGAGTTTTTCAATGAAGGACCTAGGAGAAGCTGCTTTCATATTAGGCATCAAGATCTATAGAGATAGATCAAGACGCTTAATAGGACTTTCACAGAGCACATACCTTGATAAGATTTTGAAGAAGTTCAAAATGGATCAGTCCAAGAAGGGGTTCTTGCCTGCTTTGCAAGGTGTGAAGTTGAGTAAGACTCAATGCCCAGTGACTGCAGAAGATAGAGAAAAGATGAGTGTCATCCCCTATGCTTCAGCCATAGGCTCTATTATGTATGCAATGCTGTGCACAAGACCCGATGTCAGCCTTGCCATAAGTATGGTCGGAAGGTTTTAAAGTGATCCAGGATTGGAACACTGGACGGCGGTCAAGAATATCCTGAAGTACCTAAAAAGGACTAAGGATATGTTTCTCGTTTATGGAGGTGATCAAGAGCTCGTCGTAAAGGGTTACGTCGATGCAAGCTTTGACACTGATCCGGATGACTCTAAGTCTCAAACCGGATACGTGTTTATTCTTAATGGGGGTGCGGTTAGCTGGTGCAGTTCCAAGCAAAGCGTGGTAGCTGATTCTACATGCGAAGCGGAGTACATCGCAGCCTCGGCGGCGGCGAAGGAAGGTGTCTGGATGAAGGAGTTCATGACAGATCTTGGAGTAGTGCCTAGTGCGCTTAACCCAATGACTCTGTTTTGTGATAACACTGGTGCCATTGCTCTAGCCAAGGAACCAAGATTTCACAAGAGGACCAGACACATAAAGCGACGCTTCAATTCCATCCGCGATTACATCAAGGAGGACGACATAAATATTTGCAAAGTACACACGGATCTGAATGTTGCAGATCCGATGACTAAACCTCTTCCAAGGGCTAAACATGAACAACACCAGAACTGCATGGGTGTTCGATTCATTACAATGTAAATCACATAGTGATGTGAACTAGATTATTGACTCTAGTGCAAGTGGGAGACTGTTGGAAATATGCCCTAGAGGCAATGATAAATTGGTTATTATTATATTTCCTTGTTCATGATAATCGTTTATTATCCATGCTATAATTGTATTGATTGGAAACTCAAATACATGTGTGGGTACATAGACAAACACTGTGTCCCTAGTAAGCCTCTAGTTGACTAGCTCGTTGATCAAAGATGGTTAAGGTTTCCTAGCCATTGACATGAGATGTCATTTGATAACGGGATCACATCATTAGGAGAATGATGTGATGGACAAGACCCAAACTACGAACGTAGCATATGATCGTGTCAGTTTATTGCTATTGTTTTCTGCATGTCAAGTATCTGTTCCTATGACCATGAGATCATGCAACTCCCTGACATCGGAGGAGTACCTTGTGTGTATCAAACGTCGCAACGTAACTGGGTGACTATAAAGGTGCTCTACAGGTATCTCCGAGGGTGTCTGTTGGGTTGGCATGGATCAAGACTGGGATTTGTTACTCCGTATGACGGAGAGGTATCTCAGGGCCCACTCAGTAATACAACATCACAATGAGCCTTGCAAGCAATGTGACTAAAGTGTTAGCCACGAGATCTTGTATTACGGAACGAGTAAAGAGACTTGTCGGTAACGAGATTGAACTAGGTATAGAGATACCGACGATCGAATCTCGGGCAAGTAACATACCGAAGAACAAAGGAAACAGCATACGGGATTAACTGAATCGTTGACATAAATGTTCGACCGATAAAGATCTTCATAGAATATGTAGGAGCCAATATGGGCATCTAGGTCCCGCTATTGGTTATTGATCGTAGAGGTGTCTCGGTCATGTCTACATAGTTCTCGAACCCGCAGGGTCTACACACTTAACGTTTGGTGACGATTAGTATAGTTGAGTTATTATGTTGGTGACCGAAAGTTGTTCGGAGTCTCGGATAAGATCCTGGACATGACGAGGATCTCCGGAAGAGTCCGGAGGTAAAAATTGATATATGTGATAATAGTGTTTTGATCTCCGGAAGAGTTCCGGAGTTCACCGGAAGGGGTTCCGGATGTTTACCGAAGTGTTCGGGTGCAGCAACACTTTATATGGGCCAAAGGGATAAAGCCCACGAGGTGTTGGAAAGTGCAAAAAATAGTTTTGCTGCCGCGTAAGCGGTACTACCGTTTTGTGAAGCGGTACTACCGCCCAAGCGGTACTACCGCTTGTGTGAAGCGGTACTACCGCCCAAGCGGTACTACCGCTTGTGTGAAACAGTACTACCGCTTGTGCGCGGTACTGCAGGGATCCGAGTTGGACTCTTTCCCTGCGGGCCAAACCGACCTTGTGCGGGCAAAACCGACCTGGAGGAGGCTTTTACTCCAAGTTTAGACCCCAAGGCTCAACATATAAATAGAGGGGCAGGGCTAGCATACGGGATAGATCAAGATTTCCCCAAGCCGTGTGCGGCAACCCTAACCCTCTAGTTCCTCCGTCATAATCTCCGTAGCGCTTGGCGAAGCCCTGCAGAGATTGTTCCTCACCACCATCACCACGCCGTCGTGCTGCCGGAACTCAACCACTACTTCACCATCGCTCGCTGGATCGAGGAGGTGAAGGCGTCATCAAGCCGTACGTGTGTTGAACGCGGAGGTGCCGTCCGTTCGGCACTAGTTCGTGATCGGATCGAGGGACGACTTGCGATTTGGATCGCGGAAACGTTCGACTACATCAACCGCGTTTCTTAAACGCTTTCGCTTAGCGATCTACAAGGGTATGTAGATTCACTCTCCCTCTCGTAGATGCTCATCACCATGGATAGATCTTGTGTGTGCGTAGGAAAATTTTTGTTTCCCATGCAACGTTCCCCAACAGAGAGGGCCCTGGCGGCGGTTCTGCATTGGATGAGAGGGGCGGCGCGTGGAAAATTTTCCTATGACTAAAATGCCCCTAGATTAAAATGTGTCCCCACATTGTCATTAGTACCGGGCCTACTGGTTCTAGTACTTTCGAATACTTTGATCGGAGTACTACGCAGTACTACGTATCTGTGTGCCGTTAGATTTAGAGCAACGAACGGCTCCAAAAAAGCCCAACTACTGTAAAACTTGTAACAAACTGGAGTACTTGTGGTTGTGGGGGGCGCCCATCGTGGTTTTGCCAGACGATCTTTCCTGGCCACCGTCCCGAAATCGGTTGCGTATATGCCGCTTTTCTGTTGAACCCTGTGTATGGCGCTTAGTTGCTTTGATGCTGCTTTGGAAGATCGATCTCTTTGTAGGGCTTTATGTAAGTAAGTAAGACGGGTTCATGCAGGTGCGTCAGCACTCCGGAGAGTCCAGAATGCTAAAGCACCTCGTCTCTCAACTTCCGATGGGACAATGGCGCTGTCACCTCTGTCCTGGATGCTGTCGTCGGCTCTTCCTGCCGTCCTTGCCGGCTTTTATACCGGCGGCTCCAACGCGCTTGTAGCAACATCGGAGGAGCTGGCGGCAACAGGTACGGCCATGTATTAAGATATGCATGTGTTTCTTGTTGTGACGTGGTTTCATATACGTACATGTGCATATATCCTGTAGCATCTGTTTGAATAAGATGTAGTACATGTCTCTTGTTGTCATGTGTGTTGCCATTTGTTTTTACGAAAGGTGTATAACGGGATGTAGCTATATCTCAATTACGTATCCTATATACTTAAAAGATCCATCCTTACTATCTTGTTTATCTTGACATGCACCCTATCCACATCATTAGATATCTCAACATGTTCTCGCATCCAAGGCCCTAACATTTTGCACCCAACACCCTAGAATCTTTGTTTTCTTACAAACAAGGCCAAAATTTCGACGAGTCGTGGGGATTTTTGCCGGAAATTGCGGCAGCATAACGCCACACCGGCAGTAGAATCGCTCCACGGCCATGCCTTCTAATTCGCCGTACTATCTCAGAAACAACGAATACACTACTAGCTACATGCCAACTGTTATTCATAGCTAATCAATCCATCCATGTTTCATTATCTTCATTTGTAAATATTCATAGTATCATGCAAACTTTTACTTTCGTGGCTTAAATATCTGTTGAGACTTGATTGTTGGTTGAGCAGATTCATGATTCAGGTCTGTGTCAAATGGAGTGCACTAACGGTAACTGAATGTACCGACTGGGAGGATTATCATCATAACACAAAAGCCTTTTCCTCCAAGGAACATCATGATGGATTCAAGTTTTGTATTATCTATCTGTCGACTGCCTCCATTTGTAGATTTTTCCACCATACATACATAGCTTCATGCAACTAAGATCAAGGTCAACAATGCTTGAGTGGTTAAATTATTTTATGCTATTAGGCCAAGCTACAAACCTGAAGAAGATCAAATATGTGCTCTAGGTGCCAATGCAAAGAACATAAGACCTAGAGTTTCTTCAATCAGGTTAGTATGGAACAGAGGGTATGCTATTATAATGAGTTAATATCTAACTGAAGATGTAAAATTTAATAATTTTCCATCGGAACTTATCAAAAATTTAGGAAATTCCCATTGGCACATGGTAAAATTTAGGATTTAAAAAAAGGTGGAAAATTTAGGCATTTGTTCTTACATGGCAACAGTGCTTAACTTTTTGCCATAGTAAATAGCTTAGCAAAATTGCCATGGTAAAAAATGTGTTTATGGCATGGCAAAAGTTGAAGTGGTGACATGGAAAAAGCTATATTGGAGGCAAGGAAAAGCTAAAAATCTTTTGCCATGGCAAAAAAGTATAAACGTATAAAAGTTGACATGGTATGATTAAATTATTTGCCATGTTTTATGACCCTAGATATGCTTATCACATGGCAAATTTGAAAAAATAGTGTTGATGCAATATCTGCCTACCTTGTGTTTTGGAGATTGTTGACAGAAACAGGTATGGACTGATTTGTTTGCTAGTGCATACAGAGAGAAATAGTCCATACAGAACCGAAGAGAATGCTGCCTTCGGTGGAAAGTTCATGTAACTTCACCGAAGTATATCTGCGTTGCAGAGAAGAACGAGCTCTTTATGATGAAGTCATACAGACGAAACATTTGATGTGAAGGAATTAACCCCTCGAAGAATTATGCTGAAGCGAAGCATTTGATTCGGTTTGGCCGTCCGAAGAAATTGACTGCAGCGAGTGGAAGTCGAAGACAAAGTGAAGACGTAGCATTCATTTCGTTGTTCTTCTTTCATTCTTTTGGAGTCATAGGACCTCCGTACTATTAAGAGGGGTATAGGTTCTCGAAGCTTAGATCCGCTGTGATGCTTGGCCAAAACCTATGAAAGTTGCGAGAGAAATCTCTTTGTGTTCCGAGCAAATACTTGTCAGCAAGAGACTGTGATCTTCTTCGCTGCGAGAGATTTGTCTCGGACCGAGGAGTTAGCATTGCTTGTTCCTCAAGTAATGTTACCGTTGCTCCCAATTCTGACCGTTGTGAAACGTGTCGGTTGGCCATTGGCTGGACCGCGTGTCCAAAATGGTCATTTCCCATACGGGAAGGCTGCGGCTATAAATAGCCACCCCGCTCCAACGTTGCCCATTGGCTGCTCCGCTTAAGATTTCTGAGAAGATTGATTGAGCAACCCCTCTCCGAGTGATTTGAGTTTAAGATCCACCGAGAGAAAACCAAGAACCCAAAACTTAGACAGTGGTTTAGCATCACAGTGGCTCTGAGTGAGAGTTCTTGTACCTATTACTCTTGAGAGCTGCGCACTCTCTAGACGGATAGGTTTCCGCTCGAGTGTTGAAGAGTTGTTGTCTTCACCGAGCTAGATCTTCAGCAACCAAGAGTGATTGTGGTTCGCGAAGGACGACCGAAGGTTTGGAGATCTCCGACAAGGATCTACCACGAGTGAAATCAACTGGAGTCTGATCAGCTTCGAGTTGAAGGAGAATAGGGTGAAGAGAGTTTATCTTCCATGTTATGTCACAGCCCCTCCAACCAGACGTAGCCCTTTGGCAGAAGGGTGAACTGGTCTACCAAATCTCTGTCGCCATCGAGCACCACTGGTTCTATCTACTCTACTGCAATTCCTTCTGTAGTTTACATTCGTGCTCTGTGTTGATAGTTCTTCGATCGTTATCCACTATCGTAGCTTTTGCATCATCTATCGCCCTAGTTGTCATAAGTTGATCTTCGAGTCATATTTCCGCGTGTGCTCAGCATTCTGTTTATATTATCATCATTTCTTCTCGGTTAACCATCCTGCATAACTCTCATCACCCGCGTCATGTTTTGCCTCGTACTATTGCATCTGTTTGCCTGTTGCATTACTCTCATCGTAGTTAAACCTGTGATTTCCCAAGCTCGTACTGTTATTACTTCATTTATCGAGGAACATGCTTCTGAAGACAAAAATTGATTCAGCTCATTTCATCCTTTACATCATTCCGCTGCTGTGAATGAGATCTGTTCAAAACTTTCGAAAGAAATTTTGAATCTCCCATGCACCCCCCCTCTGGTCGATATACTCTCGGTCCTAACAATTGGTATCAGAGCAGGTACTCACTGTCTCTGTTTATTAAAGGTCTAACGTCCTTAGAGTTTTGAGTATGTCGTATGCAGGTAGATCCTCGCACTCTGAAGGTTTTCCTATCTTCGATGGTAATGACTATCTGTACTGGAAGGAAAGAATGAGAATCAGAATTCAAGCAATCAACTTTGATCTATGGCAGATTGTGGAAAATGGATACACCATTCAGCAACCGAATGATCTGACCTCCGATGACAAAGCAAATCTGCAGTTGGATGCTCAAGCAAAAGATATCATCTATTGCGGTCTGTCAAAAGATATTTTTCGTCGATTCCAGAAGCTCGGCACTGCAAAGCAAATTTGGGATGCCATCAAAAATGCTCATGAAGAATTTATTGCCAGAACGGATCCCCACACTCAAATGCTTCGTGCCATGTTTACTGGTTTCAGAAGCTTGCAGAAGGAAAGTGCTATGGAACTCACTGATCGATTGATAAACATTGTCGAAAGGCTTCAACAGCGAGGAGTAACTGACATCACCGACAGAGATGTGGTCAACAAGCTTCTAAGTGCTCTTAATGCAACCTTTGACCCCATTGTAGCTGAAATCAAGCAAAGACCTGACTATGAAGAACTTCACTATGTTGAGGTCATGACGTTGTTGTCTCTTCACGAAGCAAAGACCTGACTAGAATGCTTATTTCGCTCATAAGAGGCAGGGATATCGGTACCTCCCATCTCTGCAATATATAAACATGTTCACCAACATAATGTATACTAAATGATAACCCACGCATTGCTTCGGGCAACGGTTGCAATATGATATTAGATTATTTGGAACATGAATATTTGGATGAATAAAATGAGAACTAATACTAAAAATACATATGATTTATTGTTTTCAATTATTGACGTAGGGTTTTTTCATGCAAGTTTGGATAATGAGGTGGCATGTGTGCATGTTAAGAAAAATATGTTAGCGGGGGTTAGCAATTTAGATATAGATAATCAATCATACTTTTTTTTGAACAAAATCAATCATACTTCTGCGTATGTGTACATCGATCGGGGTATAGCACGTTCAAGTATAGCAGGTCATATTTTTTTTTCTCTGGAAAGTAGTAGGGAAACGTTTGCTGCCGGCCGAAGCGTTGTGCCGGACGCCTCGGCACGCACTGCTGCTCGCGGGCCCATGTGGCCACTCGCGTTACCCACGCGCGCCACGTGGCTGGGGATCCACGCAACCGTCATCTCCCCCGTGACCTTATCCTCTCCAGTCGCACCGCTATCCCTTCTTCTCCCCTGCTTCCGCACCATCGACGGCGAGGTCTCGACCATGGCGCGTCCCACTGCAACTCCGACTCTGCTGTTTTTTGGAAGCAGGACTGCATGGGGACACGGTGACGGCCTGGGAAGTTCCCATCGGCATCCATCGACGGCAGGGAAACGGCGACCTCCAGTGCTGGAAACCATGTCGCGCAATGTTGCGGTGCTGCTACCAGCGACGGTGGAGAAGGTACGACGGTCGCGATCAACAAGCTGTACGTTTTGCTGGAACAAAGACTATGGGTGCTACAACCGGCTATGGCGGAGCTACCACCGGCGATTTTTTTTACTACAACCATGTACGGATTAGCTGTGACCCGGGTCGGCGGCGACAACATTTGCTGCAACCGTTGTCGTTTTTGCTACTACCGGCGTCGTTGTTTGCTACATGCTTCATGGTTTAGCTGCGATGTGCGACGACAGCGGCAATGTTTTTGCTACAAACGCCGCTGGATTTTGCTACATCCGTACATGGATTAGCTGCAACCCGCGGCGGCGGTTTGCTGCAACTGTGCTTCGGTTTTGCTACCACTGGCGAAGATTTTTGCTACATCCATGCATTGCTACCACGGTGCTTCAAACACGGCGATGAGCAGCGCGATATGCTGGTGGGGGTTGTGCGGGGGCGAGGCAGTCGGAGGCAGGACGAGATGCGTGCGGGGGAGACGAGGCAGAGCATGGGGAAGAAGGCGCGGGTGACCCGCAGGAGACTGACACGCGTCGGGAAGAGACGGTGTCCTGTCGCGAGGAAGACGACGACAGAGCTCGAACGCCAGATCGATGGCTACTGATGGGGCGAATCGAACGGCTCGCGCGGCGATTTCGGCCGGTCGACCGGCGCCTAGTACTCGCCAAAGTAGTAACACGTGGACATAATTACTATGAGAAAATAGGTTTTGGACTAGACTCTGAACCTTGTTACTTGGTCGAGTTAAACACATGTATAGGCGTTGCAACAGATATTGATCGGTTAGTTGTTGAGAACGTGGCCCAATGCAAATCTGATCTCTTGATGACAAAATTAAAGAACTTATAAGAGTACAACACGAAATCAACTGTTTTTTTTTTTTTTTTTTTGAGAACAAATCAAATGTTCACGAGTCCAGGTCTAACATGCACGTCCTTCTCCGACGATCCAGGAAACTAACCAACATCTATATAATATACAAACGCCCACAGAGATCGAGAAATCGACCGAGTTAGGTTCCAAACGAGCAGCAGATCAACAAAGCGACATACATACAATCGATTTCTTGGCGGCGGCCGGAGATCGACTAGCGAGACGTACGACGATGGGCGCCACCCACCGCTACTCCTCCCTCCAGCCGGACGAGGAAGAGAAGCAGCAGGAGGTATCACCGTTGGAAAACTTCTGCTTCTGCATGGAAAAATTCTGCTTCTGCGTGGTGGCGTCCACTGTGGTAATCTTGGTCGCAGCATGTATCGGCGGCTTGGTCTTCTGGATGACCCAGGCCTGGGGCCAATGGCCCCACTACTATGTCTCCATCGACTCCGTCACCGGCCTCGACACGGCGACCGACATCGGGCAGAAGCCCGCGCTGCACCCACACTTTAATCTCACCATCCGCGTAGCCTCCCGGGGATATTGGGACGAGGAGTGCTTCAAGCCTGGCATGTACGTCGTCCTGTCCTACCGTGGCATCCCGCTCGCCTCCACCGCCACGCTCATGGAGCGGCAGATCTGTGCCGAGCCGGGAAAGGCGGTTGATCATCGACTTGTCACGGGGGGCACCGGGGTGGTCGTGCCGGGGTCCGTACTGGACGGCCTGGCCATGGACATGCGCGGTGGGACGCTGATGCTCGATGTCGAGCTTCGTGGTTGGGGATGGTGGTCGTGCGGGAACAGGGCTGTCGGTGATGGCGCTGCCATCCAAAGGGAGTGCTAGATGTAATTATTATGGCTGGCTAGACCAATTATGTGTCATGCTTAATTTCATTCAGCAGGTACTACAGTTTATCTATGGGTATGCAATTAATCAGTGGTACTGTTTATTATCCTTTTGATGATTGAAAAGCTAACCATTGCCTGTGTATGATTTAATCCTGGATGTCGTTTAATTAATTAGTTCAATTATTATAATAGCTTCATATATTAACTAATTCATTTATAGTTTGTATATCCAAAATATGGCTCCAAACATGTTCCCATGTTGTCCACTCTCGCGCATATTTCTACATTGTTTTCACACATACAAGACGTACCTTTGATATATACAAAGGGGAGGTCATGGTCTAGAACTTTGCGAAAGGTGTCCCTTGACCCAAAAAACTCAAATAATTTCCCCATGCCGTCTCCGAGTAGGCAACTCAACCCCGTACCGCACCACAAAGCCAAGTAAAGGCGAGCCGGTTCTTATTCATCGCTTCGTCTCTCCTTATCGTTCTCCACTCCCATAGCAGCGACTATGGTTATGACGGTTGGCACTCAAACTCTTGGTCCTGCTATCTACTCTCACTGATCTGACATCCCAAACACTGAATTAGTCATGAACCCTATGATTTTTTCAAAATGACAGGATTCCTGCATTCATTAAGAAGAAAAAAGTTGCTCGGTTAATTATGGAAAACCAAGCGAAAACCATATTGCCTCAAGGGAAAACAGTTGCTCGATGAACCCTACGGTAAAGAATACTAGACACTACTAGAAAAAAGCACATTAGTGGCGCACCACTTTTGGGTATTAATGGCGCACCATAGGTGCGCCACTATTACCACGCCACTAATAAGAAATACTAATGGCGCACCTCTGGTGCGCCATTAGTATTGCAGGTAACAGTGGCGCACCTCTGGTGCGCCATTACTATTGCTACAGGTGCGCCACTGGTAACTTTTTTTTTAATTTTTTTTTGATTTTTTTTGAATTTTGAAGGCGGGAAAATAGTAGTGGCGCACCGTCTAACCCCCACCGTGCGCCATTGCTATTTTTGAATTTTGAATTTGGATCTGGATCTAGATCTGACTCGTTTTTTTGGCTCGTTTTTTTGCTCGTTTTTTTTGCTCGAATTTTTTTCAAATTTCGTTCTGGTACGTTCTTGTGTGTTTGGGTGGTTGTGTAACGCGCACCGGCGCGAACGGCTGTGGACAGTGGCCGGGATGGGGAGCACGGGCGGCGTCGGGGACAACTCCGGTGACGTGGCTGGCCACCGGCGGGCGGGCGGGGCGGCGCCCTGGCTCCGTTATTGGCACAAGGGGTGGTCGGGGACGTCGGGGTTGACGGGAACGGCTTGGTGCGGAGGCGGGGTCGGTGGTGGCTCTTGCAGCTCCTCCGAGCACCTCCTCGGCGTGTCCTGCAGAGCCACGGTGGGGCAAGTGTTAGCTAGGGCGGAGGAATGCAGAGAGGGAGCAGAGTGGAGCGAGGGCAACCTCCTTGTTGCCGGAGAGCTCCGACTCTCTCCTTCTCTCGGCGGCTGCTCCTGGTGAGCAGGGCTTCGCCCTAGGCTACTAGTTACTGGGGAGAGGGGGGAGATGTGGTGCGAGGTGAGGAGGGGCTCGGGCTGGCCTTATGTAGGCGAGGGGTTATAGACTTAGCAATGGCGCACCACGGGTGTGGTGCGCCATTACTAGTTTTGAAATTTCAAACTAGTAATGGCGCACCACCCCATGGTGCGCCATTGCTAACTTGTTTTTTATTTTTTATTTTTTTGAATTTGGAAGGCGGGAAAGTTAGCAGTGGCGCACTATGCGCTGGTGCGCCACTGCTAATTTTTTTTTATTTTTTTACCTCCAGATCTTAAAATGGCTGTAACTTTTTTTCTGTTAGGTTTTTGAGGATTCTAAAAAATCGATAACGGGCGTAGATGCTTTTTCATATAAAAAACTTTTTCATCGGAGGTCGTATGCAAAAGTTACGGCCATTTTACCGAAACACGACGGTTTTTTTTTGCAAAAAAATTCAAAATTCATGTTTGTTTATTTTCGTAACAACTAGAACACATAACACATGGGCATCTATTTTTTTGAATTTTTTTGAATCTTTTATCATTTTCTTTTATTTTTTTTAAACCAAAAAGGCGATCCGCGGGGGGGGGGGGGGTTGTGTGTGTGTGGTGGGATGTGGTGTGTCTGTGTGTGTGAGCAGTAGTAATGGCGCACCCTCCCTGGTGCGCCATTGCTAACCTTAGCAATGGCGCACCAGGGAGGGTGCGCCATTACTATTGCTCACACTATGTCTGGTGGGGGTGGGGGCCTGCGTGTGTGTGAGCAATAGTAATGGCGCACCCTCCCTGGTGCGCCATTGCTAAGCCCCCACCAGACATAGCAATGGCGCACCACATCTAAGTGCGCCATTACTATGCTACATAGTAATGGCGCACCTAGGTGTGGTGCGCCATTGCTATGTCTGGTGGGGTGGGGGGATGGACAAAAAAAATAGCAATGGCGCACTGCTCAGGTGGTGCGCCACTACTAAAAAAATAACAATGGCGCACCTGTTTCTGGTGCGCCATTGCTATATAGCAGTGGCGCACCACCACTATGATGCGCCACTAATAGGGATATTGGCTATAGCCATTTTTCTAGTAGTGAGATGACGCCCCGCGTGTTGTGGCGGGTATTAGAAAATATTTAGTTGATTTTTGTGTTATCTCGACGTAAAATAAAACACAAAGTAACATCTTGTTCGGAGCAACATCATCAAACAAAACCAATAAACTCTAGTCTGCCATTCAGTCATCAGCACATAAGAATGTGAAATGTCATAAGAAAGTCCAAGATGAATTGGTGTAGATGCCGAGCAACCACTCGGCACAATGTTGAAATGTGCATAGTAATATTTGTTACCATATTTAGACATCTTGCAAGTAAAAATACTAAGTGTTCCCTATCCAATTTTGTTGTACTAATGTACAAAACAGAATCGAAATTTACAGCATTCAACCAACACAATACACCTTCTATGTACGCGAAGAAGACAACTCCAGTTTCGACTATACAAATACTGGATGGAAAACAAGGTAATCAGAAGATCAAGATTACTTCCCGCAAAATAAAAAAGAAGATCAAGATAACTTCTCAAATGCGCAAACATAAAAGATGGATGAACCATATTTTACCAGACAGGAAATTATTAACAAATAAAACATGAGACTGATACTTTTCTAAATTATAGTATTACTACAAATCTGAAAGGTAATGATAAACTCTACCTGAGTACTTCATCCGAACATCTAGTGTGTTTGGTGAAGTGTAATAGACAATATCATGTACTATTTCTTCTCAGGATGATATAACGTAGCTGAGGATCACCAGTTTGAAGTTGGAGATTAACATAAATTCAGACTACATGGTACGATTTCTTATATACATTTGCATGAATCATAGGTATGCACCCATCAGATTAAGGTAAAGGGTCCGACTATGTCACATCTAGATGTGAGATAATACCTCACATCTAACATGACATCATCATACATTGTGGACCCTCCCGTTGACAACTACGATCTGTTCCTTCCTTCGTTTCAAACTCCGTTCCTCTCAGGCCTGTTTATTTGTCCTGGTTGTTTGTTTGTCACAGCCCAACCCACCCTCCACCCCACCCGGCCCCAACAGCCCTTGACAAAGGCCCTTTTTGTTTGTTTTATTTTTGTCCCCTATTTTTTCTAGTTTTGGTCACGTTATTCCTTCTCCCTGTTTTATTTTCTTTCTTGTCCCTGTGTGTCGCACTAACTGGAGAAGCAATCGCTTGCGTGCTCACTCCCGGGCTGGCCCTTCTCCTGGTTTTGGAATGAAGCACGGAATGGACGAAGCTTGTATATGTGTGCATATACAAAAAAAGCAGATAGTGAGACGTGTGCTATCAGTGCATGCATGCACGATTTCCTGCTAGCTAGCTAGCTTTCATACCTCATAGTTCAGCAGAAATTTTTGAAACCTTGTAAATACCGATGTGACAAATGGATAGATGATAGTCTTTGGACAACCGTACGTGATAAACATATAAAAGGTAATACAAATTACGAATAACAGTTCAGTACATCATGCAAGTTCAGTAGGATAATTGTACCAAAGTTCAGTATATCATGCAAGTTCAGTAGGACATCGCGGCTCCGCGGCAAAACAAATATATGCAGCAGGTTCAGCGGAGAAATATATGGCTAATTCTGGTAGCTAGCTTATATACACGGCAAAAACATGTGTACCGTAAAAAAATTGAATGAAAACTTCTCTAAAACCTAGAAGTTAGTACATTACTGTTGTACTTGAAAAATGAAAAAAAGTATCGACACAACATCAAACAAGGCCTCCAACTTGATGTATCCATCCCAGGAAAATGAAGGCAGGCATCTCAATGAAAAGACCGTCTGAATTTTCTAAAAACCTAGAACTAAGTACACCACTGCTGAACTTTGGTACAGTGAAGACTGTCTGATTCACAGTCTGAATTTGGTTTCCAACACTATGTGAAGGAACACACTTTCTGAATTTATAGTCTGAATCAGAAAACAGTTCGCATTTGCACAAACAAAAACAGTCTCAAATTTAGAGAAAAAAATGAATAACAGTTTGAATTCATACTGTGTTCAGTCCCCAAACATAGGTCATAGAAAAAAACTAAAAAACTAAAAACAGTTTGAACTTGCTTCAACATTGTATAGAGCCGTTCGTTCATGCATGTGGAACGAAAACGAGCTCCATGGCTGCTGCTCGTTCATCGGTTACCTCGCAATTGAAGGATTGACTTGCAACTGGGGCCTCGAGTTGCAAGTCGAGGCTTGACTCGCAACTAGGGTCAACTATAACCACGAAAAAAACAAGGCCCTAGTTGCAAGTGAAGGGTTACCTTGCAATTGTGGCCTCGAATTGCGAGTTAGGTCCGACTTGCAACTGGGTCAACTACAACTACGAAAAACAAGCCCCTAGTTGCGACTCGAGGGTTGACTTGCAACTGGGGCCTCGGGATGCGAGTTTGGTGCCGGCTTGCAACTGAGGCAACCTACAACTACAAAAAAGAAGCCCCTAGTTGCAAGTCGAGGGTTAACTTGCAACTGGGGCCTCGGGTTGCATGTCGATGCTTGACTTGCAACTAGGGTCACCTAACACCACGAAAAACAAGCCCCCAGTTGCGAATCAGATGGTTGACATGGAACTGTGGCCTTGAGTTGCGAGTTAGGGGTCGACTTGAAACTGGGCAACCTACAACTACAAAAAAGTAAGCCCCTGAGTTGTAAGTCGAGTGTTGAATTGCAACTACACTACAAAAAATATGTCAACTTGCGACCATCAATATTGGTCACTGAATGGTCACTGTTTTCCATTTTTGACCTTTTTGTGACCAAAAACAGTTGGTCAAAAGCTGGCCGTCTTTAATGAAACTTAACGACCTTCTTTGTGATATGGTCGTAGACAGCTACGACCAAAATAAAAGGTCATAGATTCTACGACCAATTGTTTTGGTCACTGGCAGTCTGCCCAGACCACGTCAGATCCAACGTGGCAAGCTGACGTGGCAAAATTACGACCAAACGAAATGGTCGTCGATTAGAATCAGCCCGGTCCAATTCAACTGTCTATATGGGCCGAGCCCAATAATTCAGCCTATTTGTATTATTTTTCTGTCAATTTTGGTCAGCTAAATGGGCCAAGCCCAACAATTCAGCCTTCCTATTTTTGGGCCGTGGCCTTTTTGCCTCAACAGTTTTAGTTTTTCTTTTTTCAAAAGGGTCCACTAGTCAGATGGGTCCCGGTTCTCAAGTTCTAATAAGTGGGCCCCTTTTGTCAGTGCCTATTTCTTCTGATTTCAATTTGACAATAAATAAATAACCAATATTTAAATCAGCATAGATAGAAAACACGTGTAATATTTCAAATAA
The DNA here is from genome assembly GCA_039707655.1 of Elymus sibiricus. Taxonomy (NCBI): domain Eukaryota; kingdom Viridiplantae; phylum Streptophyta; class Magnoliopsida; order Poales; family Poaceae; genus Elymus; species Elymus sibiricus. The sequence continues at coordinate 390,842,702 of CM077674.1, forward strand.
CAGCAGCCAGAATCAATCTGTTACATAATATAAAGAGATACAATGACAATCAAAGTTACAAGCTCTACAAGTGTATACTGGGCTCCTGCTCCAGTCATATGACACAGGTACAAGTGTAAATACAATCACAGTTACACATATACAGTGACAATCGGCACAAACTGGGCTCCTGCTCCCGTCATATGAAACATATGCAGGACTCACTGGGCGACCATAGTCGACTAGGCCATGACCTTCGTTACACTGGGCTAACAGAACGACAATATGACCTATCATCATGCCTTCCACGGTCACCCTGTTACATGAATCAGAAGATAAGAATCAAAAAAGCTGGAGCCGATATATTATGAACAGACCATTCAAAAAACAAACAAGTTCTTTAGAATGACAACACAAATTCAGCAAGTACAATGCTTTTGTTCTCCAGCTAGTTAAAATGAGATACTCTTCATACAAGAAAGGTGACGAAAGAAAATAGAGCATTTTACTCATAGCACGCAGAGTATCAATATTCTGTTCTTATCAGCTTATTCTTATGCCTAAAGCAAGTAAGGAAATCTGACCAAATAAGCAACAACTCCATAAACTAAAACATTAGGACTGAATAAGAAGATTAATATTTTTGAGAAAAATGGACTAGATAATTGGTGTTTCATACGTAGACTCCAAATGGAAAGGACACGTGACTTTTCACGCAAATATGGGGAAAAGGATTAGAAAAGTATCACTTAACTGTAATCCAAACAAAAGTATGTGTACACCATTACACCTGAGCTTGCATAACTCAGTCTCCTTGATTAGGATTTGCAACTGGGAAATGCAGGATTCATACACAGTTAAGCAGATTGATACATTTTTCTGCAACAATCAGCAAACCAGAAATCAGATCGAATGCTTCAATCTCATGAGAAGTCTAAAAAAGACTATAGCAGTACCTAATTAATGCTGCAAATTATATTACAGATGCATACTTTGTGATGAGAAAAATGGTTAGATCGTCATCAAACGACAGTCAACATGTATGCCATATAAAAGAAACTGGCATTTCTCCCTCCATTGCTTGTTCAAGCTAATTTAGAGTTCTAGATGAATGGATTAAAATTGAGATGAATAGTCAATGTACTTATATACAGACTGTCCGAGTGAGCACACCATACTGCAAGCAAACAGTAATGGAAAAGGTATAGATATACTATAAGACTATAATTTTATAATTACAACCTCAACAACTATAATCTTTGTGGACTATTTGTGTTACATGTTTTCGACAAAGGTGCACAGAAATTTCATAGTACACATTGATGACAGTAAACCTATGGACATTCTGTTCATCTAGAGAAAAGTAGCAAATACCATGATACACACATATTTGACAAGCCAACTATGGAAATCGAGACACACAAATTTCTCCTTCATTGCTGTTCCCTATATTTTATAGCTAGGATCAGGCCATTGTCAGTTCTAACCACAATGGGACACTCTCTTATCATTTGAACAATCGAGACCCCAAGTTACATAACAAGCATGTATTGACCATCCTACTACTACCTGATGCTGTGCTACTACTTCGAGGAAGAGGAGGAGGGAGATGGAGATGCTACCTGCAATTGTTGGTCTGTCGTGGTCGTGCTTGATCTAGGGAAGTCAGAGATGGACTCCTCCATGTTGTGGACCGTCTGGGTGGGCAGCATCCACCTCGCCCACCTCCTGAGCGCCCCGCCGATGACGCCCCGGGCGACACTGTGCACTGCGGTCGAGGAGAATTCCTTCTGTGGGATGATTTCCATGGTGTGCTTGATGATGTGCACGGCCATGATCTTCTTGTTGTTGTTGCATCCGTGCACTCGATGATGGGGTACTAATGCCTCCAAATAGAACAAAATCACCATCATTAACCCATAGCTTCAAGTACAAGCTAAATATATATCAAGTGACAGTGAAAACAAGTTGAGGAAAACACTGAAAATAATTATTCATGTCATGCAGAGTTCAAACAGAATAAAAAAAATGCATGTTGTTGCTCCGAATCGTCCACAGAGGATGCCTGCTGCTCCGAATCGAACAAACAGGTAAGAGCTAGTGTTCTTGAACTAGTATGGAATTTAATCAAGCTAGTATAGGAGACATGTAGGTACTATTGCTAGCATATATGGAAATCAATCAAGCTGCCTGTGCTTGAGCTAACTTGATGGTGGCATCTTATAGTAGGGTACAGATTTCACGCAAGACATGAAAGTGTCATGAACCAAATGACTATTAGTATTAATAATTTGAAAGGAAGCTCACTGTTTCCCTGTTCTATCGATCCATGGTTTCCTTTTTCTGAAGCAAGCATCATCAAACAACACAATCACAATCGAAGTGCACATAGAAACTGACCCAATACTTGTTGTTATGTTGTGTCCATGACAATTACAATTGATGTTGACTTCAGATCAGATGTGCAAGGGGGTGGAAAGAGAGGTTGGAGCTCACCACGTGTGGGGGTAGGAGGAGAGCGTCCTGTAGCAGCAGTTTCTCCTCATCAGAGCAGCAACCTGCACAAAACAGAGCCTTCAACATGTCTAGATCGGGAAGAGAAACAAAAAAATGAAAAAGGAAGAACAAGAAAGGAGAACCTTCCATGGTGTCATGTACTAGGAGCAGCTCCTCTCTCTCCGGCCATGGCCTTGAATTCTTTTCCTTGACACAATACGCGCACGCATCAAGAGGAGATGAAGAGAAGTTGTAGAAGAAGAAGGAGATGGCGGGAGGAGGGATTCGTACCCGCTAGAGTTTCGGGCGCTGGGAGGCAGGCTCCATGCGTGATGGGGGAGAAGGAGCTCCGTCTCCATGGGGTAGTGGTGGAGCTGCGTCGTTCATGGCGCCGGGACAGGGGAGGAAGAAGCCTTCCCGTCCATGGCGTCCCGGTGCTCAAGCGGCGACGACGTGCTAGATCTGCGAGGGAGACGTGATGAGGTGAGGAAGAGACGGAGGGATGTGATGAGGAGGAGTGGAGGGACTCACCTGGATCACCGGAGCAACGCCGGAGCCACGCCGGGGACGTGCTGGCCCAAACCCTAACCGCTGGGCAGGGTCGCCCTTGGCCGCTGGAGGACACGCGCGCCGGATCTGGCCCGATGGTAGGAAGGAGCAGAGAGAGGGGGTCACGGTGGTGTGCTGGGCGCCGCCGGAGGACACCGGAATCGAGCGGGATCGGGCGCCGTAGGTGGTGGTGGCGGCAAGGAGTGGTGCGGGGGAGAGGGAGAGACGAGTGAGAGAGGACCTCGCGATGTGTGGGTGGGTGGGTGGGATGAGAGGGACGAGAGCTGCCGTCGGATCTAGGAGTATCCAATGGTGTGTGATGCACGATCCGCGTGAGATGCCTGTGGACCAATCAGAACGCATTACACACTTTGATGACGTTATGACCATTTAAATTTGTCGTAATCGATTAAAAAACAACAAACTAAATCATGTCACCTATTTTATATTTTATGAAATAGGAAAAAAATTTAAAAAAAATAAAAGAAGTGAAAAACCTCTGCATTGTGTCGCCAAATGTGACCTATTTTTCGGAAGAAAAAAATAGCAAACTTGGAATAAGACAAATATCATAAAAGAAGTGCTCTCAGAAATTACTTCATTTGCAAAAAAAAAATCTATTTTTGAAGTGTCAAAATGATATTTTTTGTGAAGAACGTACAAAATATTTGTTGCAAAATTGGACCAAATCAATTTTCAAAAATATTAGACCATTTTTAATGTATAATTGACCAAATGGGTGGGTGTCAAAAGCTTTTGATCCACCTCTTGTGAAAAAGACAAATTTCCGCCGAATCAGCAGGAAGCGGGTCAAATTTGAACTACAGCTGACACATAGTTTGCTCTTTATTTTTTCCAAAAATCATTTCTAGTTACATAAGTATCTATTTAATTAGAGAAACTCCAAAAGTTTTGCAATATTCAACCCCTAGCTACGAACGGTCATGCCCGTCGTTTTGACCGCATTTTGAAACGGGCATAAGAAATTCAAAAAAATCAAAAAAATTGAAAACCTTCGCATTGTGTCATTATATGTGACCTAGTTTTCAGGAAAAATAACAAACTTGGACTACGATAAATGTCTTAAAAAAGTGTTCTCAGAAACGAGCTATCATGTATGAAGATTCATGGCTTTGAAGGCAAATGGCCAATGTTATGGCAACATTCATGGCATAGTTTGTTAAAATGATCTCTTATTGTGCACAAGGGTGAATATTGGAATGACAAACAATGTTGCCTAAGGAAGTTTTCACTTTCTTTGCACGAAAAATTCATTTTCCATTTTTTGAGTGCCAAAAATGAGTTTTTTTGGTGAAGAACCTACAAAATATTTGTTGCAAAATTGGACCAAATCAATTTTAAAAAATATTAGACCATATTTAATGTACAATTGACCAAATGGTTGGGTGTCAAAAGCTTTTGATCCACCTCTCGTGAAAAAGACAAATTTCCGCCGAATCAGAAGGAAGCGGGTCAAATTTGAACTACAGCTGGCTCATAGTTTGCTCTTTATTTTTTCCAAAAATCATTTCTAGGTACATAACTATCTATTTAATCAAAGAAACTCCAAAAGTTTTGCAAGATTCAACCCCTAGCTACGAACGGTCATGCCCGTCGTTTTGACCGCATTATGAAACGGGCATAAGAAATTCAAAAAAAATCTAAAAAATTGAAAACCTTCGCATTGGGTCATTATATGTGACCTAGTTTTCAGGAAAAATAACAAACTTGGACTACGGTAAATGTATTAAGAAAGTGTTCTCAGAAACGAGATATCATGTATGAAGATCCATGGCTTTCAAGGCAAATGGCCAATTTTATGGCAATATTCATGGCATAGTTTGTTAAAATGATCTCTTATTGTGCACAAGGGTGCATATTGGAATGACAAACAATGTTGCCTAAGGAAGTTTTCACTTTCTTTGCACAAAAAAAATTCATTTTCCATTTTTTGAGTGCCCAAAATGAGTGTTTTTGTGAAGAACCTACAAAATATTTGTTGCAAAATTGGACCAAATCAATTTTAAAAAATATTAGACCATATTTAATGTACAATTGACCAAATGGTTGGGTGTCAAAAGCTTTTGATCCACCTCTCGTGAAAAAGACAAATTTCCGTCGAATCAGCAAGAAGCGGGTCAAATTTGAACTACAGCCGACTCATAGTTTGCGCTTTATTTTTTCCAAAAATTATTTCTAAGTACATAAGTATCTATTTAATCAGAGAAACTCCAAAAGTTTTGCAAGATTCAACCCCTAGCTACGAACGGTCATGCCCGTCGTTTTGACCGCATTTTGAAACGGGCATAAGAAATTAAAAAAAAATCAAAAAAATTGAAAACCTTCGCATTATGTCATTATATGTGACCTAGTTTTCAGGAAAAATAACAAACTTGGACTACGGCAAATATTTTTAAAAAGTGTTCTCCGAAACGAGCTATTATGTATGAAGATCCATGGCTTTCAAGGCAAATGACCAATGTTATGGCAACATTCATGGCATAGTTTGTTCAAATGATATTATATTTTGAACAAGTTTGCATCTTGGAATGACAAACAATGTTGCCTAAGGAAGTTTTCACTTTCTTTGCACGAAAAATTCATTTTCCATTTTTTGAGTGCCCAAAATGGATTTTTTGTGAAGAACCTAGCAAATATTTGATGCAAAATTGGACCAAATCAATTTTCTAAAATATTAGGCCATATTTAATGTACAATTCACCAAACTGTTGGGTGTCAAAAGCTTTTGATCCACCTCTCGTGAAAAAGACAAATTTCCGCCGATTCAGTTAAAGCGGGTCAAATGTGAACTACAGCTGCCTCATAGTTTGTTTTTTATTTTTTCCAAAATTCATTTCTAGGTACATAAGTATCCATTTAATCAGAGAAACTCCAAAAGTTTTCCAAGATTCAACCCCTAGCTATGAACGATCATGCCCGTCGTTTTGACCGCATTTTGAAACGGGCATAACAAATAAAAAAAAAATTGAAAACCTTTGCATTGTGTCATTATATGTGACCTAGTTTCTAGGAAAAATAAAAAACTTGGACTACGGCAAATGTCTTAAAAAAGTGTTCTCAGAAACGAGCTATCATGTATGAAGATCAATGACTTTCAAGGCAAATGGCCAATGTTATGGCAACATTCATGACATAGTTTGTTCAAATGATATTATATTTTGCACGAGTTTGCATCTTGGAATGACAAACAATGTTGCCTAAGGAAGTTTTCACTTTCTTTGCACGAAAAATTCATTTTCCATTTTTTGAGTGCTTTTTTTGTGAAGAACCTAGCAAATATTTGTGAAGAACCTAGCAAATATTTGTTGTTAAATTGGACCAAAAAGAGAGTGACAAAAGAAAACTTAATCCTAGCAAATTTTTCTAAAAAGTGACAAAATAAAACTAATTAAAATCATTTAAAACAAAAGAAAAAGGAATAAAATAGAACTATACTAAAACAGTACTGTTTTGCTCTAAACCTATTTTAAAATAAACTAAAAATAATTCACTAATTGCTACTGGATAGACAAAACAATAATTGAACAGTAGCAAAAAGAAACACTCAAAAATAATAATCCTAGCTCAAATTATAGCCAAAATAGTGATTTGAACAAAATTTATCAAATTCAAATTTGAAATTCAATTGCACAAACAGAAACTTTATAAAATTTTGAAACTAATTCAAAAAGAATCACTAAATTTGGACTTAAAACATAAAAGATATTAACAATCTAAAAACAGAACTAATTCTGTAAAATAAATAAAAACAGAAAAAGAAAATGACTACGCATCGGACAGGGTACAGGTGGCGCTACGCTATTGGTTATGAGGTGTGCGCGCTTTAGAACTACTGGCGGGTGGCCGACGGCTAAAAGAAAACGTTATGAAAAAAAACACGCCGGATCTAATCAGAGCCGTAAGGTCTAGATCTAACGGTGGGGACGAGAGGAGCTCACTGTGGGGCGGCGAGGGCCTTCTCCGGTGAGGTGGCGACGGCGGCGACGCTCGGGCTCGATGCGGGCGACGGTTCCAGGGGTCCTCGAGCTCGAGGATGTGGTCGGGTCAAATGCAGTTGACGACGATGAGTCTCCCCGTGGTGATGGTGACGGCTGCGGTGGTCGGAGCAGGGTAGGGCTTCGGCAATGGCGTGGCGGCGGGAGGCAATTCCGGTGAGCCATTTGGCGAGGCAGAGGGCACGAGCGGGGGTTTCTTTGAGGGGAAAGAGACAGGGAGCCTCAGGCTTTATAGCCACGGTCTTCTAGGGGCAGGGGGAAGACGATTTGGCCCGGATTCGGAGGGATCCGTCGAATCTCCGGCGAAGGGCAAGTGCTGGCGGCGGAGGGAGGAGATGACCGAGGCTGATTCGGATCGAATGCGGGACCCACCAGTCAGCGGCAGCGGAAAATAGGAAAGGGAACGGGCGCCCGAAAAGAAGGGGATTCGGTGCGGGAGGCGTGCGGCTGGGCCGGTCGGCTTGCTGGGCCGGCTCTGGCACTGTGCGCGGGGGCCTTTTTCCTATTTCTTAAATAAGGGACAACAAGAAAACTAAACTAAAACAAAATAAATACAAACTTTATATAGGCATATTATATATCAAAATGATCAGAAAAATAAATCCTAGAACATCAACTATTTTACAAAGTCAAATAAAATACACACGAAATCTCAAAATTTAAACAGTGCTACTGTTGCATTTAAAATGCAAATAAAATTATTTTAAAATACAAAAGTGATTTCGAATTTATTTTTCTCCATTTTTCTGTTGGATGGAATCATGTTACCCTATTTTCCATATATTTTATTTTTGAAGAAAAATAATTTGAATAAAATCCTCAAATGAGTTTGAATTGGAATTTCAAATCATTTGGTATTCTTTTCTGTCTTTAATTGGCCAAATATATTTCAAATGCCCCTGAATATTTGAAGTGTCATATTACTTCTCTCTTTTTGAATATTTCCAGAGGTTTTGAAATTTGAGAATTCAAATAACTTCAAATTGAAAGAGGTTTTCAAAATACTTCCAAATGACTTTCAATTTGATTCTTTTAAACTTCCAACTCATATTTCATATAATTTGAAGAAGTCATTTTTCAATGCATCTGGAAGATTTGGAAAAATTTCAGATCATTTGGATAAGCCTAGCTAGTACTTCCTTCACAAAGCTTCTCTCTGGATAGAAATTTTGGAAATTTGCTAAGGAATATTTACTAGCCAAATGGAGCTGAATATTGGCATGTGGCAATTATTTGGATTTGGAAGAGTGCCCAAAAAGTTTGAGGGCAATAGGAGGGGTCTAAATAGCACTTGCTTTGCAATGTGACAATCTGGCAAGAAAATAGAAATTGAAGCAGGGCTCACATAGATGATTGGATTGAGCCGAAATTTGGAGGAGAATGATAATTTGGGCATATGAAGTCACTGCAAGAATTTCATACCATTTGGATAAATAAAAATGGTACTTCCTTCACAATGCTCTCCACTAAACAGAAAATTGGGAAAAATATTGAGGGAAATTGGATAAATTAAATGAGCTAAAATTTGGTGGAGGGAGTTTTTATGGGCAGGGTCATGTCCTGGTAAATTTTCGGCAATTATAAAGCAATATAAAATATAGTTGCTTCACAAACTGAAAATATTACTAGAAACAAAGATTGGATGGTGAGCTCACATGGATTATTAGATGGAGCTCCAATTTTGTGGAGAGCTATGATTTTGGCATATAGAAGATGTGGAAAATATTCAACTAATTAGGATATGCCGAGCTAGTACTTCCTTCACAAAGCTTCTAGCTGAACAAAAACTTTGGAAATTTGCTGAGGAAGATTTACTAGGCAAATGGAGCTGAATTTTCTCATGAGGCAATGATTTGGATAGGAAAGAGTGCCCAAAAATTTTGAGAGCAATCAAGAAAATATAAATAGCACTTCCTTCACAAAGTGCTGTTCTGAACAGAATAGGAAAATGAATATTCCTGAATTATTTTTGAACTAGGCAAGGAAAGTTTTTGACATATTTGAGAAAAATATGATCCAAAGAGTTTATGAGAATTTTTTGGGAATTTTGGGAATGACAAAAATGTAGGCTGCTTCACAACCTAGGGCAAAAATTGACACATGGACATGACACATAGGCAAAAATTGACACATGGACATGACACATAGACAAAACTGATGACGTGGTGCCTAGTCATAGCAATGCACCACAATTTACAAGGCTATGACCATCTATATTGGTCGTGATCAGCTAGAAATAAGGCAGCGGACCAGTGCTGTCTGATTTACGACCATTTCATGTAAGGAAATTACGACCTTTCTGACCAAAATGGTCGTTATGGTTTAGGGTTTGGAGCCCCCCGAACAGCTTATGACCAATTGGTCTCAAATGGTCATAGATTTACGACCATTTCTTCCAGGGTCACTGACAGAAGGTCACAAGTTGACATATTTCTTGTAGTGCTAGGGGGCCTCGAGTTGCGAATCAAGGGCCATCTTGCAACGAGGGCAACCTACAAGTACTAAAAGAAGCCCCCAGCGAGCCAGGGGTTGACTTGCAACTTGGGGTCAACTACAACCAAGGAAAAAAACAAGCCCCCAATTGCGAGTCGAGGGTTGACTTGCAACTGGAGGCCTCGAGTTGCGAGTCAGGGCCCGACTTGCAACTGGGCAACGTACAACTACAAAGAAAGCCCTGAGTTGCGAGTCAGGGGTTGACTTGCAACTAGGGCCTCAAGTTGTGAGTTAGGGTCGACTTGCAACTGGTGAACCTACAAGTACAAAAGAAGCCCCCAGTTGCGAGTCAAGGGTTGACTTGCAACTCGGGCCTCGGGTTGCAAGTCGAGGCTTGAGTTGCAAGTGGGTCAACTACAAACTACGAAAAAACAAGCCTACATTTGCGAGTCGAGGGTTGACTTGCAACTGGGGTCTCGGGTTGCAAGTCGAGGCTTGACTTGCAACTGGAGCAACTACAAACTAAGAAAATAAGCCCCTAGTTGCGAGTGTATGGTCGATTTGCAACTAGGGGGCCTTGAGTTGCGAGTCAGGGGTCGGATTGCATCGGGGCAACCTACAAGTACGAAAAGAAGCCCCCGGTTGTGAGTCGAGGGTTGATTTGCAACTGTGTCCTCGGGGTTGCAAGTCGTGGGTTGACTTGTAACTGGGGGTCAACTACAACCAAGGAAAAAAACAAGACTCCAGTTACGAGTCAATGGTTGACTTGCAACTAGAAGCCTCGAGTTGCGAGTTAGGATCCGACTTGCAATTGAGTCAACTACAACTACGAAAAAACAAGCCCCCAGTTGCGAGTCAAGGGTTGACTTGCAACTACGGGCCCCAAGTTGCGACTTAGGGGTCGACTTGCAACCGGGCAACCTACAACTACAAAAAAAACGAAGCCCTCGGTTGCGAGTCAGGGGTTGACTTGCAACTAGGGCCTTGAGTTGCGAGTTAGGGTTGACATGCAACTAGGGCGAACCTACAAGTACGAAAGAAGTCCCCAGTTGCAAATCGAGGGTTGACTTGCAACTGGGGCCTCAGGTTGCAAGTCGAGGCTTGACTTGCAACTGGGTCAACTATAAACTACGAAAAATCAAACCCCCAGCTACGAGTTGAGGGTTGACTTGCAACTGGGCCTCGGGTTGCAAGTCGGGGCTTGACTTGCAACTGGGTCAACTATAAACTACGAAAAATCAAACCCCCAGCTACGAGTTGAGGGTTGACTTGCAACTGGGCCTCGGGTTGCTAGTCGAGGCTTGACTTGCAACTGGGGAAACTACAAACTATGAAAACAAGCCCCCAATTGTTAGTCTATGGCCGACTTGCAAACTGGGGCATCCTACAACTACAAAAAAGTTACCCTTGCATTGCATGGGACAACAGTTTATCAATTCAACAAAAAAATATTTAAAAAATGAAATTGTAAGAAGGGATCTATAAATATAAAAAATGCAAAATCTATCTCCATAAATTATATGATACTGCCAAGAAAAATCTACACCTTCATGTTCACATATATGAAATTAATGCACAACTCCCCTGCACAGCTTAATGCACAACGTCTCTAAAAAAATTTAAAAGAGACAAAGTCGTACAAATAATTTTCAAAAAAGACAACGCACTACAACTTACTTCTGCTCTCTGAACCAACAAGGGACACATAACTAAATGATATCAATTTTTTTACTACATTGCTGATTATTAGACTGGTTTGCAAAAACAAAAACAAAAATTCATACCAACAAAAACACAACATGAAATGATGAAGTAACAAACAACAGTGATGTGTGCTGCTGATTTACCACTACACACTAAAACACATCAAACGTAGATGCTGAAGTCATCGGTGTTGGCATTGTCATAGTGGTTCCCGCAAAGTCCACACACTATGTTCTAAGTAGAAGAAAAACAAAAAAGATAACGAATGAACTTCAGACAAGCGATCTATCAACTACTCCCTCCGTCCCAAAATAAGTGTCGCTGACTTAATACAACTTTGTACTAAAGTTGTACTAAGTCAGCGACACTTATTTTGGGATGGAGGGAGTACAAAATAGAAAAAACTGATGCTAGTAGAATGTGTCGAAGGGAATGAGAGAGAGAGAGAGAGAGAGAGAGAGAGAGAGAGAATGTGGTGACAAGTGGATACAGGACGCACGACGCGACACGGGACAAGCTCGACAAATCGAAGCGGATCAAGTTTTGCGCAAATATTATAACGAGTAGATTCAATAGTCCACAACTTAGATATGAGTATGTGACATTGTTAAATTTCATCTAGATGAGAATTAGCAAATCCCGAACAAACAAACATAGTTAACTATCAAATGACTATTTCACCCCCCCTGCTACCTATAAACCCTGGTGACTCTTCAACACGAGACACTTTCATGTATAGTATAAGTCACCAAGCACATTAAAATTACTTACTTACGGGTCGTGTTGACTAGTGAACACACCAAGTAGACACACACAAAAACTGTCGATTCTCTCACTGCAGAAACCCAAACATTATTCGAACTGAAAAAAAATGTTTCCCTGTACATGAAACACAACGCTGTATGACCAGTACTATACAAAAACAAAAAAAAGAATGTACATATAGTGAAATGTTTCCGTATATTCGTGAATAGCCACATAAAGTTTAAAGCAAAAAAATGAACACAGACACATCCTACACGTGCTCCCGCGCCCATATACTATACATGAATCTCCATTTTTGAGAACTGATATTTCATGTACTACACAAGGAAAAACAAGGAGAAAAGGTTGTATATGACCAGTACTGCAGGAAATTTGGACTTGGTTTCGGAACACATTTTTCATCCAAACAGAAATTAAAAATCACATCCCCTGGCCTACAAAAAATGAAATTTAGCAATCCTCTAATCTACACCTGGGAAAAATGATGTCAGACTTGGATCTGTTGGTTAAAAAAAAAAGACATTTTTTCACTCCTACAAAAACAACGGGCGCCACAACCGAGCAGAAACCAAAAACAAACTACAGCTACATTTCTACATGAACATCAGTATAATCTACTAGTACATTACTAGATGTACGTCAATATACATGAGGCTGCACAGACCATATCGCTGGATTGCAGAAAAAAATCACAACGGGATTCACCTCCATCACCCCCCTCTTCCTCCTACAAAATTCTGATCTAACACACAAATCTACAACTACATTTCTAGATGATCTAGCCTTCACAGAACACAAACCCTAGATGTGGTCGAACATGAAAAAAAAAGAACAAGCAGATCGACCTGGCTGCCTTCTCCTTCATGCTCATGTCCATCTCTTCTCCCAGATCGACCTGGCTGCCTTTCCATCTCTTCTCCCAGATCGACCTGGCTACCATCTCCTTCGTGCTCTCCTGTACTCACCTCATCTCCTCTCATGTACTCACCTAATCCCGCTGCCCTTCAATCTCTTCTCCCAGATCAACCTGGCCGCCTTCTCCTTCGTGCTCCCATCGCTCGCAGAGTCGCAGATGATTGAGAGAAAGAGGAACGGAGCGAGAAGAAGAATGAACTGAAGAACGCTCTGCCTCTCCTTTGGGGAAACAACTCGGGGACAAACAAGCAGAAACGGGCCCAAGCCCGAAGTACGACAACGGGCCACAACAAAAAACGTGAGACCACGACGACAAATGGGCCGACGCGAGCCACACCAGCGTGGGACACGAGCGCTGGACGGGGATCAGAAGTTCGCACGAAAAATCAAGCAGAAACAGATCGAACGGTCTTGGACTTAGATGTGAGATAAGTATATTACATCTAGATGTGAAATAGCAATTCCGTAAGGTAAATTGTGCAAAAACTTATCCAGTTGCATCAATGAATATTAACTGGCATATTCTCAATATAAAAGAACAACACTCTTCAGAGTATCTGTTTGTAATATTGCTTCATATTATCATTTATGGACAACATATAGATAGCACACTCATACTACAGCCTTATTGTTGCTTTCTCTCACATCGTAGATTTAATGATAGAACAATAAACAGAGCAACAGACCCTTTCACTCGTCTTTTGTTTCACTACGGTCACCAAGAACCCTAGGCGCTCAGGGTTAATACTAGTATATACTCCCTCCGTAAAGAAATATAAGATCGTTTAAATCAATACTTTATTGTTCTATCATTAAATCCTGAGCGCCTAGGGTTCTAAGCGATCTTATATTTCTTTACAGAGGGAGTACTAAAAACGACTCGATCAAAACGAGATTAAATCACACTACCAGGGTCTGTGTTGAACGGCCTCGCTACCGATTTGCGCCGCGGGGAGCGGATTTTTGACGTCATGCTCCATGGCCGAACAAAGTACAACAGGTGGTCGTGCGGGTCCATACGGGTCGGTGACCGCGGTTCCTTGCGAAGGGTGTGCAGGTCCTAGTCCAGCTGCCGTCGATACCGTCATCATGCCGCCACATTATTATAGATAGTAGAGATTATAATAAAAGGATATGTTATACATTTGATTATTACTATCATACTCCATCCGTAAAGAAATATAAGAGCATTTAGATCTAAACGCTCTTATATTTCTTTACAGAGGAAGTACTACCAAATATCAACGTCTGTGCTAATCATATAAGTAACACATAATTGATATCGCACCTAATATCAACATGCAATTAATTTGTTTTCCTGTGCATTGCACGCAGCCACGCACGGGTTTACTAGTTTAGAGAAAAAACAAGATCTAGACGCGACCCAAAATTTGTCTCCTATAAATACACGCGTGGACCATCTCTTGATCTGTTGGTTTTGTCTAATCCAAATCTGATAATTTAGAAAGCAATCGAGTTTGTGATATATAGGGTCCTTGTCCAACACGTACACACGAAATCACGCATTGTACGTCCAACAAGAAAACATGCACTAAAAAAGGGAAACATGCATCCACGGTAGGAAATTTTATTAATCGACTGGAGGTCGGTCTAGGCGCGTCCTCTCCCAACATGTCTATATCTAACCGTTCCACAAATACAAACCCCAACCCCAAGCAACTAAAGCAACACACAATACCTTCCATAGCCCTAGATGGATCCACAAGCTAGGGGCACCATGATGGGCGCGAGTCCGGACCAGCGCTCCGATCAGCTGGCGGAAGCGCCGAGCCGGACAATATCGCGCCGCCGCTTTTTCTGGGCTGTGATATTGCCGATGGTGCTCCTCGATGGTGCTTCTGTGCCTACCAATACTGCGAGCCGCCTTATTACTACGCCGCGATCGACTCCGTCTCTGGCCTCGACCTCACCACCGATCTCGCACGCCGCCCCGCGCTGCTCCACCCGGAGTTCAACCTCACCGTCCGCGTTGCCCCATACACGCTATGGTTCAAGAAGTGCGTCAAGCCTGGTGCGTACGTGGGGGTGGCCTACCGCGGCGTCTGGTTCGCCACCAGCGTGCCCACAACGGACCGGATTTGCGTCGGGCCAGGGAAGGCGGTGGATCGGCCCTTTGTCGCGAGGGGCCGTGATGTGGTCATGCCGGTGTCCATGCAGGATTGCCTTGTGGGGGAGTTGCGCGGTGGATTGCCGGATTTCAACGTCGTGCTCCTTGGCCTGGGGCAGTGCTGGGCGTTGTCTTGCGGGACTCGGCGGGTCGGTGATGCCGGTGTCTTGCGAATGCGGTGCTCCAACACTTATACGACGTGCAGGAGCAGATATGCATACTAAGTGTTGTTGATCACCGCCGTACACAATTGTTATTTTGCTTTCCAGCCTCATTTTAACCGGTCAGGATTGTCCCACATATTAATTTGTTGTCACTTGTCATACAACTTTTCGTGTTTTTCTTCTTGTTAATGATGACGAACTTGGCTCTTGGTCTATCTATCCTATTACAATTCAGGATTCATATGTGCATTGACTTTTGTGGTTGCTCCGCTTCGAAGAAAAAAATGTTTACGCCACGTGACGCTCAATTTCCACCGCACCCCAACCATGCATTCCTTCCAATGGTTTACCCCTTTCGAAGAAGAGGCTCGCACGAATGAGCGCAGCTGGCGATTCCCCCGCCGCCGGCTTGGAGAAGAGAGAGAGAGAGAGAGAGAGAGGGGGGGGGGGGGGGGTGGGGGATGGAAAAAGAGAAGAACAACTGAGGAAGAGGAAAAAAAAAGTTCCGCACAGTCCACCAGATCACTAGAATGCCTCCCCACTAAGGTTATCTTGGCTTCACTGTTTTTCTTGTCTCCAAGCCGCACTATCACAAAGTTCGCCAGCGGACTTTCTCCTCCACCACATATCGATTGATTGTTCTGCCGCTCCATTTTCATCCGTACATGGAGGGAGGTACCCCCGCCTCTCAACATGCGTTGTTCAAAGGGCTCTACCAATTGAGCTAAATCCTCACTTATATCCTAATGATTAGCTAATTATTACTAGGAATCAACCAAGATTGAGACTGTACTTGCAATGGCCCCGGGTAAATTAATGTCAATTTTAGGTTCTACGTGACAGATATGAATACTCCTTTTTTGCCCGAAGACATGAATATTCTTTGTAGTAGGGTTCGGACAAATTTAAAGTTTGCGGCATGGGATGGATGAGAGTACAATGGTTGCGGCGATAGCGGAGTGCCGAAGTTAGGAAATTAGGAATTAGAAGTAGAAGCCGAAGTTAATCAGAAAAGAGTCGCTAGCAGCAGGCTGCCTATTTTGAAGTTGCGAAGCACCTAGAGGATGGAAGCCGTGAAGCACCTGGAGTCGGTCGCCGATCGATCCGACGATGCGACGAGTCTGGAACTTGGAAGAGGAAGGCAACAGCGGCAGCGGCAGCGGCCGATCGATCCGATGAGTCGATGAGACGAAGCCGCGAAGGCGAGTAGGCGACGATCCTGTTTCCTGTAGCGACGCCGACGCGACTGCTAATACAGATTGCCAATACAGTTTTGCGATCGATCGAGTGACGAGTCCACAATCCCTTTTTTTCTGAGGGACCAACGAGCCCGTTTCCTTCTTACAGATCACGATCGATCCAGCATTTTATTTATTTATTTGAGAAACACCGATCGAGCAGACTTTTTTTTTTAGGATTATCGATCAAGCAGACGAGCACCAGCGCTGGATGCCTCGACAGGTGGAGCGCCAGGGCCCAGCGGCCAAGCGTGGCAGCTCCTAGGATTTTGGGGCTCCCAAAAATTATGGGCCCTGTGGAGGCCGCACACTCAGCACAGCTGTGGGCCCGGCCCTGAACTGGTCGTTGCTATACACTGCCTCCACCCCTGGTTGGCATCGAAAAATTTCATCGAAACACACCCATGCCGGATCTAGTTTCAAAGATCTTTTCACAGGGATTCCAACGGTGAAAACAGATTTAAATTCTGATGCGTGGTTTGAAAAATACGACTTTTTAAAAATTCAAAAACCCGAAACAAATGCAAATGGACCTGTTTTTTCCAAACCGAAGTGACTAACACGAACGCATTTAATCCCCACAACCACATGTGCTAGGAGACAAAAAAATTAACACATACATGCATGTGAGAGTCCGGCCGCTCGTTTTCTCCAAATAGCTCACACACACGATTAAGTAATTAAGAAAATAAATGACAAATATACATTGATGACATATTTTTATAAGAAAAGTACTCACTATCACTGAAGAAATATTTACTGATACAAGTGATATATTTCTGAGTACCTTACGTTAAAAGTATAAAAATATATGACTAATTAAAAGGGGCGACAAGGGGAAACATAAACACGCGATAAGGGTGGGAGCATCGGACGGCTCCCTCCCGCTAGGGTTCCTCCCCAGCTCCCCTCCCGCCGCCGCCGGCCGCCCTAGCTCCCTCCCGCCGCCGCCGGCCGCCGGTCGCGCGCGTCCCGTCCCGCCCCCCCTCTCCCCCCTCCCGGTCCCGCCCCTGCGCCGCCTCCCCGGGAGGTGGCCGGGGCGGCGCGCGTCCCCCCCCTCTCGGCCGTCCTCCTCCTCTCTTTCCCCCCCACCGCCGCCGGCGCTGGCCCGGGTGGTGTCGGCGGCGGCGGGACTTCCTGTCCCCGCGCGCGCGTCTCCCCTTCCCAGGGCAGGGGACAGCGGCGGTGCTGCTCGGCTTGGCGGCGGCCCGGCGACCCGGCGGCGGTCGCCGGCGGTGGGTGAGGTGGCGGTGCTGCCCCTTGGCGGCGGGGCGGCGTGGTGGCGTGGGGTGGCCGGCAGCGCGCCCCCGGCCCAGATCTGGCCCCTCCAGGCCCCATCTGGGTGCTAGTGGGCCGGCCAGTGGCGCTGCTTCGACGTCTTCTGCGAGGCGAGGAGGAGGAGCAGCTCGGACAGGGGGTGGCGGCGCCGACGGCGTGCCTTCTGCAGCGCGACGGCGGGAGCTTTACGGGCATCTGAGGGCCCGGCCGGGCCTGTGGGCCCACGGGCCTGGTATGCTCCTGCTGTCGCGTCCGGTCGGTTACCGTCGTTGACGGTGGAGGTTGGGCCCTCCCGTGTGCCGATGGTGCTGCTGTCGCTCGTCCCGGCTCCTCTTCTTCGTTGTGTAGGTCCCCTTCGCGGTGCCGTGGTGAGACGGCGTGGAAGCTTCAAGACCGTGTTGGCGCAGGGTGGTGGACTGTTTGGTGGCGTGCTCCGGAGCGCCCGAGGTGAAGGTTGGGATCGGGAGAAATCCCTATCGGCCTAGCCGACACGGACGCGGTGGCGCCTGAGGGTGCCGCCGGACCTTCCTGGAGGGCGTCGAGGGCTACCCTTCCTCTCTCCTCGCTGCGTACCGGGGGAAACCCTTGGCAGCAGCGTCGTCATCGTCGCGTCCCTTCTTGGAGGTGTTGATTGGTACCGGCGCTTCGGAGTCTAGGAGCTTGGTGGAAGATCCCCGGTGGGCGCAGCGGTGGCGAGGCTTCTTCGCTTTTGTTGATCTGCCGTTGTCGGCATTTGTTTCTTTTGTCTTTCTCTTTCGTTTCTTTTGGGCGTGCCTGTGCTGCTTCTGCCCCAGCACCTATCGTTGGTTGTATCGGTGATGGTTTCTTTGTAATAGAAAGCGGGGGGAAACCCTATTTCGTCAAACATAAACACGCACTCATACCGGCCATATCCATAGAAAAAAGTCGATACCCAGAATTAAACATGATCAATCGACCGAGATGGGAAAGAAAAGTTATTGCACTCTATTTGTAGGGCGCTGGTGTCCCCGACCATCCGAGGCCCGCACGACCAGAGTGCCTCCCATAAGTTGGAGACTTGCAACTTGACATCGAACTCCGGCGCGCCGCTGCGCATGTCCATCGCAAGGTAATCCATCCAGGACCCTGGTATGACCACTTGGGAGCCTGTCGCGGTTATGGGGTGCTCGGCCACCCCTCTCGGCTCGGCGCAGATCTGCCGCATCAAGGTGGCACTAGCAGCGAGCCAGACACCGTGGTAGGACACCTCCACGTAGATATTGGGATCCAGGCACTGGCTGGCCCAAAATCCATATGAGATGACGCGGAGGGTGAGTTTGAACTCTAGGTAAAGCTCAGGCTTCTCCTCGAGGTCGGTCGCCGGGTCTAGACCGGAGACGGAGTCGATGGCAACAAAGCAGTGGGGCACATTATCGGAGGTCTGTTTGATGCATAAAATCAAGGCGCCGCTGAAGACGCTGATGAGCAAGGTTACCACTGTGAACCACACCAAGGAGAAGTCGCATTCAGGATACAAACTGGGAGTTCTTTTACGGTGATTGGCGCAGTATTTGGAGTACTACCCAGTACTTACACCTCTGATTTTTATTAGCCGTCCGATCTGGTGGGGGATTAAAAATGATTAAATTTAATTTCCTTAATCCGCGAAGGGCATAATTGTCCAGGGTAAAATATTGTGCTTTCAATCGATCACGTCCACGACCAGAACCACCCCTAGTCGATCCAGATCGAGGTCAAGTCCTCGTCCTCGTCCCCTTCACTGTCTCCGACGTCCCCGGCGAGAGGAACCAATTCACCGTCCTCGGCCTCCTCCTCGTCACCTTCACTGTCCTCGACGTGCCCGGTGGCAAGAAGAAGAATAAGGCATCACTTCTGCGGCGGCTATGTCGGCGACGACGGCGACGGCGCTATAGGAACTCGCCCCCGGCCGATCCCATCGCTTCCTGACTTGCATCCTAAGGTATGAAATCGCCCGAATCTCACTTGAGTTGGATTCGTAGCCTGCACTTCATACATAGATTAGTTTAGTCATGGTCGATTTAGGTTTCCCTAGTGCATGCAATTCAATTTAGAATTTTTCATCATCCATGGTCAGTTCACTAGTTTAGTTCATGATCGCTTGGCATAACATGTACAAGGAGCAAAGTATAAAATACCACACAAGATTTCGTACTGGCTTTTGCATGCATTTTTGTTTGTCGTTTGAGTTTTTTATTCATCTGCATGGTGATGCAGGAAGACATGGCGGATGTAAGTCATGAGTCTATGTTGGAGTACTATCATATTGCCAACAAGATGTTTGATAGTGAGGATGAAGATTATAGATTCTATAACAAATATGGTCTTGAGAAAGGTTTTAGTGTCCGGAGAAGCTATGTTGAATGGGATGGATCTAACAGCCATATAATTTTAAGGAAAATTGTGTGTAGTCATGAAGGGGTTCGTGAAGAGAAGCACATGAAGAGGAAGATGGAAGATAGAAAGAGGAGGCCACGGAGTATAACTCGTGTAGGGTGTAAAGCTAAATTGGTGATTGCAAGACAGGAGGAAACAGGTCGGTGGTTTGTGAAGGATTTCATCGATGAACACAACCATCCACTAGCCCCACGGGATCTTTCGTGTCTTTTGCGTTCACACAGAAGAATTAGCGATGAGCAGAAAGCGGACATTGCAGACATGGAAAAATCAGGGATCAGGAAACACCATATTATGGATATTTTGTGCATGCAATACGGTGGATATGATTAGGTTGGATGCACGACGAGGGACATTTACAATTTCTGCCATGCTAACAAGCAGGAATCAATCGCTTCCGGTGATGCTCAAACGGTGATCAATCACATGGTGGCGCAGCGAGAGCGAGATTCAGATTTTTTCTTCAGGTACTTGGTTGATGAAGTTGGCCATCTGAAGGGACTGTTCTGGTGTGATAGTCAATCCCGACTTGACTACGAGGCTTTCGGAGACGTTATTGTTTTTGATAGCACATACAGAACCAATAAGTACAATCTGCCATTTGTGTCGTTTGTCGGCTTGAATCACCACCGCAGCACTGTTATTTTTGGATGTGGTATCATTTCTCATGAAACAAGCCAGGCATACGAGTGGATGTTACGGACCTTTTCTGATGCCATGGGACAGAAGCATCCGATATCTGTGATCACGGATGGGGACCTTGCAATGCAGAGAGCAATCAGGGTGGTGTGGCCTGACTCAAACCATAGGCTGTGTATATGGCACATTCAGCAGAACATTGTACGTCATCTGCATGATGACGTGGTAAAGGAGGAATTCAGATCTTTTATATATGATACATCTTCCATTGAAGAGCATGAGAGAAAATGGTTACAATTCTTACAACGGAATAAAGTAACAAGTGAGGAGTCCTGGCTGCATCAGATGTATAAGATGAGAAAATTGTGGTGTGCTCCATATCTTGAGGGGCGTTGTTTCCTAGGATTGAGCAACAATCAGCGGAGTGAGAGCTTAAACTCGGTGCTACATACGCATCTTGAGGCTAAGATGACGTTGTTCCAAATGCTAGAGCACTATGAGCGTTGCCTTGCGTCGCGGCGCTTGAACGAGGCTCTCCAAGACAACGAGGCCTTGCAGTCCGTTCCGTTCACAGAGGAAAATGCTTCAAGTCTTGAGAAACACGCCGCAAAAGTTTTCACTCCTGCTGTATTTAAGTTGGTCTTATGGAGCATAAATGCTGTAAACAAATGTGAGATCAGAGAGGTACTTGATGCAGCAGAAGTTACCACATACGTTGTGTCTAAGAAGGAAAGAATGGATAAAAAGATCGAAGTGCGCACTGAGTCGAAGGAAGGTCTGCTTCACAGGATCAGTTGTTCTTGCCGCAAATTGGAATACGCAGGCACACCATGTTCCCACATATTTTACATATTGGGAATTTTACAAGAAGAAAGACTGCCCAGGTGTTGTGTTCCCACTAGGTGGACAATGAGTGCAAAATCTGCATTCGCACCGACCAGAAAGAGCGAGATGTATGAATACTCTGCAACCCTGCAAAGGTACCGTAAGTTAAGGAATTTTAGTCACGCGGCATGTTTCAAGGCATGCCACTCTGATGAGGCGTTTCAGCATCTAAAGAGGGTTTTGGAAGGACACGATGTTTTGCAAGGGATCAACTATTGAACAAGCTGACAGCAAGGGATCAACTAATGCTCAGAGTAACAGCATTAGGTTTGGCCCGTTGATGCCACAATCGGCTAACCTTGATGGTGAAGGTTTCGATAAGGTTTTGGATCCCGTGCATGTGCCAGGCCGAGGTGCTCCGAAGAAAAGGCTACAGGCAAAGATGAAGAAGACAAGATCTCTGGGTAGATGTGGCTATTGTCATGTGGCAGATGGTCACAATCGACGTACGTGCACCAAATTGTTAGAGGTACCTCATATGTCCTAATTTAATGTTTGCATGTGTCCAAATATATTCCATAGCATTGATTATATCCTTCTCTGTAGGATCTCGAAGCAGAACTCTGATAGCTACAACATTGTGCACACGGTCGGACAGCAAGTACTTCGACGATGAACCTGATGTTGTCGTGTGCATTGTTGTCTATGTCTAGTACCGTGTGACCTGGTCTTTAAAATATACTTCATTGTATCAGTTAGTCAGTGACTTCCCTATAATTATTTGTATGTATGACTCAGCTATTTGGTCGTCCACTCCCTTGTAACAGTATGAGTTTGGGATCTTTGGTTTGCATTTTCTATCTGACTTTTTGATGTCCAACTTTAAGAATCATGTTGTCTTTTTGGCCAGCGTGTAGCTTGTGTATTGTGCAGGAGAATATTTGGAAATAGATGTAGTGGAGGAATTAAATTTTGCTCACGGAAAAAAAAATAGGCTGATATTGTTGAGCTCGCATGAAGGTTGATTCTCAACAATCACTTGGTATAGGCCGATATTGCATGCTGTCAATAAAACACTTTATGGACGTGACGCAAAATGTGCATATTGTCATAATTCGTTAAAATATGGCACAGAGTACTGGGGTGGGCATCCCTACAGGCTGGCAAAATTTGGTGTCATTCTGAAGATGACCATAAATTGACCTTGTTTAGCGGACGCCGTTTGGGTAGGAGGGAAGGGTCCGTCGAAGGGCGGTTTTTTCGACATCCTTCAAATGCACCCAAATTTTTTTCATATGCTTGTACCATCATGAGAAGCATCCATGCCAGGTTTTGTAGCTTTTCGACATTGAATGAATTTTCTACGGTTTTCGCGACCAAAATGTCCTTCTGGTTTATTTCATCCTCCGTTTTGCACCAAATTTTTTTCTGTCGTAGTTGTACATGATCCTGCAGCACCTCGCGTGGGGTCTTCTACGGTCAGGTACACAACCATCGGTAGCACAAGTGCGGCCACATCGACGACCACGTAGCATGAATGTACATAAATGTTCTGAAATGACTGCATATTTTCATTCCGCAAGGCCTGCTCACGAACAACTATACGGTTGGATATAAACACATGCATGTGGCAACGAATATGGAAATCACATTGTAGCAAAAATGCTGTTAAAAGATCTCCATCCTGAATGAATTGTTTCATAACTGCAAACATTCGTACAAAAACCAAAAATGTTGTCTCAAGCTTAAAACAGTGCAAATAACATTAAGCCTCCTACAGAAGCTCGTCTCCGCTGCCAAAATCCAGTGACTTCTTCGTATTGGTCGTTGTAGTTTGCTTCGCGCTTGGCGACGACCCTCCTTCTCCCATATTTTTACACGGTACATCAATGTAACCTAAGGAGTCCAGTTGTGCCTGTGCCTCACGCTCTCTAGCCAGACCCTCTGCCTCCTCCATATCTCGGATGCGCAGTTCCTGTCAAAAATCATACGAAGGTATTAGGACAAACTTAAGGATGATGAAGCCGTAAAATTGATGTAACATGTAGAATAGGAACCTCTGAATCCATGTCCGAACACTCATAATCATCTTTCGGTGGACGATTATACACTAGGTACAAATGACATGTCTTGCTGCCGTTCAGAAGGGAAATCATCTTTGCAAAATCATCTGGTCCTGAAATCAGGAACATTCCTTCTGGTAGTTTGCACGCATGCTCAGGTAAGAAGTGGTACAAATCTGAATCCTTTTTATAACCAAATCCAGCCATTTCTTTCATGAGAAAAGCGTAGTCCAATACGCCGGGTTTAAACAATCTCATCTCTATGGGTCTTTCGTCAAAGTATCCTGTCGGGACATGCGAAAGCTCATAATCCCTATGAATGAAAAATTCCATTACCAACACCTACATACGAGTATCTCACGTCAGATTTAATACATTGCAATCACCAAAGTGCCATACATAATTTTGGATGTGCGTAGCAACATTGCGACAAAGTTACCTTATTATATGGGATGGAATCTTCATCTGTAGAGATTCGGGATTGTTCCGTCTCTGGATGCTTAGCCTACGTATGAATCGCCGACAGAGAGTTACACACAAATTTAAAATGGTCATACAAAATGTTGGATGTGAATGTTTACCATGGGTGCGAGGTACTTACAGTGGGAGATTTGAAGACATGTTGTTCGACTGGAGTGCTGTAGCATTCAACGGGTGACACCGACATCGCTAGGCCTTGAGTGTTTGGGGATTGTGCCGTCTGACGCTGCTTGGCCTGCATATGAATAGCTTACACAAAGTTACCCACAAATAAAAACTATTCATACAAAAACTCGGTCGTGAATGCATAGCATCGTTGCAAGGTACTCACAGGGGGAGAACTGAAGACATGCTCTTGGGGTGGACTGCTGTGGCATTGAACGTGGGACTGTAAGATCGCACGGTCTTCCATAATCTTTCCTTCCATCATGACCTGCTCCACCATAGCCTTGTAGTCCATGTCCTTGCACTCCTGTTGCAGCCTAATGTCCATATTGGCATGTGCCTGCAACACATTGGCGTCCATCTTGACACGCTCTGTCTGTATAAGGCCGTCGACAACCTTCCGGTCCTTTTGCAAAGTAAGCTGCAGCTCCTTGTACGCAAGCTGGAATTTCTTTTCCATGTCCTCGCGGTCCCGCTGAAACTTTTTTTCCATCTCTTCACGCATTTGCTTAATCTTTTGAGACATATCAGCACGCTCATCTTTCAACATCCTGTCAACGTACGCACGTTCTTGTTTGAGTGTCCTGTCCATCTCATCACGTTCGTGTTGGACCTTCACGTCGATCTCCCGGCGGGCTTCATGCTACAACCTGTCGTACTCTGCACGGTTGTCATGCACGTGTGAATCCATGGTGCCTACAACACCAGACACTAGAATGCAATTAATGAGATCCAGATTGTCAAAATATACCGATGCTCACCAAAACATCTGACTATTTAAATACCTCGTAATATAGAATAGCATGGTATGTGAGACAAACTGAGTGCTGAATTTCCAGCAAAAGCTCTAATCTCCTAACATTCGTATTCCTAATTTGCTATGAACAACCTCATCCAAATCAGTCCTAATAATCCAGCAACTCCTTCAACAGTACCTCCTTTACTATAGTATTGTGAACAAGCCTGTGTACGGCACATCTAAGTGGCTAAATCAAACATCATCCAAATCATTCCTAGTAATGCAACAGAGCCTAAAGGTCTAGTAAAGTAACTCCACCGACAAAACAAAATATACCCATAACCAGATCTTATGATCAGCTACCCCTAACAACCAATCGCAAAGCTCTTGCATAAAATTATTTACTCCAACCTCATGCAAATCATTCATCGTAATCCAGCATAGGTCAAAGGGCTAGAAAATTAACTCCACCGAGATAATATATCCGTAACCAGATCATATTATCAAGTCCTGTCAACTTGCAATCACATATCTCTTCCATAACGGCCTTTACTCCAAGTAAAGACAACCACACACAATCTTGCACCCAAACAGTACCTTCCACGAAAAACTAATCTCCCAGGAAAAAATACCAAAGATCTTGCACACAATATGGCATCTCTAATCTCAGCACTACTGCCTTGTTGGTCCAATCAACGGAAAAAAGTATCAACGTTTCAAGAGATGGGAGGAGACGTGGAGGATGAGACCTTTTTACTCCGGCGTCGGCGTGGGCGTCTACAGAGCGATGGCGCAACTCCCGGCGACGGCTACGTCAGGAGACCAAAACTTGATGGGGCGGTTAAGATAGCAGCGATATGCGCAAAAAAAAGATGGGAGGTATATGCGGTACGATGGAAGGGTACATATCCGTGATATGAGGATCAATTATATTTTTCCAAGTAGTGCGCATGGATGGAACGGTATCCGTCCGTGATTTTAGGGTCAGTTAGACGTTTGGAAGATTTGTTAGTTAGCCTATTTAGAGGGAGCACGATCCTCTGGTGCTGGTGTTAGGGTTTGTTGGGCCAGCGGACGAGCGAATATTTTTGAAAATAAACATCCCTACTTCTTCTCTTACCCAAATGATTAGGGCCACCGTCTGCCATTGCCGCCCTCGCCTGACACCTAATCAACCATGTCGTCATCGAGCTCTATTAGGTGTGCGCTGAGGGGCCGATCAGTTGCTGTGCCCCTGATCCCTTGCCCTGACTGTGGCAAAACGGTGAGATTCTTTCTCTCCAGTACCGAAGAGCACGATGGCTGGGTGTTCTACAAGTGCAAGCACCACGATGTACAATCTATTTATACTTTGGGTTGACATTTACTGTAGGAGTAATTTTTTCTACTGTTTCATTTGTGCAGGTTTGATTTGTGTTCATTTGATTCATAGGATTCATGTGATTTCTGGCGCTGGGAACTAGAGTACGTGGATCATCTTGTTGGTACAGGTGTCCTTGTTGGTGCTTCTGCCGTTGATGCAATTGCTGCGGCACAGGATAGAAGGGAAGAGCTACAACGCGCAAAAAAACAGTGGGGAAAGAATGCATATACCAACAGTGGCAATATTGGAGGCAGGACAAATTACATTCAGAGCAATGCGCCAACCATTACGAAGCACCAAGCTTATACGATGTTAGGACTAGGGAGACAAATTATTTTCATGCTGAAGCTGCTGACGACTAGTGTAATGGTGTTGTGTGTGATGTTGATTGTGAAGAAATAATCTATTTGTGATCGTATCGAGGCAATTATCGTGCTCACCTGTAATAACAGCTTAATAAGAAGAGGTGTTCTAACATGCTACCTCTTACCCCCCCCCCCCCTTTTTAACATGAGAGGTAAGAGTAAGAAATAAATCTGACACGATGATTGCATTAAATAGTTTTTTTGGATTAATTCTTACCTTCTTAAGTGTTATGTGAAAACAGGGGGTAAGAGGCAGCATGTTAAAATTGCTCAAAAAAGAATGAATAAACCGAGTTCCAATGAAGGCAATCGAATGGATAAACGTAAACAACCATTTAAAGTCTTGCCCACTATGTTGTGCACGAACCCAAGAGTACCATGAAATAGTAATAAAGTACCTCATTACAGCAATGACTTAAAAATCCCTTAATTTATTTTCGCACACTACGTTTTGCCAAAACTACTCGAGAGGCACATCAGGAACATGGGAAACAAACAGATAAATCCCATGATCTCCCAGGTACAGCAGCATCAGCACCTTGTGTCCTAACAGCAAGAGTTTTTCCTTCTTCATGAACTCGTTCCATTTGTTGACGCAGACACGACCGCCGATATCAGAAATGGTGTATGTACTTGACACGGTAGTGTGTGGATGACAAACAATGGTTATGGCACCATATTCATCCATGTCTTCGGGGACAACACGATGAGGCAGTTTCTGTTTGAACACAATATTTGTTACGTCAATACATCGCAACTTATTGTTATGTAGTAAAGGAAGAACAATTAATTTGGAACAAATCTAAAAACATACTGAAATGACACAAAGTAAAGGAAGAACAAGAAAGATGGTTACCGAGAAGTTCTTGTTGCAATCTGACCATGTCAAGGTATGGAGGAATCCATATGCTCTTCCTTGATCATAGTTTCCAGCATCATGACGCTCCACTAACTTGTCAAGGTTCATCACTTGGCGTATGACATTCTCCATCATTCCCCAGTTGAAGTTTGTCCCCTCAGTTACAGCGACATTGTCAATAATATCTCTTTTCTCATTGGACAATTGGTAGTATGCTACAATATTATAGCACAGACAATTTAATTTAAAACATATGGTATATGATACAGTTAGAGTAATAAAACTTCCAGGAGCAAGAAAGTAGTTTACTTGGATGTATGATAGGCAAATTCCCAGTTGTCACAAGGCTACTTGGTAGTTCTGAGTTGTCAGTACTAAACGTAATCTCCTGACCCACATAAAGCATGTAAACTCTAACAAATTCCTTCCAAGAATCTCCAGAAATGTATGTCAACTCATTTTCGTTGGTAATCTCACATGGGAATTCAAACCCCTCGTTGGTACTGAAACTTGCATCAAAATGCCCATATTTTCCCAAGGGCACTCTGAATTTCTGCATGAAACTGTATCTGCTGTAGCAGGGGATTACCTGAGTAGCATATGTACTATTGTCAATAAATATGAACTACCTGTTAATCTAAAGAGTTTTTCCAATCATAGTATGGCAGAAATAGATGACTAGCATAGTAGTTCACTAGTTCTTAACAGTAATATCATATAACCCCATAGAAGATTTAAATTTACATGCACGTACACAAACCATTTGATCAACTAACAAATCAACATGCAATATAACTCTTTTTGCAGTAAACATTACAAACAACTGACTGAGTACAATATTCGTTCAATATTACTGCCTCCGTCCAAAAAATTGTGGACAAACAATTGTACATACGGATGTATCTACCAAAAAAACATGACTAGATACATCCGTATTTACATGAATCTAAGACATTAATTTTGGATCAGACGGAGTACTAAATTTCTCATGATATTTGCTACGAGACATGTCAGACTGGATCTTACTGTCTTGTTTGCAAATCCCGCGCGCAGGGTGACGGTACAAAACTCCCTCATCCCATGCTCACCGGGGCACAAACCCTTGGTGTCCAAACAAATGCCGCACTGCGAATCGAGATCAATCACATTACCAGTATTTTCTTAAAGATTTGTGCTAACATGTTGAATTAAGATCTGACAGATTCTATAGTGCAAATACTTACCGCGCTGATCTCCTTAACCATTTTCGCTCGCAGGTAAGAGAGAGGGACGTGAGGAGGAGCCAGCGAAAAGAGCAGTCACGTCCGACCCCTTAGCTGACGATGGCGGTGGCGGGAGATTTCGATAATGCGCCTAAGCCCGGCGTCTCCGATCTGATCTTGGAGCGGACGTGGCGGTGGTAGGAGGACCCTATGCCGCGGGTGGTTATGAGGGAGGCGGTGCAATCACGGGATTTCGGGAGAGGTGGTGTGCGTGAGTTATGGGATCTTCTAACATATATCACCAAGATAAAAAAAACATTATGTTGTGCAAAATGATTCTCAGTTTAGACAACTTTTCCATGTGTTGGTATTTTTTATTTATAGAAAATGCCCGAAAACTGGCCCCACGTGACATTACTTGCAAACTTTACTTAAAATGGTTCAAACTTGTCATGGAGGCCTAACATGACCATGAGTTGTTACCCCAAAAATTTGAGTTGATTTAAGAAAGGTCAAGAAACCAGCATGTGCTCTCAGAGGATGCCATGTAAGCCCCAGGAAGGGCGCGTATTGGAGCACCTCCGTGTTTACAATATCTACAAATGATGCCAACTTTATTTCATGATCTCCCATGAGCAAATCAAGAATGCATTCACAATGGTTTTCAATTTGGCCAACATTTTTAATCCTTTTGCAATTTCCAAGCGAAAAAGAACAATAAACATCGCCTGCATGGTGTACCCCCCTAGACACCCATCGAAAGTGGGTGGCACATGATGCATTACACTTTGTTTGTCTTATGGTGGACCTAGTTGACACACCAAGCCTAGTTGGATCATTGGCCTACACCGGATTCCATCTCGTAGAATAGCTCAGGTACATCACTTGCTCCCGTCTAGAACCTTCGAGCTACACTGTCCACTTTGTGAAGCAAGTACGACATGAAATATGTGAAATTCTCCCAAGCTTTTAAAGTGCATTCCATGACAAAATCAAGCAAGCATGCAAAATGCAATTCAGTTTACACAAAATTTACCATGTACTGTAATTTTTCCGGTCGAAAATACTCGAAAACTGGCCGGAGGCAGTGGATGTACCTCATCGACTCCATGGATGGAATCCAGTTTGAACCAAAGTTCCAACTTGGTATGGTGTGTCAATTAGGTCCACCCTAAGGCAAAGAAGCTTGAAGGCATCGTGTGCTACCCCTTTCGATGGATGTCTAGGGGGGGGGGGGTAGACCGTCTGGGAGCTGTTTACATGTTTTTTTCGTTAGGAAAATGAAAAAACATGAAAATGATGTGTAACCTTCAAAGCACTGTGCATGCATGCTTGATTTGGTCATGGGATGGCATGAAAAGAACTTGGAATCCTATGTAGATGGTGTATTCAAGGAGGTGGCCCGAGATGGGCCCTTCCGGCCGAGCCTTGTACCCGCCGAAAGCACATGTTGGTTTATTGACCTATATTAAATGACCCCCAACTTTGTAGGGTAACAATCCATGGCCATGTTAGGGATACATGCCAAGTTTGAACCATTTTCAGCTAAGTTTGCAAGTTTTTTCACGTGCGGCCACTTTTCGAGCATATTCGATAAAAAAAATCAAGAAAATGGAATTCTTGACCAAACTGAAAAGCATTTTGCATGGCAGCTTCTTTTGGTCATGGGATTCCATGGGAAATAGTAGAGATCATTTGTAGATGGTCTAAACATGGAGGTGCCCCCAGACACGCCCTTGACTGGCACCCTCCGAACTCACATGGTGGTTTCTTGACCTACCTGAAATCAACCCAACTTTGTAGGGTTGCAAGCCATGGCCATGTTTGGGCTACATTCAAGTTTCAACCTTTTTCAGCTAAGTTTGCAAGTTTTGTCACGTACGGCTAGTTTTCGGGCATTTTCAGAACAAACAACATATTTTACCATTTAAAAAATGTATTCCTTTCTCAACGACATATTAGTTTTTTTTTCGGAACAATAGATGCTAATGTTCCAACCTCCCATAACTCACGCCGCCCAGATCTCCCGAAATCCCACGATTACAGCTCCTCCCTCGTAACCACCCGCGGCATCCAGGCCCCCTACCACCTCCCACGACCGCTGCAAGATCAGATTGGAGCCGCCAGCCACCGCCCACCAGGAACGTTACCTGAGGGGTCGGACGGCAGTGGTGTTGTCGCCGCCTCCTACTCGCGTCAACGCGCCGCTGCTCCTGTTGCGGCCGTCGAGCGCGACACAGCCACATCTAGTGTGGGACGCACTATCCACCTGGAGCATTGGGCCGCCACCGTCTCCGACAGAAGGTTACCTGAGCATAGCTCGTTTTAATCTTTCTCAGCCGCACGTCTACCAGTTAAACCCTAATAGGTTTTCCACAAGTTATTCCAGTCGTCAAGATTACCTGATCATAGCTCTTATTAATAATTTTCTTGTAATCAATCTTGCCACACTACACGAATGTCCAAAGAGGTAATACCACAACAAGAGAAGGATATCTCTACCATGAAATAACACGTCATATGTTTATGCAATCCTAAACCCTAGTTAAACTGTTCTAATGTTATGCATGACCAAAATCGGTAGTGTGCTTATACTTACAAGTAATTCATATTATTAAAAAAACTCATCCATACCTGATATAAGATTTTATTTTGTTATACATTTCTCAACATTAAGTTCAAATTAATTGACCCGGTTTTGCTTCTGTTCCATACGTGCCAGTAAAATGGAAACTACTGTTAAAAGTCCTGCTAATGGAGAAAAACACTTCTCCGAAATGACCGATGAGGTACGTAATTGACATTTTGTTTGAAAACTGTACATGTACATACTTCTTTCATACTCGCTAAAATCTAATGCCACTTTGCAGGAACTCTTTACGAAGCACGCTCATATGAAGTTAGCATGCTCACCGTCAAGGTTCGCCAAAGCCATGAACTTGTTGTCACCAAAACACATAGAGTCCATCATAAACGATACCGGTTTTGGGGGTCTAACCAAGATGCATGAATTTAATCTCCGGCGCATGATGTTGATAAGACTAGCAAAGAGCTTCGATAGTGAGACGGCGTCCATTACCATAGGTAAAACACCCATTCCTATCACCGCAGAGGACGTGCACCATATATTTGGCCTTGTGATAGAAGGGGAGGATATTGATAAAAAGCTGCAAAGCACAGCGGATCCAAAATTGTTTAACACATTTCAACACAATGGGGCAATTTCTCTGGCCGACCTTGAGAAAGCGATCATAAGTTCCAAAACTCCGGACGATGATTTCCTGGCGCGGGTCGTTCTGTTCGCAATTGGTACAGTTTTAGCACCAACAACACAATCTTATGTCGACGCGAAATATCTTAAACTTGTTGCGGATATTAAAAGCATTCGGACATTGAACTGGGGATGTTTCACACTGAAACACTTGTTCACGTCCCTTTACAAATTTAACAATCTTGATCAAGTATCTCTACAGGGAAATCTACCTTGCTGCAGGTTAGTGCAACATCACTAGTTAACATTCTACAATTGTTGTTCTTTTGTATATCTCTCTATATTGATGAAGTAATTTATTGTGAAGATTTGGTACTGGGAGCACGTGCGTTCTGGCAAATTGATGTATCCTGCTATACCCCCACCATTGGTTGCACGATGGGACGAATGCACGTGCAAAATAAGAACAGAAGCTTACAACATAGGAGGTCTTGATAAAGGACTAGTGTGTTTGTAGATTTGACCCTTGTATATCCGGTTATTTATTTGCTACTACTGATTCATTCTACCTGATTAAAAGGTTGTGATGCAAATTTGTGCTCGACAACCACCGGCCAACAATACAAATGATCCACGAAGCAATAATTTTGTACATGTGGATGAACGTGATTCGCGTAGAGCACAATTACAAGGTCAAAATATGAGTAGCCAACAAGTAAGCCCAACAAAGACAATTTTCATTTTCCAAGAGCAGTAAAAGGTCGCATCAAACCTCATTCATTTAGCTTTGTTCTGAACGGGGTGTTATTTCGTTTGCACAGCTGGAAATGATAGTTGCAGCCATGAATGCACGTTTTGCTGAACAAGAAAAGAAGATAGGCAGACAGTTAATGGAATTTCAGCACAGATTTGACGCGAAATTCCTGACCATGAGCGAAGAGTTAATCGACCTTAAGAGTAAATCTGCCAGTAATCCTAGGCTCTCGATGGCCGAGGACGAAATTAAAGACTTAAGGAGGGAACTGAAGGTATGTCATGTTGTGCATTTTTTATTGTTATGAATATGTTCCTCCATATTCATTATTGTTTTAATAGTTACAGGAATTAAAAAAGCAAATTAAAGGCAGCCGACAATCCGAGTCACAGAAAGCAGGCGTCGAGGTAATAATTATGGCCCACCACGTACGTACTATTAACAAACTAATTATAATTGACCATTTTTTTATCGTAGGAACAAGTCAATGTGCGCAGTGAATCCTTCACGGCGACTCCTAAGTTCGACGCATCCACACCACGTACTTCGACTCCAACAGCAAGTGCCAGACACGTCCTGCCGAACAAGGAGGATCCTCGAATCACACAGTTGAAGCCTCTGTTTGATAATGATTACGTGCTCACCGCTCAGGACAAAGAGGCAGCCGTTTTCATCCGGGGAACACACGACCCTGTTGAAGTAGCTCTAATCGGAGACATTCCCCTAAGAGCGGAACAACTCAAGCCAATTTACAACAAAAAATACATCTGCGGTGATGTAAGCCCCTTGTACTCCATTGTACATCAACTATTGGAACTGCTGGCACATCATTATATGATTACAAATTTGGCAGGTTATTATGGCGTATGCTCACATCAGCGGAGTTGAGACTGATACTACGTCAGTCATATCCCCCAATGAAACCAGAAAGCTTTTAGAATCAAAAGGGGTTATTCCAAGGGGGCGTGGAAACTCGTGGGCTGCTCGTGTTGCAAATAAATTTGTAGGACGCCGGAAGGTACCCGTTTTCCTCACTTTCATATATCGTAATAGATACTGTAGAGGAAATATTTCAGGGGTCCCCCGAACCATAATTGTTACCCATATCTAATTTATTCCGTGGAATGAGTCTGCTTTGATTTTATGGCAGGTGCACATCCCGTTGAATGTGCATAATAACCACTGGATGGCAATGGTGTTTAATTTCGACAAAGAAGTGATTCAAATCCTAAACTCCTTGAAAGATCATTATGACAAGTCCAAGGAAACTGCTCTTGTAAGCTTTATCTTGCTGCCTCTTTACCGTCGCATGGCACATGAACTCCCAAATCACCGTAACCCTTTGGCAAACTCGTATTATGCTAGGTGGAGTCGATTCAGACCTGCATTGACGAAGCGGTGAAGGATGGCTTGGTAACACCAACTAAGCCCATCAAATTTACCGAGTGGGACATAGTACGCTATGACAACATACCACAACAGAAGGACGGGTACGTACGGCCTCCTAAATTATTCCACGCCGACACATCCAAGTTTACTAAACCTAAACTAAACATTGCAGGCATTCATGTGCTCTGTTCACACTGAAGTACATGTTGACATGGAACGGTGAAGATTTTACCAAGAATTTGGAGCAGGTCAGTCCAACACTCTATTTAATTTTGAAATATCTTATGCCTCAACGCTGTGCTGACATATGTGTCGCTTATCAAATTTAGTCACAGATAGAAATTTTCAGATGGAAAATAGTTTCAAGCGTGCTGCGTTCAAATTGCAACGGTCTTCGCCTCGATTCATAGAAGTACCCCATAACGGTTAGCGAAAAAGCACGGATATTTTATTTTATTCACATGTGTCATGATATCAACGAATGCACCAATGTCTGTTATACAGAAGGAGACGTATGAAGCCCACGTTGCAGCGCAACCTAAGGATTCACAAGACGACGTCCAAGAAATCGACGGAACTGTTCTGTGCAACAAAACAGACACGTGGAGCTCCCAAAAGGATCCCGACACCCCGAGCTCCCCAAAAAGGCGAAGATCACGTGGACGCCCGAGGAAGATGGTCGATGTAGTGCAAGCTACAAAAACAAAAACTCTTGAAGAGCTGAAACTTCAATTTGATAGCAAGACCATTGCTAAACGCGTGGGATCGATGTCAGCACGAGCACGCAAACCATCACAAGCTATGTTGAGCCCATTCAAGACAACCAAATGGTAGTTTAGGTATGTACTGGGTACCACTGTAGTTAGCACTTATTTGTCATTTATGATTTGGTGATCTTACTTTATCAAGCATGCATCGACAAGGCGGTGAAAGATGGCTTGCTAACACCAGCTAAGACCATCAAATTTGCCGAGCGGAAGAAAGTACGCTATGAAAAGATACCACAACAGAGCATTCTCTGCTTTTGCAGTACGTACTTTTGCCAATCATGAGCATTCTCTACTTTTGGCAATTAGGGATACATGCTCTGTTCTTTTGCTTGAACTGGCAGCCGGTACTTGTGCCAATCATTTGCATGATGTACTTTTCCCAATATCTAATACAACCTGAGTGCATATCAAAAAGTGGCAATAGGTACTTTTGGCAATCATGTGCATGCTACATTTTTGGCAATAACTAATGCATGCTCATTTGTTTTGCTTCAAATGGCAGTATGTACTCCTGGCAAACATTTGTGTGCTCTACTTTTGGCAGCAACTAATACAAGCTCAGTTATAATGCTATAACTAGCCATAGAAATAACTTCAACATCTTTATTTCGAAACATACCAAATTCAGTTGAAGATATAGCATTAGCATCTTCAGTTAGAGACAGAACATGTACCATACATCACCATAGTGGAGGTATTAGGCAATGTTCAACGCAATGCGCTTAGGGTAGGTGCTTAAAAAATAAACCATAGTTTATTGAAGCAACGGCGCTTATTAGTACAGGGTAGACGCTTAATTAGGCGCCTATCATGTACAAATTCGCACTGCTGCTTTAGAAATCCATGTTTATTATTGTAAGCATGTACCTAAGCACGTAGCATTGAAAGCTGGGCAGTAACAGAAATGAGCAATGTAGTACCAAACACTTAAACATAGCATATTAAACAGTCGCAACCCAAAAGATAAACCGGCGCATAAGTTCAAGCAGTACGGTGGGGCAGAAGTATCACACGACAACCATAACATTAAAACAGTCTGGGCCAGCAGCAACAACCAAGCAGCGCATCAGATCCTCGGCATCTTGGCCGGACGAGGAGGCATCGGGAGGTGGAACGGCAGATGCCCCTTCGCGTACTTCCTGAGGAAGGCACCGAAGGCAGCATGTTTAGCCTGGACGTGGGACTGACGGTTCCTCCCCATACCACGGCCGACACCGGTGCCATGCATGATCAGGCTGTCGTAGTCGTTCTTGATCCTCGCGCAGCAGAAGGGGCAGGCTATGTCGCCGTAGAGCCGGTTGGGGCCGCTGCGGTACGGGATTTCCCCATTCCGCAGCCTCCTGAGGACGTAGCGGCTCTTGCTGTCCCTGCTGTCCTTGCTATCATCCACGTCTTCGTCATCTTCCTGTGTATTAGTTGATCCACAACTAAGTCAGATTAGGAATACCGAAATATAGCATTTCATATGAGTAGCAAGTACATTCTGAAAGTAGGAATACAAAAATATGATCAATCAGATGATTGACACAACATGTACCTCATGTATTGCATTATATGTTGATGTATAGGGAGCATTGTGCTTAAGGTTTGTGCATAGGGAGCATTGTGCTTAAGGTTAGTAATGGAATATTCTATATATTAAGAATGCAAGAGAAAATCTTGTTGCTAAATATATACTGTTGCATGGACTTGACATGCATGATTACTGATGTGGCATAGTTGCATGGATTGATTTCTGCAAGAGAATAACTAAATAGGCTAAGGGAAGAACTAATGGATGTTTGTTGTTAATGGCAGGCAGTGGCCCTAATTTGTTACTACAAGCATCACTAGTGACCACATGCATGACTCAATGATGTGGCACAGTTTCATGAATATCAAAACCAGATAATGGGTTGGCACTATTGAAGAACGGAGCACAGTTTCATGAATAGCAAAACCAGATAATGGGTTGCCACCATTGAGGAACAGAGCATAGTTGCAACAGGGGTTTTACTGATTTAAACTCTTCATCATTGATACTCTTTTTGATACTAGCGAGGCACACGTGCATTGCACGTGAAAGCAATAGTTAATGTCAATTCTTTCAGAGGCATTTTACATTGCTATGCCACTGTAGCAATGGAGTATTTTTGTAATATTCTAGATAGTACGCATGCTTGGCAATTTTTTTTGCAGTAAATAAGATATCCAATTGCCAACAATGCTCGGATTTGCCATCTTTCCACCGTTGGATTCGCTTCATCCAACAGCAAATATTCAAAGTTGTTTCCAGACTACATGTTTCAAAAGTTACCATTTATAGAAGCTCAAGCAACATTGCTCAATATATACTGTTGCATGTCAACTTTTCATGTAATTATTAGAACTACATAGCAGGCATATTAATCATTGATCCTCTTGTTGACTGTCATTAAATAAACAAATTTGTGTGTACAATTTGATACCTAACAAATCCACCGTTTTGTACATCAGAACTGATTCATAATCAGTTTCAAAATAATATTCTTAGTCATCTTCACAAAAAAAATCCACGCACAGAGGGATTTTAGGCCTCCATGAGTACTGTTCCATGCCAACTTTCAGATTGAAGGGGGTTTCCTTCCAAATCTACCAAACAACTTGTACAAATCCTAACCCTAAGGGAGAGATCCAATACAACATAACCTATCTGGGCGAAATGTAATCCGTGCTGCACGCAATTTAGGAGAAAACCCCATGGGAGGAAACCCCAAAAACAGAGTAGGAGAAAAGAACAAAACAGAGTAGTACCTCCGGGAGCTCGTCGTCGACCTCCTCCTCGAACTCGACGGCCTCGTCCTTCACTTCCTGAGCGGCGAGCTCGGCCTCCTCGTAGTACTTGTCGATGAGCTCGTACTGCTCGCGCTTCCGCTTGGCCCTCTGCTCCTCCAGATCCACCGCCACCTCCTCCTCCACCTGCTCCTCGACCGCAGGCTCGACCGCTGCGATGATGGCCGGAGCAGTCACAGCAGACGGTGCACCGCCACCCGTCGCCGCAACGGCGCCCTCGGCCGCGCCAATGACCGCAGCAGGCTTCTCCACTGCTTCTGCCGCTGCGTCCTTCTCCACCGCCACAACTACCGCCGCGTCCTTCTCCATCTTCCGACGACCAAGGGCAAGGGAGGTGGTTGCTGGCTCGTAGGAGGTAGGGTTCGAGGGGAGAGGAGAGCGTTTTTGCTGATTTGGGGAAGAAAAGCAGGAGGGGTGGGGGAGTGGAGGAGACGCGGGTGGGGGAGGCGGCCTTTATTTGGTGTGGGTGGACGTTTGGAGTTACCGAGGCTAGACGCGTGGCGTCGTGCGCTCGTGCACGCCCCCACCTCTTTCCTTTTTTTTGTTTTCTCTACTTTTTTTTGACCCGTGGAGCACAGGAGGTGGGATACTGACATGTAGGAAGGTGATTTTTCCCACCACCTCCAAATGACCCCAATTTTGTTTTACATGGTGAAATACATTTGCTAAACATGGCTATGAAAGAAATTTGAAAAAAATGTATTTGACAATGACCCCTTAAGGTATAGACCGATAATTTGATCAGTCATTCTACAGGGCAGTATAAAATCAAAAAATGTAAAACCTTGAAAACCTAGCTATGTTTGTGTAAGAGATAATGTGTGCAAGGTGATTTACAGGAGGTCAAAAAAATCACCGCATTACGGAGGGACCATTTGGTTCAATTAAGCCAGTTTTTGTAGAAAGGTGATTTTTCCCACCACCTCCAAATGACCCCAATTTTGTTTTACATGGTCAAATACTTGTGCCAAACATGGCTATGAAAGAAATTTCAA
Source organism: Elymus sibiricus (assembly GCA_039707655.1). NCBI lineage: Eukaryota > Viridiplantae > Streptophyta > Magnoliopsida > Poales > Poaceae > Elymus > Elymus sibiricus. The sequence goes on from CM077674.1 coordinate 390,881,394, forward strand.
AAAAATTGTATTTTGCAATGTCCCCTTAAGGTATAGACCGATGTTTTGATCAGTCATTCTACAGGACAGTATAAATTCAAAAAAATTCAAAAAAAAGTAAAAACCTTGAAAACCTAGCTATGTTTGTGTAAGAGATCATGTGTGCAAAATTTGAGGTGATTTAGAGGAGGTCGAAAAAATCACCGCATTACGTAGGGACCATTTGGTCTCACTTAAGCCAGTTTTTGTAGAAAGGTGATTTTTTCCACCACCTCCAAATCACCCCAAATTTTGCAGGCATGATCTCTTTCATAAACACAGAAAGAATATGAATGTTTTCTATTTTTTAGAATTCCATATATTTTATACTGGCTTGGTGAAACTCAGGTACATACCTCCGACTCTACCTCAAGGGGACAGTGTAAACTTCATTTTTGTTGAAATTCCATTGATAATCATATGTATTACATGTAAGTGAGCATGTATAAAAATTAGGAGGTGATTTGAAGAAGGTAAAAAAAATGACATGTGACATATGCAAAAAATAAAATAAAAATTTAAAATAATGCCCGCCTACTAGCTAAATTCACACAGACCACGGCCTGCATACGACTAGAAACCCAACCGCATATGGGCCAGGACGCAGACCCGTGGGGGGCATGAATTTCTGCTGCTAGTAGGCCCACGGGGCAGTGAGGAACGAGGTTAGACAATGCGTTGTCTACTTTACAGAGGAACTTGAGAGAGAGAGATCTCAGCCGGGTATATAAACCGGTGCGAGCTCCTCTCGCTTGGCGAGGTGGGACTAAACTCCCACCACCACTCGGCTGTGCCCGGCGCGGCTCTGGCTTGGGCCCAATTCGGGTGGGCTGTCCCAGGCCAGCCTCACCCGCGCGCTGAAATATTTCACTTCCTATTTCTTAATATTCTTTTCTGTTCTATATTGTCTTTTATTTCACTTATTAATTCCAATATTTCTTATCTTTTTTATTATATTTACAATATTTTAAAATCAAATCTCTGTTTTCTCTTTTATTTCTTCTGACAGTTTTAAAATTCAAAAATGTAGGAAAAAATGTTGTGTTCTATTTCACTTCTTCATTCCAATATTTCTTTTCTTTTTTATATTCAAAATATTTTTAAATCAAATCTCTTTTTTCTCTTTTATTTCTTCTGACAGTTTTTAAATTCAAAAAATGTAAGATAATATGTTGTCTTTTATTTCACTTCTTATTCTGATATTTCTTTTCTGTTTTATATTTGAAATAATTTTTGTCTACTTGCTGTTGGTTCCAGATTATATGAAAATGCATTTCTCATACTACTAAATGTTGTTGTCTACAATTCACGGAATACTTATATGCTAACTACTGCAAGGATATGAGATGCAAACATAAGCTACTCACAGAAGCATAGATACCGCTGCTCTCAGGAAAGGATCCATCCCTCCCACCCACCCAGCAGCTCACGCAAATAGTATAAACCGAGCACAAGCGCCACACCAGAACCAGTTTTTAGTGCACTACATATTACATGACCCAAATAGACAAGACATAAAAACAAAGCAGGATAGGCTTTTCTCTAGCAAGAGATTGTCTTCAGATGCTCCCAGCATGTCCAGCCTCAAGGATGAACCAGCGTCGGCACCCCTATCCTCCATGCATGCCTAGTACATCTGAACATCTCCCCCGCAACCTGCTCAACTTCTCTTACGCCCGCCGTCATGCGCCTTATTTTTTCTTGGTTTTTCTACAACACATTCCAATCATGTAAATTTTAAATAATCATATTAACAGGAACACAGAGATCAACCAGCCTCATATATTTGCCCACTGAATGAACTATTCATAAATTTGCACATGTTTGAAAAATTCAGATAATTGAAGCATAATTTACATAAGTGGACTATTCAGAAATTTAAACTATCATTGACTGAATGTTTGGAAGCTTGTAGATAATTGAAGCATAATTTACATGCAGGAAGAATGAATGTTTGGAAGCTTGTAGTACAGCTTTCATTAGGAAGCCCTAAATTGCACTAGTGAAATTGCACTACTCAAATATTTCAGTGTCTTCCTGTCTCTACTGAAACTGTAGACACCTGTCTCTACTGAAACTGCACTACTGAAATATTTCAGAGTGTACCAGTGAGTACTGAAACTGCACTAGTGAAATATTTCAGTGTTTACCAGTGAGTACTGAAACTGCACTAGTGAAATATTTCAGTGTCTAGCAGTGTGTACTGAAATTGAACTACTGAAATATTTCAGTTTCTACCAGTGTATACTGAAAATGAACTACTGAAATATTTCAGTGTCTACAACTGTCTACTGAACTTGCAGTATTGAAATATTTCAGTGTCTACCCAGAGTCTACCACTGTAAAACTGTGTACTGAACTTGTGTACTGAACTTGCAGTACTGAAACGTAATTTATTCTTTCCAACTAACTAAGCTGCCATCCAGAGGCTATGGATTGAAGTAGACAGGTAGCAAGAACATATTGCAGAGAATCAAATTAACCAAGTGGCAAGTAATGATTTACAAATCAAGAATCTTACCCTAAACATAGCTACCGCCGCCGTTCAGATGAGGAGAGCGGCGAGGGAAGCGTGGAGAACGGCGGGGAAGCGACGTCGCGACCACTGTCCTCCTCCTCTTGCGCTTCCGAGTCTCCGGTGACTCGGTTGGTGGCTGCACAATCACCAACGGCACCTCGTACAGGGTGGCTTCCTGATCCTCTGGATGCTCTACCCTGGATCTGTACGCCCACCACCTCCGCCTGACCCACTCCTTGGGCGAATCCGTCTGCTCCATCGCCCAGAGGAGGACCTCGATGAACGCCACCGGTACTGGGGGCGGGGGCCAGAGCGCCAACCTCTCACTCTTCATCATATGATCAATCATGGCCTGCGCCGTCCAGGACATCTGCCGTTTGTTGTCAAACCACGAACAGATCTCCCTCATCCTGGCCATCTTGACCTCGTTGCCGCCGGCGATCTGCACGATATTCTCCTCCATCAGCGTGGCAAAGTTGGCCTTATCGCCGCCGGCGATCTGCTCGATCTCCTGGTCCATCGAGGTTCTGGCTTGGTTGGGAGAGGGGCGTGGATGTGGAAGAGGAGACGAGCAAAGTTGCGGCGGCGAGAAGGAGGAGATGGCTGCGGTGGATCTGGAATGCAGGAGAGGGAGGAGATGGCAGCGGTTGTCTAATGGCGATGGAAGAGGAGAGGGCCCTGGCGGCGGTTCTGCATTGGATGAGAGGGGCGGCGCGTGGAAAATTTTCCTATGACTAAAATGCCCCTAGATTAAAATGTGTCCCCACATTGTCATTAGTACCGGGCCTACTAGTTCTAGTACTTTCGAATACTTTGATCGGAGTACTACGCAGTACTACGTATCTGTGTGCCGTTAGATTTAGAGCAACGAACGGCTCCAAAAAAGCCCAACTACTGTAAAACTTGTAACAAACTGGAGTACTTGTGGTTGTGGGGGGCGCACATCGTGGTTTTGCCAGACGATCTTTCCTGGCCACCGTCCCGAAATCGGTTGCGTATATGCCGCTTTTCTGTTGAACCCTGTGTATGGCGCTTAGTTGCTTTGATGCTGCTTTGGAAGATCGATCTCTTTGTAGGTCTTTATGTAAGTAAGTAAGACGGGTTCATGCAGGTGCGTCAGCACTCCGGAGAGTCCAGAATGCTAAAGCACCTCGTCTCTCAACTTCCGATGGGACAATGGCGCTGTCACCTCTGTCCTGGATGCTGTCGTCGGCTCTACCTGCCGTCCTTGCCGGCTTTTATACCGGCGGCTCCAACGCGCTTGTAGCAACATCGGAGGAGCTGGCGGCAACAGGTACGGCCATGTATTAAGATATGCATGTGTTTCTTGTTGTGACGTGGTTTCATATACGTACATGTTCATATATCCTGTAGCATCTGTTTGAATAAGATGTAGTACATGTCTCTTGTTGTCATGTGTGTTGCCATTTGTTTTTACGAAAGGTGTATAACGGGATGTAGCTATATCTCAATTACGTATCATATATACTTAAAAGATCCATCCTTACTATCTTGTTTATCTTGACATGCACCCTATCCACATCATTAGATATCTCAACATGTTCTCGCATCCAAGGCCCTAACATTTTGCACCCAACACCCTAGAATCTTTGTTTTCTTACAAACAAGGCCAAAATTTCGACGAGTCGTGGGGATTTTTGCCGGAAATTGCGGCAGCATAACGCCACACCGGCAGTAGAATCGCTCCACAGCCATGCCTTCTAATTCGCCGTACTATCTCAGAAGCAACGAATACACTACTAGCTACATGCCAACTGTTATTCATAGCTAATCAATCCATCCATGTTTCATTATCTTCATTTGTAAATATTCATAGTATCATGCAAACTTTTACTTTCGTGGCTTAAATATCTGTTGAGACTTGATTGTTGGTTGAGCAGATTCATGATTCAGGTCTGTGTCAAATGGAGTGCACTAACGGTAACTGAATGTACTGACTGGGAGGATTATCATCATAACACAAAAGCCTTTTCCTCCAAGGAACATCATGATGGATTCAAGTTTTGCATTATCTATCTGTCGACTGCCTCCATTTGTAGATTTTTCCACCATACATACATAGCTTCATGCAACTAAGATCAAGGTCAACAATGCTTGAGTGGTTAAATTATTTTATGCTATTAGGCCAAGCTACAAACCTGAAGAAGATAATATATGTGCTCTAGGTGCCAATGCAAAGAACATAAGACCTAGAGTTTCTTCAATCAGGTTAGTATGGAACAGAGGGTATGCTATTATAATGAGTTAATATCTAACTGAAGATGTAAAATTTAATAATTTTCCATCGGAACTTATCAAAAATTTAGGAAATTCCCATTGGCACATGGTAAAATTTAGGATTTAAAAAAAGGTGGAAAATTTAGGCATTTGTTCTTACATGGCGACAGTGCTTAACTTTTTGCCATAGCAAATAGCTTAGCAAAATTGCCATGGTAAAAAATGTGTTTATGGCATGGCAAAAGTTGAAGTGGTGACATGGAAAAAGCTTTTTTTGAGGCAAGGAAAAGCTAAAAATCTTTTGCCATGGCAAAAAAGTATAAACGTATAAATGTTGACATGGTATGATTAAATTATTTGCCATGTTTTATGAGCCTAGATATGCTTATCACATGGCAAATTTGAAAAAATAGTGTTGATGCAATATCTGCCTACCTTGTGTTTTGGAGATTGTTGACAGAAACAGGTATGGACTGATTTGTTTGCTAGTGCATACAGAGAGAAATAGTCCATACAGAACCGAAGAGAATGCTGCCTTCGGTGGAAACTTCATGTAACTTCACCGAAGTATATCTGCGTTGCAGAGAAGAACGAGCTCTTTATGATGAAGTCATACAGACGAAACATTTGATGTGAAGGAATTAACCCCTCGAAGAATTATGCTGAAGCGAAGCATTTGATTCGGTTTGGCCGTCCGAAGAAATTGCCTGCAGCGAGTGGAAGTCGAAGACAAAGTGAAGACGTAGCATTCATTTCGTTGTTCTTCTTTCATTCTTTTTGAGTCATAGGACCTCCATACTATTAAGAGGGGTAGAGGTTCTCGAAGCTTAGATCCGCTGTGATGCTTAGCCAAAACCTATGAAAGTTGCGAGAGAAATCTCTTTGTGTTCCGAGCAAATACTTGTCAGCAAGAGACTGTGATCTTCTTCGCTGCGAGAGATTTGTCTCGGACCGAGGAGTTAGCATTGCTTGTTCCTCAAGTAATGTTACCATTGCTCCCAAATCGGACCGTTGTGAAACGTGTCGGTTGGCCATTGGCTGGACCGCGTGTCCAAAATGGTCATTTCCCATCCGGGAAGGCTGCGGCTATAAATAGCCACCCCGCTCCAACGTTGCCCGTTGGCTGCTCCGCTTAAGATTTCTGAGAAGATTGATTGAGCAACCCCTCTCCGAGTGATTTGAGTTTAAGATCCACCGAGAGAAAACCAAGAACCCAAAACTTAGACAGTGGTTTAGCATCACAGTGGCTCTGAGTGAGAGTTCTTGTACCTATTACTCTTGAGAGCTGCGCACTCTCTAGACGGATAGGTTTCCGCTCGAGTGTTGAAGAGTTGTTGTCTTCAACGAGCTAGATCTTCAGCAACCAAGAGTGATTGTGGTTCGCGCAGGTCGACCGAAGGTTTGGAGATCTCCGACAAGGATCTACCACGAGTGAAATCAACTGGAGTCTGATCAGCTTCGAGTTGAAGGAGAATAGGGTGAAGAGAGTTTATCTTCCGTGTTAAGTCACAGCCCCTCCAACCAGACGTAGCCCTTTGGCAGAAGGGTGAACTGGTCTACCAAATCTCTGTCGCCATCGAGCACCACTCGTTCTATCTACTCTACTGCAATTCCTTTTGTAGTTTACATTCGTGCTCTGTGTTGATAGTTCTTCGATCGTTATCCACTATCGTAGCTTTTGCATCATCTATCGCCTTAGTTGTCATAAGTTGATCTTCGAGTCATATTTCCGCGTGTGCTCAGCATTCTGTTTATATTATCATCATTTCTTCTCGGTTAACCATCCTGCATAACTCTCATCACCCGCGTCATGTTTTGCCTCGTACTATTGCATCTGTTTGCCTGTTGCATTACTCTCATCGTAGTTAAACCTGTGATTTCCCAAGCTCGCACTGTTATTACTTCATTTATCGAGGAACATGCTTCTGAAGACAAAAATTGATTCAACTCATTTCATCCTTTACATCATTCCGCTGCTGTGAATGAGATCTGTTCAAAACTTTCAAAAGAAATTTTGAATCTCCCATTCACCCCCCCTCTGGTCAATATACTCTCGGTCCTAACAATTGGTATCAGAGCAGGTACTCACTGTCTCTGTTTATTAAAGGTCTAACATCCTTAGAGTTTTGAGTATGTCGTATGCAGGTAGATCCTCGCACTCTGAAGGTTTTCCTATCTTCGATGGTAATGACTATCTGTACTGGAAGGAAAGAATGAGAATCAGAATTCAAGCAATCAACTTTGATCTATGGCAGATTGTGGAAAATGGATACACCATTCAGCAACCGAATGATCTGACCTCCGATGACAAAGCAAATCTGCAGTTGGATGCTCAAGCAAAAGATATCATCTGTTGCGGTCTGTCAAAAGATATTTTTCGTCGATTCCAGAAGCTCGGCACTGCAAAGCAAATTTGGGATGCCATCAAAAATGCTCATGAAGAATTTATTGCAAGAACGGATCCCCACACTCAAATGCTTCGTGCCATGTTTACTGGTTTCAGAAGCTTGCAGAAGGAAAGTGCTATGGAACTCACTGATCGATTGATAAACATTGTCGAAAGGCTTCAACAGCGAGGAGTAACTGACATCACCGATAGAGATGTGGTCAACAAGCTTCTAAGTGCTCTTAATGCAACCTTTGACCCCATTGTAGCTGAAATCAAGCAAAGACCTGACTATGAAGAACTTCACTATGTTGAGGTCATGACGTTGTTGTCTCTTCACGAAGCAAAGACCTGACTAGAATACTTATTTCGCTCATAAGAGGCAGGGATATCAGTACCTCCCATCTCTGCAATATATAAACATGTTCACCAACATAATGTAAACTAAATGATAACCCATGCATTGCTTCGGGCAACGGTTGCAATATGATATTAGATTATTTGGAACATGAATATTTGGATGAATAAAATGAGAACTAATACTAAAAATACATATGATTTATTGTTTTCAATTATTGACGTAGGGTTTTTTCATGCAAGTTTGGATAATGAGGTGGCATGTGTGCATGTTAAGAAAAATATGTTAGCGGGGGTTAGCAATTTAGATATAGATAATCAATCATACTTTTTTTTGAACACAATCAATCATACTTCTGCGTATGTGTACATCGATCGGGGTATAGCACGTTCAAGTATAGCAGGTCATATTTTTTTTCTCTGGAAAGTAGTAGGGAAACGTTTGCTGCCGGCCGAAGCGTTGTGCCGGACGCCTCGGCCCGCACTGCTGCTCGCGGGCCCATGTGGCCACTCGCGTTACCCACGCGCGCCACGTGGCTGGGGATCCACGCAACCGTCATCTCCCCCGTGACCTTATCCTCTCCAGTCGCACCGCTATCCCTTCTTCTCCCCTGCTTCCGCACCATCGACGGCGAGGTCTCGACCATGGCGCGTCCCACTGCAACTCCGACTCTGCTGTTTTTTGGAAGCAGGACTGCATGGGGACACGGTGACGGCCTGGGAAGTTCCCATCGGCATCCATCGACGGCAGGGAAACGGCGACCTCCAGTGCTGGAAACCATGTCGCGCAATGTTGCGGTGCTGCTACCAGCGACGGTGGAGAAGGTACGACGGTCGCGATCAACAAGCTGTACGTTTTGCTGGAACAAAGACTATGGGTGCTACAACCGGCTATGGCGGAGCTACCACCGGCGATTTTTTTTGCTACAACCATGTACGGATTAGCTGTGACCCGGGTCGGCGGCTACAACATTTGCTGCAACCGTTGTCGTTTTTGCTACTACCGGCGTCGTTGTTTGCTACATGCTTCATGGTTTAGCTGCGATGTGCGACGACAGCGGCAATGTTTTTGCTACAAACGCCGCTGGATTTTGCTACATCCGTACATGGATTAGCTGCAACCCGCGGCGGCGGTTTGCTGCAACTGTGCTTCGGTTTTGCTACCACTGGCGAAGATTTTTGCTACATCCATGCATTGCTACCACGGTGCTTCAAACACGGCGATGAGCAGCGCGATATGCTGGTGGGGGTTGTGCGGGGGCGAGGCAGCCGGAGGCAGGACGAGATGCGTGCGGGGGAGACGAGGCAGAGCATGGGGAAGAAGGCGCGGGTGACCCGCAGGAGATTGACACGCGTCGGGAAGAGACGGTGTCCTGTCGCGAGGAAGACGACGACAGAGCTCGAACGCCAGATCGATGGCTACTGATGGGGCGAATCGAACGGCTCGCGCGGCGATTTCGGCCGGTCGACCGGCGCCTAGTACTCGCCAAAGTAGTAACACGTGGACATAATTACTATGAGAAAATAGGTTTTGGACTAGACTCTGAACCTTGTTACTTGGTCGAGTTAAACACATGTATAGGCGTTGCAACAGATATTGATCGGTTAGTTGTTGAGAACGTGGCCCAATGCAAATCTGATCTCTTGATGACAAAATTAAAGAACTTATAAGAGTACAACACGAAATCAACTGTTTTTTTTTTTTTTTTTTTTGAGAACAAATCAACTGTTCACGAGTCCAGGTCTAACATGCACGTCCTTCTCCGACGATCCAGGAAACTAACCAACATCTATATAATATACAAACGCCCACAGAGATCGAGAAATCGACCGAGTTAGGTTCCAAACGAGCAGCAGATCAACAAAGCGACATACATACAATCGATTTCTTGGCGGCGGCCGGAGATCGACTAGCGAGACGTACGACGATGGGCGCCACCCACCGCTACTCCTCCCTCCAGCCGGACGAGGAAGAGAAGCAGCAGGAGGTATCACCGTTGGAAAACTTCTGCTTCTGCATGGAAAAATTCTGCTTCTGCGTGGTGGCGTCCACTGTGGTAATCTTGGTCGCAGCATGTATCGGCGGCTTGGTCTTCTGGATGACCCAGGCCTGGGGCCAATGGCCCCACTACTATGTCTCCATCGACTCCGTCACCGGCCTCGACACGGCGACCGACATCGGGCAGAAGCCCGCGCTGCACCCACACTTTAATCTCACCATCCGCGTAGCCTCCCGGGGATATTGGGACGAGGAGTGCTTCAAGCCTGGCATGTACGTCGTCCTGTCCTACCGTGGCATCCCGCTCGCCTCCACCGCCACGCTCATGGAGCGGCAGATCTGTGCCGAGCCGGGAAAGGCGGCTGATCATCGACTTGTCACGGGGGGCACCGGGGTGGTCGTGCCGGGGTCCGTACTGGACGGCCTGGCCATGGACATGCGCGGTGGGACGCTGATGCTCGATGTCGAGCTTCGTGGTTGGGGATGGTGGTCGTGCGGGAACAGGGCTGTCGGTGATGCCGCTGCCATCCAAAGGGAGTGCTAGATGTAATTATTATGGCTGGCTAGACCAATTATGTGTCATGCTTAATTTCATTCAGCAGGTACTACAGTTTATCTATGGGTATGCAATTAATCAGTGGTACTGTTTATTATCCTTTTGATGATTGAAAAGCTAACCATTGCCTGTGTATGATTTAATCCTGGATGTCGTTTAATTAATTAGTTCAATTATTATAATAGCTTCATATATTAACTAATTCATTTATAGTTTGTATATCCAAAATATGACTCCAAACATGTTCCCATGTTGTCCACTCTCGCGCATATTTCTACATTGTTTTCACACATACAAGACGTACCTTTGATATATACAAAGGGGAGGTCATGGTCTAGAACTTTGCGAAAGGTGTCCCTTGACCCAAAAAACTCAAATAATTTCCCCATGCCGTCTCCGAGTAGGCAACTCAACCCCGTACCGCACCACAAAGCCAAGTAAAGGCGAGCCGGTTCTTATTCATCGCTTCGTCTCTCCTTATCGTTCTCCACTCCCATAGCAGCGACTATGGTTATGACGGTTGGCACTCAAACTCTTGGTCCTGCTATCTACTCTCACTGATCTGACATCCCAAACACTGAATTAGTCATGAACCCTATGATTTTTTCAAAATGACAGGATTCCTGCATTCATTAAGAAGAAAAGAGTTGCTCGGTTAATTATGGAAAACCAAGCGAAAACCATATTGCCTCAAGGGAAAAGAGTTGCTCGATGAACCCTACGGTAAAGAATACTAGACACTACTAGAAAAAAGCACATTAGTGGCGCACCACTTTTGGGTATTAATGGCGCACCATAGGTGCGCCACTATTACCACGCCACTAATAAGAAATACTAATGGCGCACCTCTGGTGCGCCATTAGTATTGCAGGTAACAGTGGCGCACCTCTGGTGCGCCATTACTATTGCTACAGGTGCGCCACTGGTAACTTTTTTTTTAATTTTTTTTTGATTTTTTTTGAATTTTGAAGGCGGGAAAATAGTAGTGGCGCACCGTCTAACCCCCACCGTGCGCCATTGCTATTTTTGAATTTTGAATTTGGATCTGGATCTAGATCTGACTCGTTTTTTTGGCTCGTTTTTTTGCTCGTTTTTTTTGCTCGAATTTTTTTCAAATTTCGTTCTGGTACGTTCTTGTGTGTTTGGGTGGTTGTGTAACGCGCACCGGCGCGAACGGCTGTGGACAGTGGCCGGGATGGGGAGCACGGGCGGCGTCGGGGACAACTCCGGTGACGTGGCTGACCACCGGCGGGCGTGCGGGGCGGCGCCCTGGCTCCGTTATTGGCACAAGGGGTGGTCGGGGACGTCGGGGGTTGACGGGAACGGCTTGGTGCGGAGGCGGGGTCGGTGGTGGCTCTTGCAGCTCCTCCGAGCACCTCCTCGGCGTGTCCTGCAGAGCCACGGTGGGGCAAGTGTTAGCTAGGGCGGAGGAATGCAGAGAGGGAGCAGAGTGGAGCGAGGGCAACCTCCTTGTTGCCGGAGAGCTCCGACTCTCTCCTTCTCTCGGCGGCTGCTCCTGGTGAGCAGGGCTTCGCCCTAGGCTACTAGTTACTGGGGAGAGGGGGGAGATGTGGTGCGAGGTGAGGAGGGGCTCGGGCTGGCCTTATGTAGGCGAGGGGTTATAGACTTAGCAATGGCGCACCACGGGTGTGGTGCGCCATTACTAGTTTTGAAATTTCAAACTAGTAATGGCGCACCACCCCATGGTGCGCCATTGCTAACTTGTTTTTTATTTTTTATTTTTTTGAATTTGGAAGGCGGGAAAGTTAGCAGTGGCGCACTATGCGCTGGTGCGCCACTGCTAATTTTTTTTTATTTTTTTACCTCCAGATCTTAAAATGGCTGTAACTTTTTTTCTGTTAGGTTTTTGAGGATTCTAAAAAATCGATAACGGGCGTAGATGCTTTTTCATATAAAAAACTTTTTCATCGGAGGTCGTATGCAAAAGTTACGGCCATTTTACCGAAACACGACGGTTTTTTTTTTGCAAAAAAATTCAAAATTCATGTTTGTTTATTTTCGTAACAACTAGAACACATAACACATGGGCATCTATTTTTTTGAATTTTTTTGAATCTTTTATCATTTTCTTTTATTTTTTTTAAACCAAAAAGGCGATCCGCGGGGGGGGGGGGGGGGGGGGGGGTTGTGTGTGTGTGGTGGGATGTGGTGTGTCTGTGTGTGTGAGCAGTAGTAATGGCGCACCCTCCCTGGTGCGCCATTGCTAACCTTAGCAATGGCGCACCAGGGAGGGTGCGCCATTACTATTGCTCACACTATGTCTGGTGGGGGTGGGGGCCTGCGTGTGTGTGAGCAATAGTAATGGCGCACCCTCCCTGGTGCGCCATTGCTAAGCCCCCACCAGACATAGCAATGGCGCACCACATCTAAGTGCGCCATTACTATGCTACATAGTAATGGCGCACCTAGGTGTGGTGCGCCATTGCTATGTCTGGTGGGGTGGGGGGATGGACAAAAAAAATAGCAATGGCGCACTGCTCAGGTGGTGCGCCACTACTAAAAAAATAACAATGGCGCACCTGTTTCTGGTGCGCCATTGCTATATAGCAGTGGCGCACCACCACTATGATGCGCCACTAATAGGGATATTGGCTATAGCCATTTTTCTAGTAGTGAGATGACGCCCCGCGTGTTGTGGCGGGTATTAGAAAATATTTAGTTGATTTTTGTGTTATCTCGACGTAAAATAAAACACAAAGTAACATCTTGTTCGGAGCAACATCATCAAACAAAACCAATAAACTCTAGTCTGCCATTCAGTCATCAGCACATAAGAATGTGAAATGTCATAAGAAAGTCCAAGATGAATTGGTGTAGATGCCGAGCAACCACTCGGCACAATGTTGAAATGTGCATAGTAATATTTGTTACCATATTTAGACATCTTGCAAGTAAAAATACTAAGTGTTCCCTATCCAATTTTGTTGTACTAATGTACAAAACAGAATCGAAATTTACAGCATTCAACCAACACAATACACCTTCTATGTACGCGAAGAAGACAACTCCAGTTTCGACTATACAAATACTGGATGGAAAACAAGGTAATCAGAAGATCAAGATTACTTCCCGCAAAATAAAAAAGAAGATCAAGATAACTTCTCAAATGCGCAAACATAAAAGATGGATGAACCATATTTTACCAGACAGGAAATTATTAACAAATAAAACATGAGACTGATACTTTTCTAAATTATAGTATTACTACAAATCTGAAAGGTAATGATAAACTCTACCTGAGTACTTCATCCGAACATCTAGTGTGTTTGGTGAAGTGTAATAGACAATATCATGTACTATTTCTTCTCAGGATGATATAACGTAGCTGAGGATCACCAGTTTGAAGTTGGAGATTAACATAAATTCAGACTACATGGTACGATTTCTTATATACATTTGCATGAATCATAGGTATGCACCCATCAGATTAAGGTAAAGGGTCCGACTATGTCACATCTAGATGTGAGATAATACCTCACATCTAACATGACATCATCATACATTGTGGACCCTCCCGTTGACAACTACGATCTGTTCCTTCCTTCGTTTCAAACTTCGTTCCTCTCAGGCCTGTTTATTTGTCCTGGTTGTTTGTTTGTCACAGCCCAACCCACCCTCCACCCCACCCGGCCCCAACAGCCCTTGACAAAGGCCCTTTTTGTTTGTTTTATTTTTGTCCCCTATTTTTTCTAGTTTTGGTCACGTTATTCCTTCTCCCTGTTTTATTTTCTTTCTTGTCCCTGTGTGTCGCACTAACTGGAGAAGCAATCGCTTGCGTGCTCACTCCCGGGCTGGCCCTTCTCCTGTTTTTGGAATGAAGCACGGAATGGACGAAGCTTGTATATGTGTGCATATACAAAAAAAGCAGATAGTGAGACGTGTGCTATCAGTGCATGCATGCACGATTTCCTGCTAGCTAGCTAGCTTTCATATCTCATAGTTCAGCAGAAATTTTTGAAACCTTGTAAATACCGATGTGACAAATGGATAGATGATAGTCTTTGGACAACCGTACGTGATAAACATATAAAAGGTAATACAAATTACGAATAACAGTTCAGTACATCATGCAAGTTCAGTAGGATAATTGTACCAAAGTTCAGTATATCATGCAAGTTCAGTAGGACATCGCGGCTCCGCGGCAAAACAAATATATGCAGCAGGTTCAGCGGAGAAATATATGGCTAATTCTGGTAGCTAGCTTATATACACGGCAAAAACATGTGTACCGTAAAAAAATTGAATGAAAACTTCTCTAAAACCTAGAAGTTAGTACATTACTGTTGTACTTGAAAAATGAAAAAAAGTATCGACACAACATCAAACAAGGCCTCCAACTTGATGTATCCATCCCAGGAAAATGAAGGCAGGCAACTCAATGAAAAGACCGTCTGAATTTTCTAAAAACCTAGAACTAAGTACACCACTGCTGAACTTTGGTACAGTGAAGACTGTCTGATTCACAGTCTGAATTTGGTTTCCAACACTATGTGAAGGAACACACTTTCTGAATTTACAGTCTGAATCAGAAAACAGTTCGCATTTGCACAAACAAAAACAGTCTCAAATTTAGAGAAAAAAATGAATAACAGTTTGAATTCATACTGTGTTCAGTCCCCAAACATAGGTCATAGAAAAAAACTAAAAAACTAAAAACAGTTTGAACTTGCTTCAACATTGTATAGAGCCGTTCGTTCATGCATGTGGAACGAAAACGAGCTCCATGGCTGCTGCTCGTTCATCGGTTACCTCGCAATTGAAGGATTGACTTGCAACTGGGGCCTCGAGTTGCAAGTCGAGGCTTGACTCGCAACTAGGGTCAACTATAACCACGAAAAAAACAAGGCCCTAGTTGCAAGTGAAGGGTTACCTTGCAATTGTGGCCTCGAATTGCGAGTTAGGTCCGACTTGCAACTGGGTCAACTACAACTACGAAAAACAAGCCCCTAGTTGCGACTCGAGGGTTGACTTGCAACTGGGGCCTCGGGATGCGAGTTTGGTGCCGGCTTGCAACTGAGGCAACCTACAACTACAAAAAAGAAGCCCCTAGTTGCAAGTCGAGGGTTAACTTGCAACTGGGGCCTCGGGTTGCAAGTCGATGCTTGACTTGCAACTAGGGTCACCTAACACCACGAAAAACAAGCCCCCAGTTGCGAATCAGATGGTTGACATGGAACTGTGGCCTTGAGTTGCGAGTTAGGGGTCGACTTGAAACTGGGCAACCTACAACTACAAAAAAGTAAGCCCCTGAGTTGTAAGTCGAGGGTTGAATTGCAACTACACTACAAAAAATATGTCAACTTGCGACCATCAATATTGGTCACTGAATGGTCACTGTTTTCCATTTTTGACCTTTTTGTGACCAAAAACAGTTGGTCAAAAGCTGGCCGTCTTTAATGAAACTTAACGACCTTCTTTGTGATATGGTCGTAGACAGCTACGACCAAAATAAAAGGTCATAGATTCTACGACCAATTGTTTTGGTCACTGGCAGTCTGCCCAGACCACGTCAGATCCAACGTGGCAAGCTGACGTGGCAAAATTACGACCAAACGAAATGGTCGTCGATTAGAATCAGCCCGGTCCAGTTCAACTGTCTATATGGGCCGAGCCCAATAATTCAGCCTATTTGTATTATTTTTCTGTCAATTTTGGTCAGCTAAATGGGCCAAGCCCAACAATTCAGCCTTCCTATTTTTGGGCCGTGGCCTTTTTGCCTCAACAGTTTTAGTTTTTCTTTTTTCAAAACGGTCCACTAGTCAGATGGGTCCCGGTTCTCAAGTTCTAATAAGTGGGCCCCTTTTGTCAGTGCCTATTTCTTCTGATTTCAATTTGACAGTAAATAAATAACCAATATTTAAATCAGCATAGATAGAAAACACGTGTAATATTTCAAATAACAGCAGCCAGAATCAATCTGTTACATAATATAAAGAGATACAATGACAATCAAAGTTACAAGCTCTACAAGTGTATACTGGGCTCCTGCTCCAGTCATATGACACAGGTACAAGTGTAAATACAATCACAGTTACACATATACAGTGACAATCGGCACAAACTGGGCTCCTGCTCCCGTCATATGAAACATATGCAGGACTCACTGGGCGACCATAGTCGACTAGGCCATGACCTTCGTTACACTGGGCTAACAGAACGACAATATGACCTATCATCATGCCTTCCACGGTCACCCTGTTACATGAATCAGAAGATAAGAATCAAAAAAGCTGGAGCCGATATATTATGAACAGACCATTCAAAAAACAAACAAGTTCTTTAGAATGACAACACAAATTCAGCAAGTACAATGCTTTTGTTCTCCAGCTAGTTAAAATGAGATACTCTTCATACAAGAAAGGTGACGAAAGAAAATAGAGCATTTTACTCATAGCACGCAGAGTATCAATATTCTGTTCTTATCAGCTTATTCTTATGCCTAAAGCAAGTAAGGAAATCTGACCAAATAAGCAACAACTCCATAAACTAAAACATTAGGACTGAATAAGAAGATTAATATTTTTGAGAAAAATGGACTAGATAATTGGTGTTTCATACGTAGACTCCAAATGGAAAGGACACGTGACTTTTCACGCAAATATGGGGAAAAGGAGGCAGAAAAGTATCACTTAACTGTAATCCAAACAAAAGTATGTGTACACCATTACACCTGAGCTTGCATAACTCAGTCTCCTTGATTAGGATTTGCAACTGGGAAATGCAGGATTCATACACAGTTAAGCAGATTGATACATTTTTCTGCAACAATCAGCAAACCAGAAATCAGATCGAATGCTTCAATCTCATGAGAAGTCTAAAAAAGACTATAGCAGTACCTAATTAATGCTGCAAATTATATTACAGATGCATACTTTGTGATGAGAAAAATGGTTAGATCGTCATCAAACGACAGTCAACATGTATGCCATATAAAAGAAACTGGCATTTCTCCCTCCATTGCTTGTTCAAGCTAATTTAGAGTTCTAGATGAATGGATTAAAATTGAGATGAATAGTCAATGTACTTATATACAGACTGTCCGAGTGAGCACACCATACTGCAAGCAAACAGTAATGGAAAAGGTATAGATATACTATAAGACTATAATTTTATAATTACAACCTCAACAACTATAATCTTTGTGGACTATTTGTGTTACATGTTTTCGACAAAGGTGCACAGAAATTTCATAGTACACATTGATGACAGTAAACCTATGGACATTCTGTTCATCTAGAGAAAAGTAGCAAATACCATGATACACACATATTTGACAAGCCAACTATGGAAATCGAGACACGCAAATTTCTACTTCATTGCTGTTCCCTACATTTTATAGCTAGGATCAGGCCATTGTCAGTTCTAACCACAATGGGACACTCTCTTATCATTTGAACAATCGAGACCCCAAGTTACATAACAAGCATGTATTGACCATCCTACTACTACCTGATGCTGTGCTACTACTTCGAGGAAGAGGAGGAGGGAGATGGAGATGCTACCTGCAATTGTTGGTCTGTCGTGGTCGTGCTTGATCTAGGGAAGTCGGAGATGGACTCCTCCATGTTGTGGACCGTCTGGGTGGGCAGCATCCACCTCGCCCACCTCCTGAGCGCCCCGCCGATGACGCCCCGGGCGACACTGTGCACTGCGGTCGAGGAGAATTCCTTCTGTGGGATGATTTCCATGGTGTGCTTGATGATGTGCACGGCCATGATCTTCTTCTTGTTGTTGCATCCGTGCACTCGATGATGGGGTACTAATGCCTCCAAATAGAACAAAATCACCATCATTAACCCATAGCTTCAAGTACAAGCTAAATATATATCAAGTGACAGTGAAAACAAGTTGAGGAAAACACTGAAAATAATTATTCATGTCATGCAGAGTTCAAACAGAATAAAAAAATGCATGTTGTTGCTCCGAATCGTCCACAGAGGATGCCTGCTGCTCCGAATCGAACAAACAGGTAAGAGCTAGTGTTCTTGAACTAGTATGGAATTTAATCAAGCTAGTATAGGAGACATGTAGGTACTATTGCTAGCATATATGGAAATCAATCAAGCTGCCTGTGCTTGAGCTAACTTGATGGTGGCATCTTATAGTAGGGTACAGATTTCACGCAAGACATGAAAGTGTCATGAACCAAATGACTATTAGTATTAATAATTTGAAAGGAAGCTCACTGTTTCCCTGTTCTATCGATCCATGGTTTCCTTTTTCTGAAGCAAGCATCATCAAACAACACAATCACAATCGAAGTGCACATAGAAACTGACCCAATACTTGTTGTTATGTTGTGTCCATGACAATTACAATTGATGTTGACTTCAGATCAGATGTGCAAGGGGGTGGAAAGAGAGGTTGGAGCTCACCACGTGTGGGGGTAGGAGGAGAGCGTCCTGTAGCAGCAGTTTCTCCTCATCAGAGCAGCAACCTGCACAAAACAGAGCCTTCAACATGTCTAGATCGGGAAGAGAAACAAAAAAAAATGAAAAAGGAAGAACAAGAAAGGAGAACCTTCCATGGTGTCATGTACTAGGAGCAGCTCCTCTCTCTCCGGCCATGGCCTTGAATTCTTTTCCTTGACACAATACGCGCACGCATCAAGAGGAGATGAAGAGAAGTTGTAGAAGAAGAAGGAGATGGCGGGAGGAGGGATTCGTACCCGCTAGAGTTTCGGGCGCTGGGAGGCAGGCTCCATGCGTGATGGGGGAGAAGGAGCTCCGTCTCCATGGGGTAGTGGTGGAGCTGCGTCGTTCATGGCGCCGGGACAGGGGAGGAAGAAGCCTTCCCGTCCATGGCGTCCCGGTGCTCAAGCGGCGACGACGTGCTAGATCTGCGAGGGAGACGTGATGAGGTGAGGAAGAGACGGAGGGATGTGATGAGGAGGAGTGGAGTGACTCACCTGGATCACCGGAGCAATGCCGGAGCCACGCCGGGGACGTGCTGGCCCAAACCCTAACCGCTGGGCAGGGTCGCCCTTGGCCGCTGGAGGACACGCGCGCCGGATCTGGCCCGATGGTAGGAAGGAGCAGAGAGAGGGGGTCACGGTGGTGTGCTGGGCGCCGCCGGAGGACACCGGAATCGAGCGGGATCGGGCGCCGTAGGTGGTGGTGGCGGCAAGGAGTGGTGCGGGGGAGAGGGAGAGACGAGTGAGAGAGGACCTCGCGATGTGTGGGTGGGTGGGTGGGATGAGAGGGACGAGAGCTGCCGTCGGATCTAGGAGTATCCAATGGTGTGTGATGCACGATCCGCGTGAGATGCCTGTGGACCAATCAGAACGCATTACACACTTTGATGACGTTATGACCATTTAAATTGGTCGTAATCGATTAAAAAACAACAAACTAAATCATGTCACCTATTTTATATTTTATGAAATAGGAAAAATTTTAAAAAAAAATAAAAGAAGTGAAAAACCTCTGCATTGTGTCGCCAAATGTGACCTATTTTTCGGAAGAAAAAAATAGCAAACTTGGAATAAGACAAATATCATAAAAGAAGTGCTCTCAGAAATTACTTCATTTGCAAAAAAAAAATCTATTTTTGAAGTGTCAAAATGATATTTTTTGTGAAGAACGTACAAAATATTTGTTGCAAAATTGGACCAAATCAATTTTCAAAAATATTAGACCATTTTTAATGTATAATTGACCAAATGGGTGGGTGTCAAAAGCTTTTGATCCACCTCTTGTGAAAAAGACAAATTTCCGCCGAATCAGCAGGAAGCGGGTCAAATTTGAACTACAGCTGACACATAGTTTGCTCTTTATTTTTTCCAAAAATCATTTCTAGTTACATAAGTATCTATTTAATTAGAGAAACTCCAAAAGTTTTGCAATATTCAACCCCTAGCTACGAACGGTCATGCCCGTCGTTTTGACCGCATTTTGAAACGGGCATAAGAAATTCAAAAAAATCAAAAAAATTGAAAACCTTCGCATTGTGTCATTATATGTGACCTAGTTTTCAGGAAAAATAACAAACTTGGACTACGATAAATGTCTTAAAAAAGTGTTCTCAGAAACGAGCTATCATGTATGAAGATTCATGGCTTTGAAGGCAAATGGCCAATGTTATGGCAACATTCATGGCATAGTTTGTTAAAATGATCTCTTATTGTGCACAAGGGTGAATATTGGAATGACAAACAATGTTGCCTAAGGAAGTTTTCACTTTCTTTGCACGAAAAATTCATTTTCCATTTTTTGAGTGCCAAAAATGAGTTTTTTTGGTGAAGAACCTACAAAATATTTGTTGCAAAATTGGACCAAATCAATTTTCAAAAATATTAGACCATATTTAATGTACAATTGACCAAATGGTTGGGTGTCAAAAGCTTTTGATCCACCTCTCGTGAAAAAGACAAATTTCCGCCGAATCAGAAGGAAGCGGGTCAAATTTGAACTACAGCTGGCTCATAGTTTGCTCTTTATTTTTTCCAAAAATCATTTCTAGGTACATAACTATCTATTTAATCAAAGAAACTCCAAAAGTTTTGCAAGATTCAACCCCTAGCTACGAACGGTCATGCCCGTCGTTTTGACCGCATTTTGAAACGGGCATAAGAAATTCAAAAAAAATCTAAAAAATTGAAAACCTTCGCATTGTGTCATTATATGTGACCTAGTTTTCAGGAAAAATAACAAACTTGGACTACGGTAAATGTATTAAGAAAGTGTTCTCAGAAACGAGATATCATGTATGAAGATCCATGGCTTTCAAGGCAAATGGCCAATTTTATGGCAATATTCATGGCATAGTTTGTTAAAATGATCTCTTATTGTGCACAAGGGTGCATATTGGAATGACAAACAATGTTGCCTAAGGAAGTTTTCACTTTCTTTGCACAAAAAAAATTCATTTTCCATTTTTTATTTTTTCCAAAATTCATTTCTAGGTACATAAGTATCCATTTAATCAGAGAAACTCCAAAAGTTTTGCAAGATTCAACCCCTAGCTATGAACGATCATGCCCGTCGTTTTGACCGCATTTTGAAACGGGCATAAGAAATAAAAAAAAAAATTGAAAACCTTTGCATTGTGTCATTATATGTGACCTAGTTTCTAGGAAAAATAAAAAACTTGGACTACGGCAAATGTCTTAAAAAAGTGTTCTCAGAAACGAGCTATCATGTATGAAGATCAATGACTTTCAAGGCAAATGGCCAATGTTATGGCAACATTCATGACATAGTTTGTTCAAATGATATTATATTTTGCACAAGTTTGCATCTTGGAATGACAAACAATGTTGCCTAAGGAAGTTTTCACTTTCTTTGCACGAAAAATTCATTTTCCATTTTTTGAGTGCTTTTTTTGTGAAGAACCTAGCAAATATTTGTGAAGAACCTAGCAAATATTTGTTGTTAAATTGGACCAAAAAGAGAGTGACAAAAGAAAACTTAATCCTAGCAAATTTTTCTAAAAAGTGACAAAATAAAACTAATTAAAATCATTTAAAACAAAAGAAAAAGGAATAAAATAGAACTATACTAAAACAGTACTGTTTTGCTCTAAACCTATTTTAAAATAAACTAAAAATAATTCACTAATTGCTACTGGATAGACAAAACAATAATTGAACAGTAGCAAAAAGAAACACTCAAAAATAATAATCCTAGCTCAAATTATAGCCAAAATAGTGATTTGAACAAAATTTATCAAATTCAAATTTGAAATTCAATTGCACAAACAGAAACTTTATAAAATTTTGAAACTAATTCAAAAAGAATCACTAAATTTGGACTTAAAACATAAAAGATATTAACAATCTAAAAACAGAACTAATTCTGTAAAATAAATAAAAACAGAAAAAGAAAATGACTACGCATCGGACAGGGTACAGGTGGCGCTACGCTATTGGTTATGAGGTGTGCGCGCTTTAGAACTACTGGCGGGTGGCCGACGGCTAAAAGAAAACGTTATGAAAAAAAACACGCCGGATCTAATCAGAGCCGTAAGGTCTAGATCTAACGGTGGGGACGAGAGAAGCTCACTGTGGGGCGGCGAGGGCCTTCTCCGGTGAGGTGGCGACGGCGGCGACGCTCGGGCTCGATGCGGGCGACGGTTCCAGGGGTCCTCGAGCTCGAGGATGTGGTCGGGTCAAATGCAGTTGACGACGATGAGTCTCCCCGTGGTGATGGTGACGGCTGCGGTGGTCGGAGCAGGGTAGGGCTTCGGCAATGGCGTGGCGGCGGGAGGCAATTCCGGTGAGCCATTTGGCGAGGCAGAGGGCACGAGCGGGGGTTTCTTTGAGGGGAAAGAGACAGGGAGCCTCAGGCTTTATAGCCACGGTCTTCTAGGGGCAGGGGGAAGACGATTTGGCCCGGATTCGGAGGGATCCGTCGAATCTCCGGCGAAGGGCAAGTGCGGGCGGCGGAGGGAGGAGATGACCGAGGCTGATTCGGATCGAATGCGGGACCCACCAGTCAGCGGCAGCGGAAAATAGGAAAGGGAACGGGCGCCCGAAAAGAAGGGGATTCGGTGCGGGAGGCGTGCGGCTGGGCCGGTCGGCTTGCTGGGCCGGCTCTGGCACTGTGCGCGGGGGCGTTTTTCCTATTTCTTAAATAAGGGACAACAAGAAAACTAAACTAAAACAAAATAAATACAAACTTTATATAGGCATATTATATATCAAAATGATCAGAAAAATAAATCCTAGAACATCAACTATTTTACAAAGTCAAATAAAATACACACGAAATCTCAAAATTTAAACAGTGCTACTGTTGCATTTAAAATGCAAATAAAATTATTTTAAAATACAAAAGTGATTTCGAATTTATTTTTCTCCATTTTTCTGTTGGATGGAATCATGTTACCCTATTTTCCATATATTTTATTTTTGAAGAAAAATAATTTGAATAAAATCCTCAAATGAGTTTGAATTGGAATTTCAAATCATTTGGTATTCTTTTCTGTCTTTAATTGGCCAAATATATTTCAAATGCCCCTGAATATTTGAAGTGTCATATTACTTCTCTCTTTTTGAATATTTCCAGAGGTTTTGAAATTTGAGAATTCAAATAACTTCAAATTGAAAGAGGTTTTCAAAATACTTCCAAATGACTTTCAATTTGATTCTTTTAAACTTCCAACTCATATTTCATATAATTTGAAGAAGTCATTTTTCAATGCATCTGGAAGATTTGGAAAAATTTCAGATCATTTGGATAAGCCTAGCTAGTACTTCCTTCACAAAGCTTCTCTCTGGATAGAAATTTTGGAAATTTGCTGAGGAATATTTACTAGCCAAATGGAGCTGAATATTGGCATGTGGCAATGATTTGGATTTGGAAGAGTGCCCAAAAAGTTTGAGGGCAATAGGAGGGGTCTAAATAGCACTTGCTTTGCAATGTGACAATCTGGCAAGAAAATAGAAATTGAAGCAGGGCTCACATAGATGATTGGATTGAGCCGAAATTTGGAGGAGAATGATAATTTGGGCATATGAAGTCACTGCAAGAATTTCATACCATTTGGATAAATAAAAATGGTACTTCCTTCACAATGCTCTCCACTAAACAGAAAATTGGGAAAAATATTGAGGGAAATTGGTTAAATTAAATGAGCTAAAATTTGGTGGAGGGAGTTTGTATGGGCAGGGTCATGTCCTGGTAAATTTTCGGCAATTATAAAGCAATATAAAATATAGTTGCTTCACAAACTGAAAATATTACTAGAAACAAAGATTGGATGGTGAGCTCACATGGATTATTAGATGGAGCTCCAATTTTGTGGAGAGCTATGATTTTGGCATATAGAAGATGTGGAAAATATTCAACTAATTAGGATATGCCGAGCTAGTACTTCCTTCACAAAGCTTCTAGCTGAACAAAAACTTTGGAAATTTGCTGAGGAAGATTTACTAGGCAAATGGAGCTGAATTTTGTCATGAGGCAATGATTTGGATAGTAAAGAGTGCCCAAAAATTTTGAGAGCAATCAAGAAAATATAAATAGCACTTCCTTCACAAAGTGCTGTTCTGAACAGAATAGGAAAATGAATATTCCTGAATTATTTTTGAACTAGGCAAGGAAAGTTTTTGACATATTTGAGAAAAATATGATCCAAAGAGTTTATGAGAATTTTTTGGGAATTTTGGGAATGACAAAAATGTAGGCTGCTTCACAACCTAGGGCAAAAATTGACACATGGACATGACACATAGGCAAAAATTGACACATGGACATGACACATAGACAAAACTGATGACGTGGTGCCTAGTCATAGCAATGCACCACAATTTACAAGGCTATGACCATCTATATTGGTCTCACAACCTGATGACGTGATCAGCTAGAAATAAGGCAGCGGACCAGTGCTGTCTGATTTACGACCATTTCATGTAAGGAAATTACGACCTTTCTGACCAAAATGGTCGTTATGGTTTAGGGTTTGGAGCCCCCCGAACAGCTTATGACCAATTGGTCTCAAATGGTCATAGATTTACGACCATTTCTTCCAGGGTCACTGACAGAAGGTCACAAGTTGACATATTTCTTGTAGTGCTAGGGGGCCTCGAGTTGCGAATCAAGGGCCATCTTGCAACGAGGGCAACCTACAAGTACTAAAAGAAGCCCCCAGCGAGCCAGGGGTTGACTTGCAACTTGGGGTCAACTACAACCAAGGAAAAAAACAAGCCCCCAATTGCGAGTCGAGGGTTGACTTGCAACTGGAGGCCTCGAGTTGCGAGTCAGGGCCCGACTTGCAACTGGGCAACGTACAACTACAAAGAAAGCCCTGAGTTGCGAGTCAGGGGTTGACTTGCAACTAGGGCCTCAAGTTGTGAGTTAGGGTCGACTTGCAACTGGTGAACCTACAAGTACAAAAGAAGCCCCCAGTTGCGAGTCAAGGGTTGACTTGCAACTCGGGCCTCGGGTTGCAAGTCGAGGCTTGAGTTGCAAGTGGGTCAACTACAAACTACGAAAAAACAAGCCTACATTTGCGAGTCGAGGGTTGACTTGCAACTGGGGTCTCGGGTTACAAGTCGAGGCTTGACTTGCAACTGGAGCAACTACAAACTAAGAAAATAAGCCCCTAGTTGCGAGTGTATGGTCGATTTGCAACTAGGGGGCCTTGAGTTGCGAGTCAGGGGTCGGATTGCATCGGGGCAACCTACAAGTACGAAAAGAAGCCCCCGGTTGTGAGTCGAGGGTTGATTTGCAACTGTGTCCTCGGGGTTGCAAGTCGTGGGTTGACTTGTAACTGGGGGTCAACTACAACCAAGGAAAAAAAACCAGACTCCAGTTGCGAGTCAATGGTTGACTTGCAACTAGAAGCCTCGAGTTGCGAGTTAGGATCCGACTTGCAATTGAGTCAACTACAACTATGAAAAAACAAGCCCCCAGTTGCGAGTCAAGGGTTGACTTGCAACTAGGGGCCCCAAGTTGCGACTTAGGGCTCGACTTGCAACCGGGCAACCTACAACTACAAAAAAAAAAGAAGCCCTCGGTTGCGAGTCAGGGGTTGAGTTGCGAGTTAGGGTTGACATGCAACTAGGGCGAACCTACAAGTACGAAAGAAGTCCCCAGTTGCAAATCGAGGGTTGACTTGCAACTGGGGCCTCAGGTTGCAAGTCGAGGCTTGACTTGCAACTGGGTCAACTATAAACTACGAAAAATCAAACCCCCAGCTACGAGTTGAGGGTTGACTTGCAACTGGGCCTCGGGTTGCAAGTCGAGGCTTGACTTACAACTGGGTCAACTATAAACTATGAAAAATCAAACCCCCAGCTACGAGTTGAGGGTTGACTTGCAACTGGGCCTCGGGTTGCTAGTCGAGGCTTGACTTGCAACTGGGGAAACTACAAACTATGAAAACAAGCCCCCAATTGTTAGTCTATGGTCGACTTGCAAACTGGGGCATCCTACAACTACAAAAAAGTTACCCTTGCATTGCATGGGACAACAGTTTATCAATTCAACAAAAAAATATTTAAAAAATGAAATTGTAAGAAGGGATCTATAAATATAAAAAATGCAAAATCTATCTCCATAAATTATATGATACTGCCAAGAAAAATCTACACCTTCATGTTCACATATATGAAATTAATGCACAACTCCCCTGCACAGCTTAATGCACAACGTCTCTAATTTTTTTTAAAAGAGACAAAGTCGTACAAATAATTTTCAAAAAAGACAACGCACTACAACTTACTTCTGCTCTCTGAACCAACAAGGGACACATAACTAAATGATATCAATTTTTTTACTACATTGCTGATTATTAGACTGGTTTGCAAAAACAAAAACAAAAATTCATACCAACAAAAACACAACATGAAATGATGAAGTAACAAACAACAGTGATGTGTGCTGCTGAGTTACCACTACAGACTAAAACACATCAAACGTAGATGCTGAAGTCATCGGTGTTGGCATTGTCATAGTGGTTCCCGCAAAGTCCACACACTATGTTCTAAGTAGAAGAAAAACAAAAAAGATAACGAATGAACTTCAGACAAGCGATCTATCAACTACTCCCTCCGTCCCAAAATAAGTGTCGCTGACTTAATACAACTTTGTACTAAAGTTGTACTAAGGCAGCGACACTTATTTTGGGATGGAGGGAGTACAAAATAGAAAAAACTGATGCTAGTAGAATGTGTCGAAGGGAATGAGAGAGAGAGAGAGAGAGAGAGAGAGAGAGAGAATGTGGTGACAAGTGGATACAGGACGCACGACGCGACACGGGACAAGCTCGACAAATCGAAGCGGATCAAGTTTTGCGCAAATATTATAACGAGTAGATTCAATAGTCCACAACTTAGATATGAGTATGTGACATTGTTAAATTTCATCTAGATGAGAATTAGCAAATCCCGAACAAACAAACATAGTTAACTATCAAATGACTATTTCACCCCCCCTGCTACCTATAAACCCTGGTGACTCTTCAACACGAGACACTTTCATGTATAGTATAAGTCACCAAGCACATTAAAATTACTTACTTACGGGTCGTGTTGACTAGTGAACACACCAAGTAGACACACACAAAAACTGTCGATTCTCTCACTGCAGAAACCCAAACATTATTCGAACTGAAAAAAAATGTTTCCCTGTACATGAAACACAACGCTGTATGACCAGTACTATACAAAAACAAAAAAAAGAATGTACATATAGTGAAATGTTTCCGTATATTCGTGAATAGCCACATAAAGTTTAAAGCAAAAAAATGAACACAGACACATCCTACACGTGCTCCCGCGCCCATATACTATACATGAATCTCCATTTTTGAGAACTGATATTTCATGTACTACACAAGGAAAAACAAGGAGAAAAGGTTGTATATGACCAGTACTGCAGGAAATTTGGACTTGGTTTCGGAACACATTTTTCATCCAAACAGAAATTAAAAATCACATCCCCTGGCCTACAAAAAATGAAATTTAGCAATCCTCTAATCTACACCTGGGAAAAATGATGTCAGACTTGGATCTGTTGGTTAAAAAAAAAAGACATTTTTTCACTCCTACAAAAACAACGGGCGCCACAACCGAGCAGAAACCAAAAACAAACTACAGCTACATTTCTACATGAACATCAGTATAATCTACTAGTACATTACTAGATGTACGTCAATATACATGAGGCTGCACAGACCATATCGCTGGATTGCAGAAAAAAATCACAACGGGATTCACCTCCATCACCCCCCTCTTCCTCCTACAAAATTCTGATCTAACACACAAATCTACAACTACATTTCTAGATGATCTAGCCTTCACAGAACACAAACCCTAGATGTGGTCGAACATGAAAAAAAAAGAACAAGCAGATCGACCTGGCTGCCTTCTCCTTCATGCTCATGTCCATCTCTTCTCCCAGATCGACCTGGCTGCCTTTCCATCTCTTCTCCCAGATCGACCTGGCTACCATCTCCTTCGTGCTCTCCTGTACTCACCTCATCTCCTCTCATGTACTCACCTAATCCCGCTGCCCTTCAATCTCTTCTCCCAGATCAACCTGGCCGCCTTCTCCTTCGTGCTCCCATCGCTCGCAGAGTCGCAGATGATTGAGAGAAAGAGGAACGGAGCGAGAAGAAGAATGAACTGAAGAACGCTCTGCCTCTCCTTTGGGGAAACAACTCGGGGACAAACAAGCAGAAACGGGCCCAAGCCCGAAGTACGACAACGGGCCACAACAAAAAACGTGAGACCACGACGACAAATGGGCCGACGCGAGCCACACCAGCGTGGGACACGAGCGCTGGACGGGGATCAGAAGTTCGCACGAAAAATCAAGCAGAAACAGATCGAACGGTCTTGGACTTAGATGTGAGATAAGTATATTACATCTAGATGTGAAATAGCAATTCCGTAAGGTAAATTGTGCAAAAACTTATCCAGTTGCATCAATGAATATTAACTGGCATATTCTCAATATAAAAGAACAACACTCTTCAGAGTATCTGTTTGTAATATTGCTTCATATTATCATTTATGGACAACATATAGATAGCACACTCATACTACAGCCTTATTGTTGCTTTCTCTCACATCGTAGATTTAATGATAGAACAATAAACAGAGCAACAGACCCTTTCACTCGTCTTTTGTTTCACTACGGTCACCAAGAACCCTAGGCGCTCAGGGTTAATACTAGTATATACTCCCTCCGTAAAGAAATATAAGATCGTTTAGATCAATACTTTATTGTTCTATCATTAAATCCTGAGCGCCTAGGGTTCTAAGCGATCTTATATTTCTTTACAGAGGGAGTACTAAAAACGACTCGATCAAAACGAGATTAAATCACACTACCAGGGTCTGTGTTGAACGGCCTCGCTACCGATTTGCGCCGCGGGGAGCGGATTTTTGACGTCATGCTCCATGGCCGAACAAAGTACAACAGGTGGTCGTGCGGGTCCATACGGGTCGGTGACCGCGGTTCCTTGCGAAGGGTGTGCAGGTCCTAGTCCAGCTGCCGTCGATACCGTCATCATGCCGCCACATTATTATAGATAGTAGAGATTATAATAAAAGGATATGTTATACATTTGATTATTACTATCATACTCCATCCGTAAAGAAATATAAGAGCATTTAGATCTAAACGCTCTTATATTTCTTTACAGAGGAAGTACTACCAAATATCAACGTCTGTGCTAATCATATAAGTAACACATAATTGATATCGCACCTAATATCAACATGCAATTAATTTGTTTTCCTGTGCATTGCACGCAGCCACGCACGGGTTTACTAGTTTAGAGAAAAAACAAGATCTAGACGCGACCCAAAATTTGTCTCCTATAAATACACGCGTGGACCATCTCTTGATCTGTTGGTTTTGTCTAATCCAAATCTGATAATTTAGAAAGCAATCGAGTTTGTGATATATAGGGTCCTTGTCCAACACGTACACACGAAATCACGCATTGTACGTCCAACAAGAAAACATGCACTAAAAAAGGGAAACATGCATCCACGGTAGGAAATTTTATTAATCGACTGGAGGTCGGTCTAGGCGCGTCCTCTCCCAACATGTCTATATCTAACCGTTCCAAAATACAAACCCCAACCCCAAGCAACTAAAGCAACACACAATACCTTCCATAGCCCTAGATGGATCCACAAGCTAGGGGCACCATGATGGGCGCGAGTCCGGACCAGCGCTCCGATCAGCTGGCGGAAGCGCCGAGCCGGACAATATCGCGCCGCCGCTTTTTCTGGGCTGTGATATTGCCGATGGTGCTCCTCGATGGTGCTTCTGTGCCTACCAATACTGTGAGCCGCCTTATTACTACGCCGCGATCGACTCCGTCTCTGGCCTCGACCTCACCACCGATCTCGCACGCCGCCCCGCGCTGCTCCACCCGGAGTTCAACCTCACCGTCCGCGTTGCCCCATACACGCTATGGTTCAAGAAGTGCGTCAAGCCTGGTGCGTACGTGGGGGTGGCCTACCGCGGCGTCTGGTTCGCCACCAGCGTGCCCACAACGGACCGGATTTGCGTCGGGCCAGGGAAGGCGGTGGATCGGCCCTTTGTCGCGAGGGGCCGTGATGTGGTCATGCCGGTGTCCATGCAGGATTGCCTTGTGGGGGAGTTGCGCGGTGGATTGCCGGATTTCAACGTCGTGCTCCTTGGCCTGGGGCAGTGCTGGGCGTTGTCTTGCGGGACTCGGCGGGTCGGTGATGCCGGTGTCTTGCGAATGCGGTGCTCCAACACTTATACGACGTGCAGGAGCAGATATGCATACTAAGTGTTGTTGATCACCGCCGTACACAATTGTTATTTTGCTTTCCAGCCTCATTTTAACCGGTCAGGATTGTCCCACATATTAATTTGTTGTCACTTGTCATACAACTTTTCGTGTTTTTCTTCTTGTTAATGATGACGAACTTGGCTCTTGGTCTATCTATCCTATTACAATTCAGGATTCATATGTGCATTGACTTTTGTGGTTGCTCCGCTTCGAAGAAAAAAATGTTTACGCCACGTGACGCTCAATTTCCACCGCACCCCAACCATGCATTCCTTCCAATGGTTTACCCCTTTCGAAGAAGAGGCTCGCACGAATGAGCGCAGCTGGCGATTCCCCCGCCGCCGGCTTGGAGAAGAGAGAGAGAGAGAGAGAGAGAGAGGGGGGGGGGGGGGGGGTGGGGGATGGAAAAAGAGAAGAACAACTGAGGAAGAGGAAAAAAAAAGTTCCGCACAGTCCACCAGATCACTAGAATGCCTCCCCACTAAGGTTATCTTGGCTTCACTGTTTTTCTTGTCTCCAAGCCGCACTATCACAAAGTTCGCCAGCGGACTTTCTCCTCCACCACATATCGATTGATTGTTCTGCCGCTCCATTTTCATCCGTACATGGAGGGAGGTACCCCCGCCTCTCAACATGCGTTGTTCAAAGGGCTCTACCAATTGAGCTAAATCCTCACTTATATCCTAATGATTAGCTAATTATTACTAGGAATCAACCAAGATTGAGACTGTACTTGCAATGGCCCCGGGTAAATTAATGTCAATTTTAGGTTCTACGTGACAGATATGAATACTCCTTTTTTGCCCGAAGACATGAATATTCTTTGTAGTAGGGTTCGGACAAATTTAAAGTTTGCGGCATGGGATGGATGAGAGTACAATGGTTGCGGCTATAGCGGAGTGCCGAAGTTAGGAAATTAGGAATTAGAAGTAGAAGCCGAAGTTAATCAGAAAAGAGTCGCTAGCAGCAGGCTGCCTATTTTGAAGTTGCGAAGCACCTAGAGGATGGAAGCCGTGAAGCACCTGGAGTCGGTCGCCGATCGATCCGACGATGCGACGAGTCTGGAACTTGGAAGAGGAAGGCAACAGCGGCAGCGGCAGCGGCCGATCGATCCGATGAGTCGATGAGACGAAGCCGCGAAGGCGAGTAGGCGACGATCCTGTTTCCTGTAGCGACGCCGACGCGACTGCTAATACAGATTGCCAATACAGTTTTGCGATCGATCGAGTGACGAGTCCACAATCCCTTTTTTTCTGAGGGACCAACGAGCCCGTTTCCTTCTTACAGATCACGATCGATCCAGCATTTTATTTATTTATTTGAGAAACACCGATCGAGCAGACTTTTTTTTTTAGGATTATCGATCAAGCAGACGAGCACCAGCGCTGGATGCCTCGACAGGTGGAGCGCCAGGGCCCAGCAGCCAAGCGTGGCAGCTCCTAGGATTTTGGGGCTCCCAAAAATTATGGGCCCTGTGGAGGCCGCACACTCAGCACAGCTGTGGGCCCGGCCCTGAACTGGTCGTTGCTATACACTGCCTCCACCCCTGGTTGGCATCGAAAAATTTCATCGAAACACACCCATGCCGGATCTAGTTTCAAAGATCTTTTCACAGGGATTCCAACGGTGAAAACAGATTTAAATTCTGATGCGTGGTTTGAAAAATACGACTTTTTAAAAATTCAAAAACCCGAAACAAATGCAAATGGACCTGTTTTTTCCAAACCGAAGTGACTAACACGAACGCATTTAATCCCCACAACCACATGTGCTAGGAGACAAAAAAATTAACACATACGTGCATGTGAGAGTCCGGCCGCTCGTTTTCTCCAAATAGCTCACACACACGATTAAGTAATTAAGAAAATAAATGACAAATATACATTGATGACATATTTTTATAAGAAAAGTACTCACTATCACTGAAGAAATATTTACTGATACAAGTGATATATTTCTGAGTACCTTACGTTAAAAGTATAAAAATATATGACTAATTAAAAGGGGCGACAAGGGGAAACATAAACACGCGATA
Organism: Elymus sibiricus; assembly: GCA_039707655.1. Lineage (NCBI taxonomy): Eukaryota > Viridiplantae > Streptophyta > Magnoliopsida > Poales > Poaceae > Elymus > Elymus sibiricus. The sequence continues at coordinate 390,913,748 of CM077674.1, forward strand.
AGGGTGGGAGCGTCGGACGGCTCCCTCCCGCTAGGGTTCCTCCCCAGCTCCCCTCCCGCCGCCGCCGGCCGCCCTAGCTCCCTCCCGCCGCCGCCGGCCGCCGGTCGCGCGCGTCCCGTCCCGCCCCCCCTCTCCCCCCTCACGGTCCCGCCCCTGCGCCGCCTCCCCGGGAGGTGGCCGGGGCGGCGTGCGTCCCCCCCTCTCGGCCGTCCTCCTCCTCTCTTTCCCCCCCACCGCCGCCGGCGCTGGCCCGGGTGGTGTCGGCGGCGGCGGGACTTCCTGTCCCCGCGCGCGCGTCTCCCCTTCCCAGGGCAGGGGACAGCGGCGGTGCTGCTCGGCTTGGCGGCGGCCCGGCGACCCGGCGGCGGTCGCCGGCGGTGGGTGAGGTGGCGGTGCTGCCCCTTGGCGGCGGGGCGGCGTGGTGGCGTGGGGTGGCCGGCAGCGCGCCCCCGGCCCAGATCTGGCCCCTCCAGGCCCCATCTGGGTGCTAGTGGGCCGGCCAGTGGCGCTGCTTCGACGTCTTCTGCGAGGCGAGGAGGAGGAGCAGCTCGGACAGGGGGTGGCGGCGCCGACGGCGTGCCTTCTGCAGCGCGACGGCGGGAGCTTTACGGGCATCTGAGGGCCCGGCCGGGCCTGTGGGCCCACGGGCCTGGTATGCTCCTGCTGTCGCGTCCGGTCGGTTACCGTCGTTGACGGTGGAGGTTGGGCCCTCCCGTGTGCCGATGGTGCTGCTGTCGCTCGTCCCGGCTCCTCTTCTTCGTTGTGTAGGCCCCCTTCGCGGTGCCGTGGTGAAACGGCGTGGAAGCTTCAAGACCGTGTTGGCGCAGGGTGGTGGACTGTTTGGTGGCGTGCTCCGGAGCTCCCGAGGTGAAGGTTGGGATCGGGAGAAATCCCTATCGGCCTAGCCGACACGGACGCGGTGGCGCCTGAGGGTGCCGCCGGACCTTCCTGGAGGGCGTCGAGGGCTACCCTTCCTCTCTCCTCGCTGCGTACCGGGGGAAACCCTTGGCAGCAGCGTCGTCATCGTCGCGTCCCTTCTTGGAGGTGTTGATTGGTACCGGTGCTTCGGAGTCTAGGAGCTTGGTGGAAGATCCCCGGTGGGCGCAGCGGTGGCGAGGCTTCTTCGCTTTTGTTGATCTGCCGTTGTCGGCATTTGTTTCTTTTGTCTTTCTCTTTCGTTTCTTTTGGGCGTGCCTGTGCTGCTTCTGCCCCAGCACCTATCGTTGGTTGTATCGGTGATGGTTTCTTTGTAATAGAAAGCGGGGGGAAACCCTATTTCGTCAAACATAAACACGCACTCATACCGGCCATATCCATAGAAAAAAGTCGATACCCAGAATTAAACATGATCAATCGACCGAGATGGGAAAGAAAAGTTATTGCACTCTATTTGTAGGGCGCTGGTGTCCCCGACCATCCGAGGCCCGCACGACCAGAGTGCCTCCCATAAGTTGGAGACTTGCAACTTGACATCGAACTCCGGCGCGCCGCTGCGCATGTCCATCGCAAGGTAATCCATCCAGGACCCTGGTATGACCACTTGGGAGCCTGTCGCGGTTATGGGGTGCTCGGCCACCCCTCTCGGCTCGGCGCAGATCTGCCGCATCAAGGTGGCACTAGCAGCGAGCCAGACACCGTGGTAGGACACCTCCACGTAGATATTGGGATCCAGGCACTGGCTGGCCCAAAATCCATATGAGATGACGCGGAGGGTGAGTTTGAACTCTAGGTAAAGCTCAGGCTTCTCCTCGAGGTCGGTCGCCGGGTCTAGACCGGAGACGGAGTCGATGGCAACAAAGCAGTGGGGCACATTATCGGAGGTCTGTTTGATGCATAAAATCAAGGCGCCGCTGAAGACGCTGATGAGCAAGGTTACCACTGTGAACCACACCAAGGAGAAGTCGCATTCAGGATACAAACTGGGAGTTCTTTTACGGTGATTGGCGCAGTATTTGGAGTACTACCCAGTACTTACACCTCTGATTTTTATTAGCCGTCCGATCTGGTGGGGGATTAAAAATGATTAAATTTAATTTCCTTAATCCGCGAAGGGCATAATAGTCCAGGGTAAAATATTGTGCTTTCAATCGATCACGTCCACGACCAGAACCACCCCTAGTCGATCCAGATCGAGGTCAAGTCCTCGTCCTCGTCCCCTTCACTGTCTCCGACGTCCCCGGCGAGAGGAACCAATTCACCGTCCTCGGCCTCCTCCTCGTCACCTTCACTGTCCTCGACGTGCCCGGTGGCAAGAAGAAGAATAAGGCATCACTTCTGCGGCGGCTATGTCGGCGACGACGGCGACGGCGCTATAGGAACTCGCCCCCGGCCGATCCCATCGCTTCCTGACTTGCATCCTAAGGTATGAAATCGCCCGAATCTCACTTGAGTTGGATTCGTAGCCTGCACTTCATACATAGATTAGTTTAGTCATGGTCGATTTAGGTTTCCCTAGTGCATGCAATTCAATTTAGAATTTTTCATCATCCATGGTCAGTTCACTAGTTTAGTTCATGATCGCTTGGCATAACATGTACAAGGAGCAAAGTATAAAATACCACACAAGATTTCGTACTGGCTTTTGCATGCATTTTTGTTTGTCGTTTGAGTTTTTTATTCATCTGCATGGTGATGCAGGAAGACATGGCGGATGTAAGTCATGAGTCTATGTTGGAGTACTATCATATTGCCAACAAGATGTTTGATAGTGAGGATGAAGATTATAGATTCTATAACAAATATGGTCTTGAGAAAGGTTTTAGTGTCCGGAGAAGCTATGTTGAATGGGATGGATCTAACAGCCATATAATTTTAAGGAAAATTGTGTGTAGTCATGAAGGGGTTCGTGAAGAGAAGCACATGAAGAGGAAGATGGAAGATAGAAAGAGGAGGCCACGGAGTATAACTCGTGTAGGGTGTAAAGCTAAATTGGTGATTGCAAGACAGGAGGAAACAGGTCGGTGGTTTGTGAAGGATTTCATCGATGAACACAACCATCCACTAGCCCCACGGGATCTTTCGTGTCTTTTGCGTTCACACAGAAGAATTAGCGATGAGCAGAAAGCGGACATTGCAGACATGGAAAAATCAGGGATCAGGAAACACCATATTATGGATATTTTGTGCATGCAATACGGTGGATATGATTAGGTTGGATGCACGACGAGGGACATTTACAATTTCTGCCATGCTAACAAGCAGGAATCAATCGCTTCCGGTGATGCTCAAACGGTGATCAATCACATGGTGGCGCAGCGAGAGCGAGATTCAGATTTTTTCTTCAGGTACTTGGTTGATGAAGTTGGCCATCTGAAGGGACTGTTCTGGTGTGATAGTCAATCCCGACTTGACTACGAGGCTTTCGGAGACGTTATTGTTTTTGATAGCACATACAGAACCAATAAGTACAATCTGCCATTTGTGTCGTTTGTCGGCTTGAATCACCACCGCAGCACTGTTATTTTTGGATGTGGTATCATTTCTCATGAAACAAGCCAGGCATACGAGTGGATGTTACGGACCTTTTCTGATGCCATGGGACAGAAGCATCCGATATCTGTGATCACGGATGGGGACCTTGCAATGCAGAGAGCAATCAGGGTGGTGTGGCCTGACTCAAACCATAGGCTGTGTATATGACACATTCAGCAGAACATTGTACGTCATCTGCATGATGACGTCGTAAAGGAGGAATTCAGATCTTTTATATATGATACATCTTCCATTGAAGAGCATGAGAGAAAATGGTTACAATTCTTACAACGGAATAAAGTAACAAGTGAGGAGTCCTGGCTGCATCAGATGTATAAGATGAGAAAATTGTGGTGTGCTCCATATCTTGAGGGGCGTTGTTTCCTAGGATTGAGCAACAATCAGCGGAGTGAGAGCTTAAACTCGGTGCTACATACGCATCTTGAGGCTAAGATGACGTTGTTCCAAATGCTAGAGCACTATGAGCGTTGCCTTGCGTCGCGGCGCTTGAACGAGGCTCTCCAAGACAACGAGGCCTTGCAGTCCGTTCCGTTCACAGAGGAAAATGCTTCAAGTCTTGAGAAACACGCCGCAAAAGTTTTCACTCCTGCTGTATTTAAGTTGGTCTTATGGAGCATAAATGCTGTAAACAAATGTGAGATCAGAGAGGTACTTGATGCAGCAGAAGTTACCACATACGTTGTGTCTAAAAAGGAAAGAATGGATAAAAAGATCGAAGTGCGCACTGAGTCGAAGGAAGGTCTGCTTCACAGGATCAGTTGTTCTTGCCGCAAATTGGAATACGCAGGCACACCATGTTCCCACATATTTTACATATTGGGAATTTTACAAGAAGAAAGACTGCCCAGGTGTTGTGTTCCCACTAGGTGGACAATGAGTGCAAAATCTGCATTCGCACCGACCAGAAAGAGCGAGATGTATGAATACTCTGCAACCCTGCAAAGGTACCGTAAGTTAAGGAATTTTAGTCACGCGGCATGTTTCAAGGCATGCCACTCTGATGAGGCGTTTCAGCATCTAAAGAGGGTTTTGGAAGGACACGATGTTTGCAAGGGATCAACTATTGAACAAGCTGACAGCAAGGGATCAACTAATGCTCAGAGTAACAGCATTAGGTTTGGCCCGTTGATGCCACAATCGGCTAACCTTGATGGTGAAGGTTTCGATAAGGTTTTGGATCCCGTGCATGTGCCAGGCCGAGGTGCTCCGAAGAAAAGGCTACAGGCAAAGATGAAGAAGACAAGATCTCTGGGTAGATGTGGCTATTGTCATGTGGCAGATGGTCACAATCGACGTACGTGCACCAAATTGTTAGAGGTACCTCATATGTCCTAATTTAATGTTTGCATGTGTCCAAATATATTCCATGGCATTGATTATATCCTTCTCTGTAGGATCTCGAAGCAGAACTCTGATAGCTACAACATTGTGCACACGGTCGGACAGCAAGTACTTCGACGATGAACCTGATGTTGTCGTGTGCATTGTTGTCTATGTCTAGTACCGTGTGACCTGGTCTTTAAAATATACTTCATTGTATCAGTTAGTCAGTGACTTCCCTATAATTATTTGTATGTATGACTCAGCTATTTGGTCGTCCACTCCCTTGTAACAGTATGAGTTTGGGATCTTTGGTTTGCATTTTCTATCTGACTTTTTGATGTCCAACTTTAAGAATCATGTTGCCTTTTTGGCCAGCGTGTAGCTTGTGTATTGTGCAGGAGAATATTTGGAAATAGATGTAGTGGAGGAATTAAATTTTGCTCACGGAAAAAAAAATAGGCCGATATTGTTGAGCTCGCATGAAGGTTGATTCTCAACAATCACTTGGTATAGGCCGATATTGCATGCTGTCAATAAAACACTTTATGGACGTGACGCAAAATGTGCATATTGTCATAATTCGTTAAAATATGGCACAGAGTACTGGGGTGGGCATCCCTACAGGCTGGCAAAATTTGGTGTCATTCTGAAGATGACCATAAATTGACCTTGTTTAGCGGACGCCGTTTGGGTAGGAGGGAAGGGTCCGTCGAAGGGCGGTTTTTTCGACATCCTTCAAATGCACCCAAATTTTTTTCATATGCTTGTACCATCATGAGAAGCATCCATGCCAGGTTTTGTAGCTTTTCGACATTGAATGAATTTTCTACGGTTTTCGCGACCAAAATGTCCTTCTGGTTTATTTCGTCCTCCGTTTTGCACCAAATTTTTTTCTGTCGTAGATGTACATGATCCTGCAGCACCTCGCGTGGGGTCTTCTACGGTCAGGTACACAACCATCGGTAGCACAAGTGCGGCCACATCGACGACCACGTAGCATGAATGTACATAAATGTTCTGAAATGACTGCATATTTTCATTCCGCAAGGCCTGCTCACGAACAACTATACGGTTGGATATAAACACATGCATGTGGCAACGAATATGGAAATCACATTGTAGCAAAAATGCTGTTAAAAGATCTCCATCCTGAATGAATTGTTTCATAACTGCAAACATTCGTACAAAAACCAAAAATGTTGTCTCAAGCTTAAAACATTGCAAATAACATTAAGCCTCCTACAGAAGCTCGTCTCCGCTGCCAAAATCCAGTGACTTCTTCGTATTGGTCGTTGTAGTTTGCTTCGCGCTTGGCGACGACCCTCCTTCTCCCATATTTTTACACGGTACATCAATGTAACCTAAGGAGTCCAGTTGTGCCTGTGCCTCACGCTCTCTAGCCAGACCCTCTGCCTCCTCCATATCTCGGATGCGCAGTTCCTGTCAAAAATCATACGAAGGTATTAGGACAAACTTAAGGATGATGAAGCCGTAAAATTGATGTAACATGTAGAATAGGAACCTCTGAATCCATGTCCGAACACTCATAATCATCTTTCGGTGGACGATTATACACTAGGTACAAATGACATGTCTTGCTGCCGTTCAGAAGGGAAATCATCTTTGCAAAATCATCTGGTCCTGAAATCAGGAACATTCCTTCTGGTAGTTTGCACGCATGCTCAGGTAAGAAGTGGTACAAATCTGAATCCTTTTTATAACCAAATCCAGCCATTTCTTTCATGAGAAAAGCGTAGTCCAATACGCCGGGTTTAAACAATCTCATCTCTATGGGTCTTTCGTCAAAGTATCCTGTCGGGACATGCGAAAGCTCATAATCCCTATGAATGAAAAATTCCATTACCAACACCTACATACGAGTATCTCACGTCAGATTTAATACATTGCAATCACCAAAGTGCCATACATAATTTTGGATGTGCGTAGCAACATTGCGACAAAGTTACCTTATTATATGGGATGGAATCTTCATCTGTAGAGATTCGGGATTGTTCCGTCTCTGGATGCTTAGCCTACGTATGAATCGCCGACAGAGAGTTACACACAAATTTAAAATGGTCATACAAAATGTTGGATGTGAATGTTTACCATGGGTGCGAGGTACTTACAGGGGGAGATTTGAAGACATGTTGTTCGACTGGAGTGTTGTAGCATTCAACGGGTGACACCGACATCGCTAGGCCTTGAGTGTTTGGGGATTGTGCCGTCTGACGCTGCTTGGCCTGCATATGAATAGCTTACACAAAGTTACCCACAAATAAAAACTATTCATACAAAAACTCGGTCGTGAATGCATAGCATCGTTGCAAGGTACTCACAGGGGGAGAACTGAAGACATGCTCTTGCGGTGGACTGCTGTGGCATTGAACGTGGGACTGTAAGATCGCACGGTCTTCCATAATCTTTCCTTCCATCATGACCTGCTCCACCATAGCCTTGTAGTCCATGTCCTTGCACTCCTGTTGCAGCCTAATGTCCATATTGGCATGTGCCTGCAACACATTGGCGTCCATCTTGACACGCTCTGTCTGTATAAGGCCGTCGACAACCTTCCGGTCCTTTTGCAAAGTAAGCTGCAGCTCCTTGTACGCAAGCTGGAATTTCTTTTCCATGTCCTCGCGGTCCCGCTGAAACTTTTTTTCCATCTCTTCACGCATTTGCTTAATCTTTTGAGACATATCAGCACGCTCATCTTTCAACATCCTGTCAACGTACGCACGTTCTTGTTTGAGTGTCCTGTCCATCTCATCACGTTCGTGTTGGACCTTCACGTCGATCTCCCGGCGGGCTTCATGCTACAACCTGTCGTACTCTGCACGGTTGTCATGCACGTGTGAATCCATGGTGCCTACAACACCAGACACTAGAATGCAATTAATGAGATCCAGATTGTCAAAATATACCGATGCTCACCAAAACATCTGACTATTTAAATACCTCGTAATATAGAATAGCATGGTATGTGAGACAAACTGAGTGCTGAATTTCCAGCAAAAGCTCTAATCTCCTAACATTCGTATTCCTAATTTGCTATGAACAACCTCATCCAAATCAGTCCTAATAATCCAGCAACTCCTTCAACAGTACCTCCTTTACTATAGTATTGTGAACAAGCCTGTGTACGGCACATCTAAGTGGCTAAATCAAACATCATCCAAATCATTCCTAGTAATGCAACAGAGCCTAAAGGTCTAGTAAAGTAACTCCACCGACAAAACAAAATATACCCATAACCAGATCTTATGATCAGCTACCCCTAACAACCAATCGCAAAGCTCTTGCATAAAATTATTTACTCCAACCTCATGCAAATCATTCATCGTAATCCAGCATAGGTCAAAGGGCTAGAAAATTAACTCCACCGAGATAATATATCCGTAACCAGATCATATTATCAAGTCCTGTCAACTTGCAATCACATATCTCTTCCATAACGGCCTTTACTCCAAGTAAAGACAACCACACACAATCTTGCACCCAAACAGTACCTTCCACGAAAAACTAATCTCCCAGGAAAAAATACCAAAGATCTTGCACACAATATGGCATCTCTAATCTCAGCACTACTGCCTTGTTGGTCCAATCAACGGAAAAAAGTATCAACGTTTCAAGAGATGGGAGGAGACGTGGAGGATGAGACCTTTTTACTCCGGCGTCGGCGTGGGCGTCTACAGAGCGATGGCGCAACTCCCGGCGACGGCTACGTCAGGAGACCAAAACTTGATGGGGCGGTTAAGATAGCAGCGATATGCGCAAAAAAAAGATGGGAGGTACGATGGAAGGGTACATATCCGTGATATGAGGATCAATTATATTTTTCCAAGTAGTGCGCATGGATGGAACGGTATCCGTCCGTGATTTTAGGGTCAGTTAGACGTTTGGAAGATTTGTTAGTTAGCCTATTTAGAGGGAGCACGATCCTCTGGTGCTGGTGTTAGGGTTTGTTGGGCCAGCGGACGAGCGAATATTTTTGAAAATAAACATCCCTACTTCTTCTCTTACCCAAATGATTAGGGCCACCGTCTGCCATTGCCGCCCTCGCCTGACACCTAATCAACCATGTCGTCATCGAGCTCTATTAGGTGTGCGCTGAGGGGCCGATCAGTTGCTGTGCCCCTGATCCCTTGCCCTGACTGTGGCAAAACGGTGAGATTCTTTCTCTCCAGTACCGAAGAGCACGATGGCTGGGTGTTCTACAAGTGCAAGCACCACGATGTACAATCTCTTTATACTTTGGGTTGACATTTACTGTAGGAGTAATTTTTTCTACTGTTTCATTTGTGCAGGTTTGATTTGTGTTCATTTGATTCATAGGATTCATGTGATTTCTGGCGCTGGGAACTAGAGTACGTGGATCATCTTGTTGGTACAGGTGTCCTTGTTGGTGCTTCTGCCGTTGATGCAATTGCTGCGGCACAGGATAGAAGGGAAGAGCTACAACGCGCAAAAAAACAGTGGGGAAAGAATGCATATACCAACAGTGGCAATATTGGAGGCAGGACAAATTACATTCAGAGCAATGCGCCAACCATTACGAAGCACCAAGCTTATACGATGTTAGGACTAGGGAGACAAATTATTTTCATGCTGAAGCTGCTGACGACTAGTGTAATGGTGTTGTGTGTGATGTTGATTGTGAAGAAATAATCTATTTGTGATCGTATCGAGGCAATTATCGTGCTCACCTGTAATAACAGCTTAATAAGAAGAGGTGTTCTAACATGCTACCTCTTACCCCCCCCCCCCTTTTTAACATGAGAGGTAAGAGTAAGAAATAAATCTGACACGATGATTGCATTAAATAGTTTTTTTGGATTAATTCTTACCTTCTTAAGTGTTATGTGAAAACAGGGGGTAAGAGGCAGCATGTTAAAATTGCTCAAAAAAGAATGAATAAACCGAGTTCCAATGAAGGCAATCGAATGGATAAACGTAAACAACCATTTAAAGTCTTGCCCACTATGTTGTGCACGAACACAAGAGTACCATGAAATAGTAATAAAGTACCTCATTACAACAATGACTTAAAAATCCCTTAATTTATTTTCGCACACTACGTTTTGCCAAAATTACTCGAGAGGCACATCAGGAACATGGGAAACAAACAGATAAATCCCATGATCTCCCAGGTACAGCAGCATCAGCACCTTGTGTCCTAACAGCAAGAGTTTTTCCTTCTTCATGAACTCGTTCCATTTGTTGACGCAGACACGACCGTCGATATCAGAAATGGTGTATGTACTTGACACGGTAGTGTGTGGATGACAAACAATGGTTATGGCACCATATTCATCCATGTCTTCGGGGACAACACGATGAGGCAGTTTCTGTTTGAACACAATATTTGTTACGTCAATACATCGCAACTTATTGTTATGTAGTAAAGGAAGAACAATTAATTTGGAACAAATCTAAAAACATATTGAAATGACACAAAGTAAAGGAAGAACAAGAAAGATGGTTACCGAGAAGTTCTTGTTGCAATCTGACCATGTCAAGGTATGGAGGAATCCATATGCTCTTCCTTGATCATAGTTTCCAGCATCATGACGCTCCACTAACTTCTCAAGGTTCATCACTTGGCGTATGACATTCTCCATCATTCCCCAGTTGAAGTTTGTCCCCTCAGTTACAGCGACATTGTCAATAATATCTCTTTTCTCATTGGACAATTGGTAGTATGCTACAATATTATAGCACAGACAATTTAATTTAAAACATATGGTATATGATACAGTTAGAGTAATAAAACTTCCAGGAGCAAGAAAGTAGTTTACTTGGATGTATGATAGGCAAATTCCCAGTTGTCACAAGGCTACTTGGTAGTTCTGAGTTGTCAGTACTAAACGTAATCTCCTGACCCACATAAAGCATGTAAACTCTAACAAATTCCTTCCAAGAATCTCCAGAAATGTATGTCAACTCATTTTCGTTGGTAATCTCACATGGGAATTCAAACCCCTCGTTGGTACTGAAACTTGCATCAAAATGCCCATATTTTCCCAAGGGCACTCTGAATTTCTGCATGAAACTGTATCTGCTGTAGCAGGGGATTACCTGAGTAGCATATGTACTATTGTCAATAAATATGAACTACCTGTTAATCTAAAGAGTTTTTCCAATCATAGTATGGCAGAAATAGATGACTAGCATAGTAGTTCACTAGTTCTTAACAGTAATATCATATAACCCCATAGAAGATTTAAATTTACATGCACGTACACAAACCATTTGATCAACTAACAAATCAACATGCAATATAACTCTTTTTGCAGTAAACATTACAAACAACTGACTGAGTACAATATTCGTTCAATATTACTGCCTCCGTCCAAAAAATTGTGGACAAACAATTGTACATACGGATGTATCTACCAAAAAAACATGACTAGATACATCCGTATTTACATGAATCTAAGACATTAATTTTGGATCAGACGGAGTACTAAATTTCTCATGATATTTGCTACGAGACATGTCAGACTGGATCTTACTGTCTTGTTTGCAAATCCCGCGCGCAGGGTGACGGTACAAAACTCCCTCATCCCATGCTCACCGGGGCACAAACCCTTGGTGTCCAAACAAATGCCGCACTGCGAATCGAGATCAATCACATTACCAGTATTTTCTTAAAGATTTGTGCTAACATGTTGAATTAAGATCTGACAGATTCTATAGTGCAAATACTTACCGCGCTGATCTCCTTAACCATTTTCGCTCGCAGGTAAGAGAGAGGGACGTGAGGAGGAGCCAGCGAAAAGAGCAGTCACGTCCGACCCCTTAGCTGACGATGGCGGTGGCGGGAGATTTCGATAATGCGCCTAAGCCCGGCGTCTCCGATCTGATCTTGGAGCGGACGTGGCGGTGGTAGGAGGACCCTATGCCGCGGGTGGTTATGAGGGAGGCGGTGCAATCACGGGATTTCGGGAGAGGTGGTGTGCGTGAGTTATGGGATCTTCTAACATATATCACCAAGATAAAAAAAACATTATGTTGTGCAAAATGATTCTCAGTTTAGACAACTTTTCCATGTGTTGGTATTTTTTATTTATAGAAAATGCCCGAAAACTGGCCCCACGTGACATTACTTGCAAACTTTACTTAAAATGGTTCAAACTTGTCATGGAGGCCTAACATGACCATGAGTTGTTACCCCAAAAATTTGAGTTGATTTAAGAAAGGTCAAGAAACCAGCATGTGCTCTCAGAGGATGCCATGTTAGCCCCAGGAAGGGCGCGTATTGGAGCACCTCCGTGTTTACAATATCTACAAATGATGCCAACTTTATTTCATGATCTCCCATGAGCAAATCAAGAATGCATTCACAATGGTTTTCAATTTGGCCAACATTTTTAATCCTTTTGCAATTTCCAAGCGAAAAAGAACAATAAACATCGCCTGCATGGTGTACCCCCCTAGACACCCATCGAAAGTGGGTGGCACATGATGCATTACACTTTGTTTGTCTTATGGTGGACCTAGTTGACACACCAAGCCTAGTTGGATCATTGGCCTACACCGGATTCCATCTCGTAGAATAGCTCAGGTACATCACTTGCTCCCGTCTAGAACCTTCGAGCTACACTGTCCACTTTGTGAAGCAAGTACGACATGAAATATGTGAAATTCCCCCAAGCTTTTAAAGTGCATTCCATGACAAAATCAAGCAAGCATGCAAAATGCAATTCAGTTTACACAAAATTTACCATGTACTGTAATTTTTCCGGTCGAAAATACTCGAAAACTGGCCGGAGGCAGTGGATGTACCTCATCGACTCCATGGATGGAATCCAGTTTGAACCAAAGTTCCAACTTGGTATGGTGTGTCAATTAGGTCCACCCTAAGGCAAAGAAGCTTGAAGGCATCGTGTGCTACCCCTTTCGATGGATGTCTAGGGGGGGGGGGGGTAGACCGTCTGGGAGCTGTTTACATGTTTTTTTCGTTAGGAAAATGAAAAAACATGAAAATGATGTGTAACCTTCAAAGCACTGTGCATGCATGCTTGATTTGGTCATGGGATGGCATGAAAAGAACTTGGAATCCTATGTAGATGGTGTATTCAAGGAGGTGGCCCGAGATGGGCCCTTCCGGCCGAGCCTTGTACCCGCCGAAAGCACATGTTGGTTTATTGACCTATATTAAATGACCCCCAACTTTGTAGGGTCATGTTAGGGATACATGCCAAGTTTGAACCATTTTCAGCTAAGTTTGCAAGTTTTTTCACGTGCGGCCACTTTTCGAGCATTTTTGATAAAAAAAATCAAGAAAATGGAATTCTTGACCAAACTGAAAAGCATTTTGCATGGCAGCTTCTTTTGGTCATGGGATTCCATGGGAAATAGTAGAGATCATTTGTAGATGGTCTAAACATGGAGGTGCCCCCAGACACGCCCTTGACTGGCACCCTCCGAACTCACATGGTGGTTTCTTGACCTACCTGAAATCAACCCAACTTTGTAGGGTTGCAAGCCATGGCCATGTTTGGGCTACATTCAAGTTTCAACCTTTTTCAGCTAAGTTTGCAAGTTTTGTCACGTACGGCTAGTTTTCGGGCATTTTCAGAACAAACAACATATTTTACCATTTAAAAAATGTATTCCTTTCTCAACGACATATTAGTTTTTTTTTCGGAACAATAGATGCTAATGTTCCAACCTCCCATAACTCACGCCGCCCAGATCTCCCGAAATCCCACGATTACAGCTCCTCCCTCGTAACCACCCGCGGCATCCAGGCCCCCTACCACCTCCCACGACCGCTGCAAGATCAGATTGGAGCCGCCAGCCACCGCCCACCAGGAACGTTACCTGAGGGGTCGGACGGCAGTGGTGTTGTCGCCGCCTCCTACTCGCGTCAACGCGCCGCTGCTCCTGTTGCGGCCGTCGAGCGCGACACAGCCACATCTAGTGTGGGACGCACTATCCACCTGGAGCATTGGGCCGCCACCGTCTCCGACAGAAGGTTACCTGAGCATAGCTCTTTTTAATCTTTCTCAGCCGCACGTCTACCAGTTAAACCCTAATAGGTTTTCCACAAGTTATTCCAGTCGTCAAGATTACCTGATCATAGCTCTTATTAATAATTTTCTTGTAATCAATCTTGCCACACTACACGAATGTCCAAAGAGGTAATACCACAACAAGAGAAGGATGTCTCTACCATGAAATAACACGTCATATGTTTATGCAATCCTAAACCCTAGTTAAACTGTTCTAATGTTATGCATGACCAAAATCGGTAGTGTGCTTATACTTACAAGTAATTCATATTATTAAAAAAACTCATCCATACCTGATATAAGATTTTATTTTGTTATACATTTCTCAACATTAAGTTCAAATTAATTGACCCGGTTTTGCTTCTGTTCCATACGTGCCAGTAAAATGGAAACTACTGTTAAAAGTCCTGCTAATGGAGAAAAACACTTCTCCGAAATGACCGATGAGGTACGTAATTGACATTTTGTTTGAAAACTGTACATGTACATACTTCTTTCGTACTCGCTAAAATCTAATGCCACTTTGCAGGAACTCTTTACGAAGCACGCTCATATGAAGTTAGCATGCTCACCGTCAAGGTTCGCCAAAGCCATGAACTTGTTGTCACCAAAACACATAGAGTCCATCATAAACGATACCGGTTTTGGGGGTCTAACCAAGATGCATGAATTTAATCTCCGGCGCATGATGTTGATAAGACTAGCAAAGAGCTTCGATAGTGAGACGGCGTCCATTACCATAGGTAAAACACCCATTCCTATCACCGCAGAGGACGTGCACCATATATTTGGCCTTGTGATAGAAGGGGAGGATATTGATAAAAAGCTGCAAAGCACAGCGGATCCAAAATTGTTTAACACATTTCAACACAATGGGGCAATTTCTCTGGCTGACCTTGAGAAAGCGATCATAAGTTCCAAAACTCCAGACGATGATTTCCTGGCGCGGGTCGTTCTGTTCGCAATTGGTACAGTTTTAGCACCAACAACACAATCTTATGTCGACGCGAAATATCTTAAACTTGTTGCGGATATTAAAAGCATTCGGACATTGAACTGGGGATGTTTCACACTGAAACACTTGTTCACGTCCCTTTACAAATTTAACAATCTTGATCAAGTATCTCTACAGGGAAATCTACCTTGCTGCAGGTTAGTGCAACATCACTAGTTAACATTCTACAATTGTTGTTCTTTTGTATATCTCTCTATATTGATGAAGTAATTTATTGTGAAGATTTGGTACTGGGAGCACGTGCGTTCTGGCAAATTGATGTATCCTGCTATACCCCCACCATTGGTTGCACGATGGGACGAATGCACGTGCAAAATAAGAACAGAAGCTTACAACATAGGAGGTCTTGATAAAGGACTAGTGTGTTTGTAGATTTGACCCTTGTATATCCGGTTATTTATTTGCTACTACTGATTCATTCTACCTGATTAAAAGGTTGTGATGCAAATTTGTGCTCGACAACCACCGGCCAACAATACAAATGATCCACGAAGCAATAATTTTGTACATGTGGATGAACGTGATTCGCGTAGAGCACAATTACAAGGTCAAAATATGAGTAGCCAACAAGTAAGCCCAACAAAGACAATTTTCATTTTCCAAGAGCAGTAAAAGGTCGCATCAAACCTCATTCATTTAGCTTTGTTCTGAACGGGGTGTTATTTCGTTTGCACAGCTGGAAATGATAGTTGCAGCCATGAATGCACGTTTTGCTGAACAAGAAAAGAAGATAGGCAGACAGTTAATGGAATTTCAGCACAGATTTGACGCGAAATTCCTGACCATGAGCGAAGAGTTAATCGACCTTAAGAGTAAATCTGCCAGTAATCCTAGGCTCTCGATGGCCGAGGACGAAATTAAAGACTTAAGGAGGGAACTGAAGGTATGTCATGTTGTGCATTTTTTATTGTTATGAATATGTTCCTCCATATTCATTATTGTTTTAATAGTTACAGGAATTAAAAAAGCAAATTAAAGGCAGCCGACAATCCGAGTCACAGAAAGCAGGCGTCGAGGTAATAATTATGGCCCACCACGTACGTACTATTAACAAACTAATTATAATTGACCATTTTTTTATCGTAGGAACAAGTCAATGTGCGCAGTGAATCCTTCACGGCGACTCCTAAGTTCGACGCATCCACACCACGTACTTCGACTCCAACAGCAAGTGCCAGACACGTCCTGCCGAACAAGGAGGATCCTCGAATCACACAGTTGAAGCCTCTGTTTGATAATGATTACGTGCTCACCGCTCAGGACAAAGAGGCAGCCGTTTTCATCCGGGGAACACACGACCCTGTTGAAGTAGCTCTAATCGGAGACATTCCCCTAAGAGCGGAACAACTCAAGCCAATTTACAACAAAAAATACATCTGCGGTGATGTAAGCCCCTTGTACTCCATTGTACATCAACTATTGGAACTGCTGGCACATCATTATATGATTACAAATTTGGCAGGTTATTATGGCGTATGCTCACATCAGCGGAGTTGAGACTGATACTACGTCAGTCATATCCCCCAATGAAACCAGAAAGCTTTTAGAATCAAAAGGGGTTATTCCAAGGGGGCGTGGAAACTCGTGGGCTGCTCGTGTTGCAAATAAATTTGTAGGACGCCGGAAGGTACCCGTTTTCCTCACTTTCATATATCGTAATAGATACTGTAGAGGAAATATTTCAGGGGTCCCCCGAACCATAATTGTTACCCATATCTAATTTATTCCGTGGAATGAGTCTGCTTTGATTTTATGGCAGGTGCACATCCCGTTGAATGTGCATAATAACCACTGGATGGCAATGGTGTTTAATTTCGACAAAGAAGTGATTCAAATCCTAAACTCCTTGAAAGATCATTATGACAAGTCCAAGGAAACTGCTCTTGTAAGCTTTATCTTGCTGCCTCTTTACCGTCGCATGGCACATGAACTCCCAAATCACCGTAACCCTTTGGCAAACTCGTATTATGCTAGGTGGAGTCGATTCAGACCTGCATTGACGAAGCGGTGAAGGATGGCTTGGTAACACCAGCTAAGCCCATCAAATTTACCGAGTGGGACATAGTACGCTATGACAACATACCACAACAGAAGGACGGGTACGTACGGCCTCCTAAATTATTCCACGCCGACACATCCAAGTTTACTAAACCTAAACTAAACATTGCAGGCATTCATGTGCTCTGTTCACACTGAAGTACATGTTGACATGGAACGGTGAAGATTTTACCAAGAATTTGGAGCAGGTCAGTCCAACACTCTATTTAATTTTGAAATATCTTATGCCTCAACGTTGTGCTGACATATGTGTCGCTTATCAAATTTAGTCACAGATAGAAATTTTCAGCTGGAAAATAGTTTCAAGCGTGCTGCTTTCAAATTGCAACGGTCTTCGCCTCGATTCATAGAAGTACCCCATAACGGTTAGCGAAAAAGCACGGATATTTTATTTTATTCACATGTGTCATGATATGAACGAATGCACCAATGTCTGTTATACAGAAGGAGACGTATGAAGCCCACGTTGCAGCGCAACCTAAGGATTCACAAGACGACGTCCAAGAAATCGACGGAACTGTTCTGTGCAACAAAACAGACACGTCGAGCTCCCAAAAGGATCCCGACACCCCGAGCTCCCCAAAAAGGCGAAGATCACGTGGACGCCCGAGGAAGATGGTCGATGTAGTGCAAGCTACAAAAACAAAAACTCTTGAAGAGCTGAAACTTCAATTTGATAGCAAGACCATTGCTAAACGCGTGGGATCGATGTCAGCACGAGCACGCAAACCATCACAAGCTATGTTGAGCCCATTCAAGACAACCAAATGGTAGTTTAGGTATGTACTGGGTACCACTGTAGTTAGCACTTATTTGTCATTTATGATTTGGTGATCTTACTTTATCAAGCATGCATCGACAAGGCGGTGAAAGATGGCTTGCTAACACCAGCTAAGACCATCAAATTTGCCGAGCGGAAGAAAGTACGCTATGAAAAGATACCACAACAGAGCATTCTCTGCTTTTGCAGTACGTACTTTTGCCAATCATGAGCATTCTCTACTTTTGGCAATTAGGGATACATGCTCTGTTCTTTTGCTTGAACTGGCAGCCGGTACTTGTGCCAATCATTTGCATGATGTACTTTTCCCAATATCTAATACAACCTGAGTGCATATCAAAAAGTGGCAATAGGTACTTTTGGCAATCATGTGCATGCTACATTTTTGGCAATAACTAATGCATGCTCATTTGTTTTGCTTCAAATGGCAGTATGTACTCCTGGCAAACATTTGTGTGCTCTACTTTTGGCAGCAACTAATACAAGCTCAGTTATAATGCTATAACTAGCCATAGAAATAACTTCAACATCTTTATTTCGAAACATACCAAATTCAGTTGAAGATATAGCATTAGCATCTTCAGTTAGAGACAGAACATGTACCATACATCACCATAGTGGAGGTATTAGGCAATGTTCAACGCAATGCGCTTAGGGTAGGTGCTTAAAAAATAAACCATAGTTTATTGAAGCAACGGCGCTTATTAGTACAGGGTAGACGCTTAATTAGGCGCCTATCATGTACAAATTCGCACTGCTGCTTTAGAAATCCATGTTTATTATTGTAAGCATGTACCTAAGCACGTAGCATTGAAAGCTGGGCAGTAACAGAAATGAGCAATGTAGTACCAAACACTTAAACATAGCATATTAAACAGTCGCAACCCAAAAGATAAACCGGCGCATAAGTTCAAGCAGTACGGTGGGGCAGAAGTATCACACGACAACCATAACATTAAAACAGTCTGGGCCAGCAGCAACAACCAAGCAGCGCATCAGATCCTCGGCATCTTGGCCGGACGAGGAGGCATCGGGAGGTGGAACGGCAGATGCCCCTTCGCGTACTTCCTGAGGAAGGCACCGAAGGCAGCATGTTTAGCCTGGACGTGGGACTGACGGTTCCTCCCCATACCACGGCCGACACCGGTGCCATGCATGATCAGGCTGTCGTAGTCGTTCTTGATCCTCGCGCAGCAGAAGGGGCAGGCTATGTCGCCGTAGAGCCGGTTGGGGCCGCTGCGGTACGGGATTTCCCCATTCCGCAGCCTCCTGAGGACGTAGCGGCTCTTGCTGTCCCTGCTGTCCTTGCTATCATCCACGTCTTCGTCATCTTCCTGTGTATTAGTTGATCCACAACTAAGTCAGATTAGGAATACCGAAATATAGCATTTCATATGAGTAGCAAGTACATTCTGAAAGTAGGAATACAAAAATATGATCAATCAGATGATTGACACAACATGTACCTCATGTATTGCATTATATGTTGATGTATAGGGAGCATTGTGCTTAAGGTTTGTGCATAGGGAGCATTGTGCTTAAGGTTAGTAATGGAATATTCTATATATTAAGAATGCAAGAGAAAATCTTGTTGCTAAATATATACTGTTGCATGGACTTGACATGCATGATTACTGATGTGGCATAGTTGCATGGATTGATTTCTGCAAGAGAATAACTAAATAGGCTAAGGGAAGAACTAATGGATGTTTGTTGTTAATGGCAGGCAGTGGCCCTAATTTGTTACTACAAGCATCACTAGTGACCACATGCATGACTCAATGATGTGGCACAGTTTCATGAATATCAAAACCAGATAATGGGTTGGCACTATTGAAGAACGGAGCACAGTTTCATGAATAGCAAAACCAGATAATGGGTTGCCACCATTGAGGAACAGAGCATAGTTGCAACAGGGGTTCTACTGATTTAAACTCTTCATCATTGATACTCTTTTTGATACTAGCGAGGCACACGTGCATTGCACGTGAAAGCAATAGTTAATGTCAATTCTTTCAGAGGCATTTTACATTGCTATGCCACTGTAGCAATGGAGTATTTTTGTAATATTCTAGATAGTACGCATGCTTGGCAATTTTTTTTGCAGTAAATAAGATATCCAATTGCCAACAATGCTCGGATTTGCCATCTTTCCACCGTTGGATTCGCTTCATCCAACAGCAAATATTCAAAGTTGTTTCCAGACTACATGTTTCAAAAGTTACCATTTATAGAAGCTCAAGCAACGTTGCTCAATATATACTGTTGCATGTCAACTTTTCATGTAATTATTAGAACTACATAGCAGGCATATTAATCATTGATCCTCTTGTTGACTGTCATTAAATAAACAAATTTGTGTGTACAATTTGATACCTAACAAATCCACCGTTTTGTACATCAGAACTGATTCATAATCAGTTTCAAAATAATATTCTTAGTCATCTTCACAAAAAAAATCCACGCACAGAGGGATTTTAGGCCTCCATGAGTACTGTTCCATGCCAACTTTCAGATTGAAGGGGGTTTCCTTCCAAATCTACCAAACAACTTGTACAAATCCTAACCCTAAGGGAGAGATCCAATACAACATAACCTATCTGGGCGAAATGTAATCCGTGCTGCACGCAATTTAGGAGAAAACCCCATGGGAGGAAACCCCAAAAACAGAGTAGGAGAAAAGAACAAAACAGAGTAGTACCTCCGGGAGCTCGTCGTCGACCTCCTCCTCGAACTCGACGGCCTCGTCCTTCACTTCCTGAGCGGCGAGCTCGGCCTCCTCGTAGTACTTGTCGATGAGCTCGTACTGCTCGCGCTTCCGCTTGGCCCTCTGCTCCTCCAGATCCACCGCCACCTCCTCCTCCACCTGCTCCTCGACCGCAGGCTCGACCGCTGCGATGACGGCCGGAGCAGTCACAGCAGACGGTGCACCGCCACCCGTCGCCGCAACGGCGCCCTCGGCCGCGCCAATGACCGCAGCAGGCTTCTCCACTGCTTCTGCCGCTGCGTCCTTCTCCACCGCCACAACTACCGCCGCGTCCTTCTCCATCTTCCGACGACCAAGGGCAAGGGAGGTGGTTGCTGGCTCGTAGGAGGTAGGGTTCGAGGGGAGAGGAGAGCGTTTTTGCTGATTTGGGGAAGAAAAGCAGGAGGGGTGGGGGAGTGGAGGAGACGCGGGTGGGGGAGGCGGCCTTTATTTGGTGTGGGTGGACGTTTGGAGTTACCGAGGCTAGACGCGTGGCGTCGTGCGCTCGTGCACGCCCCCACCTCTTTCCTTTTTTTTGTTTTCTCTACTTTTTTTTGACCCGTGGAGCACAGGAGGTGGGATACTGACATGTAGGAAGGTGATTTTTCCCACCACCTCCAAATGACCCCAATTTTGTTTTACATGGTGAAATACATGTGCTAAACATGGCTATGAAAGAAATTTGAAAAAAATGTATTTGACAATGACCCCTTAAGGTATAGACCGATAATTTGATCAGTCATTCTACAGGGCAGTATAAAATCAAAAAATGTAAAACCTTGAAAACCTAGCTATGTTTGTGTAAGAGATAATGTGTGCAAGGTGATTTACAGGAGGTCGAAAAAATCACCGCATTACGGAGGGACCATTTGGTTCAATTAAGCCAGTTTTTGTAGAAAGGTGATTTTTCCCACCACCTCCAAATGACCCCAATTTTGTTTTACATGGTCAAATACTTGTGCCAAACATGGCTATGAAAGAAATTTCAAAAAAATTGTATTTTGCAATGTCCCCTTAAGGTATAGACCGATGTTTTGATCAGTCATTCTACAGGACAGTATAAATTCAAAAAAATTCAAAAAAAAGTAAAAACCTTGAAAACCTAGCTATGTTTGTGTAAGAGATCATGTGTGCAAAATTTGAGGTGATTTAGAGGAGGTCGAAAAAATCACCGCATTACGTAGGGACCATTTGGTCTCACTTAAGCCAGTTTTTGTAGAAAGGTGATTTTTTCCACCACCTCCAAATCACCCCAAATTTTGCAGGCATGATCTCTTTCATAAACACAGAAAGAATATGAATGTTTTCTATTTTTTAGAATTCCATATATTTTATACTGGCTTGGTGAAACTCAGGTACATACCTCCGACTCTACCTCAAGGGGACAGTGTAAACTTCATTTTTGTTGAAATTCCATTGATAATCATATGTATTACATGTAAGTGAGCATGTATAAAAATTAGGAGGTGATTTGAAGAAGGTAAAAAAAATGACATGTGACATATGCAAAAAATAAAATAAAAATTTAAAATAATGCCCGCCTACTAGCTAAATTCACACAGACCACGGCCTGCATACGACTAGAAACCCAACCGCATATGGGCCAGGACGCAGACCCGTGGGGGGCATGAATTTCTGCTGCTAGTAGGCCCACGGGGCAGTGAGGAACGAGGTTAGACAATGCGTTGTCTACTTTACAGAGGAACTTGAGAGAGAGAGATCTCAGCCGGGTATATAAACCGGTGCGAGCTCCTCTCGCTTGGCGAGGTGGGACTAAACTCCCACCACCACTCGGCTGTGCCCGGCGCGGCTCTGGCTTGGGCCCAATTCGGGTGGGCTGTCCCAGGCCAGCCTCACCCGCGCGCTGAAATATTTCACTTCCTATTTCTTAATATTCTTTTCTGTTCTATATTGTCTTTTATTTCACTTATTAATTCCAATATTTCTTATCTTTTTTATTATATTTACAATATTTTAAAATCAAATCTCTGTTTTCTCTTTTATTTCTTCTGACAGTTTTAAAATTCAAAAATGTAGGAAAAAATGTTGTGTTCTATTTCACTTCTTCATTCCAATATTTCTTTTCTTTTTTATATTCAAAATATTTTTAAATCAAATCTCTTTTTTCTCTTTTATTTCTTCTGACAGTTTTTAAATTCAAAAAATGTAAGATAATATGTTGTCTTTTATTTCACTTCTTATTCTGATATTTCTTTTCTGTTTTATATTTGAAATAATTTTTGTCTACTTGCTGTTGGTTCCAGATTATATGAAAATGCATTTCTCATACTACTAAATGTTGTTGTCTACAATTCACGGAATACTTATATGCTAACTACTGCAAGGATATGAGATGCAAACATAAGCTACTCACAGAAGCATAGATACCGCTGCTCTCAGGAAAGGATCCATCCCTCCCACCCACCCAGCAGCTCACGCAAACAGTATAAACCGAGCACAAGCGCCACACCAGAACCAGTTTTTAGTGCACTACATATTACATGACCCAAATAGACAAGACATAAAAACAAAGCAGGATAGGCTTTTCTCTAGCAAGAGATTGTCTTCAGATGCTCCCAGCATGTCTGGCCTCAAGGATGAACCAGCGTCGGCACCCCTATCCTCCATGCATGCCTAGTACATCTGAACATCTCCCCCGCAACCTGCTCAACTTCTCTTACGCCCGCCGTCATGCGCCTTATTTTTTCTTGGTTTTTCTGCAACACATTCCAATCATGTAAATTTTAAATAATCATATTAACAGGAACACAGAGATCAACCAGCCTCATATGTTTGCCCACTGAATGAACTATTCATAAATTTGCACATGTTTGAAAAATTCAGATAATTGAAGCATAATTTACATAAGTGGACTATTCAGAAATTTAAACTATCATTGACTGAATGTTTGGAAGCTTGTAGATAATTGAAGCATAATTTACATGCAGGAAGAATGAATGTTTGGAAGCTTGTAGTACAGCTTTCATTAGGAAGCCCTAAATTGCACTAGTGAAATTGCACTACTCAAATATTTCAGTGTCTTCCTGTCTCTACTGAAACTGTAGACACCTGTCTCTACTGAAACTGCACTACTGAAATATTTCAGAGTGTACCAGTGAGTACTGAAACTGCACTAGTGAAATATTTCAGTGTTTACCAGTGAGTACTGAAACTGCACTAGTGAAATATTTCAGTGTCTAGCAGTGTGTACTGAAATTGAACTACTGAAATATTTCAGTTTCTACCAGTGTATACTGAAAATGAACTACTGAAATATTTCAGTGTCTACAACTGTCTACTAAACTTGCAGTATTGAAATATTTCAGTGTCTACCCAGAGTCTACCACTGTAAAACTGTGTACTGAACTTGTGTACTGAACTTGCAGTACTGAAACGTAATTTATTCTTTCCAACTAACTAAGCTGCCATCCAGAGGCTATGGATTGAAGTAGACAGGTAGCAAGAACATATTGCAGAGAATCAAATTAACCAAGTGGCAAGTAATGATTTACAAATCAAGAATCTTACCCTAAACATAGCTACCGCCGCCGTTCAGATGAGGAGAGCGGCGAGGGAAGCGTGGAGAACGGCGGGGAAGCGACGTCGCGACCACTGTCCTCCTCCTCTTGCGCTTCCGAGTCTCCGGTGACTCGGTTGGTGGCTGCACAATCACCAACGGCACCTCGTACAGGGTGGCTTCCTGATCCTCTGGATGCTCTACCCTGGATCTGTACGCCCACCACCTCCGCCTGACCCACTCCTTGGGCGAATCCGTCTGCTCCATCGCCCAGAGGAGGACCTCGATGAACGCCACCGGTACTGGGGGCAGGGGCCAGAGCGCCAACCTCTCACTCTTCATCATATGATCAATCATGGCCTGCGCCGTCCAGGACATCTGCCGTTTGTTGTCAAACCACGAACAGATCTCCCTCATCCTGGCCATCTTGACCTCGTTGCCGCCGGCGATCTGCACGATATTCTCCTCCATCAGCGTGGCAAAGTTGGCCTTATCGCCGCCGGCGATCTGCTCGATCTCCTGGTCCATCGAGGTTCTGGCTTGGTTGGGAGAGGGGCGTGGATGTGGAAGAGGAGACGAGCAAAGTTGCGGCGGCGAGAAGGAGGAGATGGCTGCGGTGGATCTGGAATGCAGGAGAGGGAGGAGATGGCAGCGGTTGTCTAATGGCGATGGAAGAGGAGAGGGCCCTGGCGGCGGTTCTGCATTGGATGAGAGGGGCGGCGCGTGGAAAATTTTCCTATGACTAAAATGCCCCTAGATTAAAATGTGTCCCCACATTGTCATTAGTACCGGGCCTACTAGTTCTAGTACTTTCGAATACTTTGATCGGAGTACTACGCAGTACTACGTATCTGTGTGCCGTTAGATTTAGAGCAACGAACGGCTCCAAAAAAGCCCAACTACTGTAAAACTTGTAACAAACTGGAGTACTTGTGGTTGTGGGGGGCGCCCATCGTGGTTTTGCCAGACGATCTTTCCTGGCCACCGTCCCGACATCGGTTGCGTATATGCCGCTTTTCTGTTGAACCCTGTGTATGGCGCTTAGTTGCTTTGATGCTGCTTTGGAAGATCGATCTCTTTGTAGGTCTTTATGTAAGTAAGTAAGACGGGTTCATGCAGGTGCGTCAGCACTCCGGAGAGTCCAGAATGCTAAAGCACCTCGTCTCTCAACTTCCGATGGGACAATGGCGCTGTCACCTCTGTCCTGGATGCTGTCGTCGGCTCTACCTGCCGTCCTTGCCGGCTTTTATACCGGCGGCTCCAACGCGCTTGTAGCAACATCGGAGGAGCTGGCGGCAACAGGTACGGCCATGTATTAAGATATGCATGTGTTTCTTGTTGTGACGTGGTTTCATATACGTACATGTTCATATATCCTGTAGCATCTGTTTGAATAAGATGTAGTACATGTCTCTTGTTGTCATGTGTGTTGCCATTTGTTTTTACGAAAGGTGTATAACGGGATGTAGCTATATCTCAATTACGTATCCTATATACTTAAAAGATCCATCCTTACTATCTTGTTTATCTTGACATGCACCCTATCCACATCATTAGATATCTCAACATGTTCTCGCATCCAAGGCCCTAACATTTTGCACCCAACACCCTAGAATCTTTGTTTTCTTACAAACAAGGCCAAAATTTCGACGAGTCGTGGGGATTTTTGCCGGAAATTGCGGCAGCATAACGCCACACCGGCAGTAGAATCGCTCCACAGCCATGCCTTCTAATTCGCCGTACTATCTCAGAAGCAACGAATACACTACTAGCTACATGCCAACTGTTATTCATAGCTAATCAATCCATCCATGTTTCATTATCTTCATTTGTAAATATTCATAGTATCATGCAAACTTTTACTTTCGTGGCTTAAATATCTGTTGAGACTTGATTGTTGGTTGAGCAGATTCATGATTCAGGTCTGTGTCAAATGGAGTGCACTAACGGTAACTGAATGTACTGACTGGGAGGATTATCATCATAACACAAAAGCCTTTTCCTCCAAGGAACATCATGATGGATTCAAGTTTTGCATTATCTATCTGTCGACTGCCTCCATTTGTAGATTTTTCCACCATACATACATAGCTTCATGCAACTAAGATCAAGGTCAACAATGCTTGAGTGGTTAAATTATTTTATGCTATTAGGCCAAGCTACAAACCTGAAGAAGATAATATATGTGCTCTAGGTGCCAATGCAAAGAACATAAGACCTAGAGTTTCTTCAATCAGGTTAGTATGGAACAGAGGGTATGCTATTATAATGAGTTAATATCTAACTGAAGATGTAAAATTTAATAATTTTCCATCGGAACTTATCAAAAATTTAGGAAATTCCCATTGGCACATGGTAAAATTTAGGATTTAAAAAAAGGTGGAAAATTTAGGCATTTGTTCTTACATGGCGACAGTGCTTAACTTTTTGCCATAGCAAATAGCTTAGCAAAATTGCCATGGTAAAAAATGTGTTTATGGCATGGCAAAAGTTGAAGTGGTGACATGGAAAAAGCTATATTGGAGGCAAGGAAAAGCTAAAAATCTTTTGCCATGGCAAAAAAGTATAAACGTATAAATGTTGACATGGTATGATTAAATTATTTGCCATGTTTTATGAGCCTAGATATGCTTATCACATGGCAAATTTGAAAAAATAGTGTTGATGCAATATCTGCCTACCTTGTGTTTTGGAGATTGTTGACAGAAACAGGTATGGACTGATTTGTTTGCTAGTGCATACAGAGAGAAATAGTCCATACAGAACCGAAGAGAATGCTGCCTTCGGTGGAAACTTCATGTAACTTCACCGAAGTATATCTGCGTTGCAGAGAAGAACGAGCTCTTTATGATGAAGTCATACAGACGAAACATTTGATGTGAAGGAATTAACCCCTCGAAGAATTATGCTGAAGCGAAGCATTTGATTCGGTTTGGCCGTCCGAAGAAATTGCCTGCAGCGAGTGGAAGTCGAAGACAAAGTGAAGACGTAGCATTCATTTCGTTGTTTTTCTTTCATTCTTTTTGAGTCATAGGACCTCCATACTATTAAGAGGGGTAGAGGTTCTCGAAGCTTAGATCCGCTGTGATGCTTAGCCAAAACCTATGAAAGTTGCGAGAGAAATCTCTTTGTGTTCCGAGCAAATACTTGTCAGCAAGAGACTGTGATCTTCTTCGCTGCGAGAGATTTGTCTCGGACCGAGGAGTTAGCATTGCTTGTTCCTCAAGTAATGTTACCATTGCTCCCAAATCTGACCGTTGTGAAACGTGTCGGTTGGCCATTGGCTGGACCGCGTGTCCAAAATGGTCATTTCCCATCCGGGAAGGCTGCGGCTATAAATAGCCACCCCGCTCCAACGTTGCCCGTTGGCTGCTCCGCTTAAGATTTCTGAGAAGATTGATTGAGCAACCCCTCTCCGAGTGATTTGAGTTTAAGATCCACCGAGAGAAAACCAAGAACCCAAAACTTAGACAGTGGTTTAGCATCACAGTGGCTCTGAGTGAGAGTTCTTGTACCTATTACTCTTGAGAGCTGCGCACTCTCTAGACGGATAGGTTTCCGCTCGAGTGTTGAAGAGTTGTTGTCTTCAACGAGCTAGATCTTCAGCAACCAAGAGTGATTGTGGTTCGCGCAGGTCGACCGAAGGTTTGGAGATCTCCGACAAGGATCTACCACGAGTGAAATCAACTGGAGTCTGATCAGCTTCGAGTTGAAGGAGAATAGGGTGAAGAGAGTTTATCTTCCGTGTTAAGTCACAGCCCCTCCAACCAGACGTAGCCCTTTGGCAGAAGGGTGAACTGGTCTACCAAATCTCTGTCGCCATCGAGCACCACTGGTTCTATCTACTCTACTGCAATTCCTTTTGTAGTTTACATTCGTGCTCTGTGTTGATAGTTCTTCGATCGTTATCCACTATCGTAGCTTTTGCATCATCTATCGCCTTAGTTGTCATAAGTTGATCTTCGAGTCATATTTCCGCGTGTGCTCAGCATTCTGTTTATATTATCATCATTTCTTCTCGGTTAACCATCCTGCATAACTCTCATCACCCGCGTCATGTTTTGCCTCGTACTATTGCATCTGTTTGCCTGTTGCATTACTCTCATCGTAGTTAAACCTGTGATTTCCCAAGCTCGCACTGTTATTACTTCATTTATCGAGGAACATGCTTCTGAAGACAAAAATTGATTCAACTCATTTCATCCTTTACATCATTCCGCTGCTGTGAATGAGATCTGTTCAAAACTTTCAAAAGAAATTTTGAATCTCCCATTCACCCCCCCTCTGGTCAATATACTCTCGGTCCTAACAATTGGTATCAGAGCAGGTACTCACTGTCTCTGTTTATTAAAGGTCTAACATCCTTAGAGTTTTGAGTATGTCGTATGCAGGTAGATCCTCGCACTCTGAAGGTTTTCCTATCTTCGATGGTAATGACTATCTGTACTGGAAGGAAAGAATGAGAATCAGAATTCAAGCAATCAACTTTGATCTATGGCAGATTGTGGAAAATGGATACACCATTCAGCAACCGAATGATCTGACCTCCGATGACAAAGCAAATCTGCAGTTGGATGCTCAATGAAAAGATATCATCTGTTGCGGTCTGTCAAAAGATATTTTTCGTCGATTCCAGAAGCTCGGCACTGCAAAGCAAATTTGGGATGCCATCAAAAATGCTCATGAAGAATTTATTGCAAGAACGGATCCCCACACTCAAATGCTTCGTGCCATGTTTACTGGTTTCAGAAGCTTGCAGAAGGAAAGTGCTATGGAACTCACTGATCGATTGATAAACATTGTCGAAAGGCTTCAACAGCGAGGAGTAACTGACATCACCGATAGAGATGTGGTCAACAAGCTTCTAAGTGCTCTTAATGCAACCTTTGACCCCATTGTAGCTGAAATCAAGCAAAGACCTGACTATGAAGAACTTCACTATGTTGAGGTCATGACGTTGTTGTCTCTTCACGAAGCAAAGACCTGACTAGAATACTTATTTCGCTCATAAGAGGCAGGGATATCAGTACCTCCCATCTCTGCAATATATAAACATGTTCACCAACATAATGTAAACTAAATGATAACCCATGCATTGCTTCGGGCAACGGTTGCAATATGATATTAGATTATTTGGAACATGAATATTTGGATGAATAAAATGAGAACTAATACTAAAAATACATATGATTTATTGTTTTCAATTATTGACGTAGGGTTTTTTCATGCAAGTTTGGATAATGAGGTGGCATGTGTGCATGTTAAGAAAAATATGTTAGCCGGGGTTAGCAATTTAGATATAGATAATCAATCATACTTTTTTTTGAACACAATCAATCATACTTCTGCGTATGTGTACATCGATCGGGGTATAGCACGTTCAAGTATAGCAGGTCATATTTTTTTTCTCTGGAAAGTAGTAGGGAAACGTTTGCTGCCGGCCGAAGCGTTGTGCCGGACGCCTCGGCACGCACTGCTGCTCGCGGGCCCATGTGGCCACTCGCGTTACCCACGCGCGCCACGTGGCTGGGGATCCACGCAACCGTCATCTCCCCCGTGACCTTATCCTCTCCAGTCGCACCGCTATCCCTTCTTCTCCCCTGCTTCCGCACCATCGACGGCGAGGTCTCGACCATGGCGCGTCCCACTGCAACTCCGACTCTGCTGTTTTTTGGAAGCAGGACTGCATGGGGACACGGTGACGGCCTGGGAAGTTCCCATCGGCATCCATCGACGGCAGGGAAACGGCGACCTCCAGTGCTGGAAACCATGTCGCGCAATGTTGCGGTGCTGCTACCAGCGACGGTGGAGAAGGTACGACGGTCGCGATCAACAAGCTGTACGTTTTGCTGGAACAAAGACTATGGGTGCTACAACCGGCTATGGCGGAGCTACCACCGGCGATTTTTTTTGCTACAACCATGTACGGATTAGCTGTGACCCGGGTCGGCGGCTACAACATTTGCTGCAACCGTTGTCGTTTTTGCTACTACCGGCGTCGTTGTTTGCTACATGCTTCATGGTTTAGCTGCGATGTGCGACGACAGCGGCAATGTTTTTGCTACAAACGCCGCTGGATTTTGCTACATCCGTACATGGATTAGCTGCAACCCGCGGCGGCGGTTTGCTGCAACTGTGCTTCGGTTTTGCTACCACTGGCGAAGATTTTTGCTACATCCATGCATTGCTACCACGGTGCTTCAAACACGGCGATGAGCAGCGCGATATGCTGGTGGGGGTTGTGCGGGGGCGAGGTAGCCGGAGGCAGGACGAGATGCATGCGGGGGAGACGAGGCAGAGCATGGGGAAGAAGGCGCGGGTGACCCGCAGGAGACTGACACGCGTCGGGAAGAGACGGTGTCCTGTCGCGAGGAAGACGACGACAGAGCTCGAACGCCAGATCGATGGCTACTGATGGGGCGAATCGAACGGCTCGCGCGGCGATTTCGGCCGATCGACCGGCGCCTAGTACTCGCCAAAGTAGTAACACGTGGACATAATTACTATGAGAAAATAGGTTTTGGACTAGACTCTGAACCTTGTTACTTGGTCGAGTTAAACACATGTATAGGCGTTGCAACAGATATTGATCGGTTAGTTGTTGAGAAAGTGGCCCAATGCAAATCTGATCTCTTGATGACAAAATTAAAGAACTTATAAGAGTACAACACGAAATCAACTGTTTTTTTTTTTTTTTTTTGAGAACAAATCAACTGTTCACGAGTCCAGGTCTAACATGCACGTCCTTCTCCGACGATCCAGGAAACTAACCAACATCTATATAATATACAAACGCCCACAGAGATCGAGAAATCGACCGAGTTAGGTTCCAAACGAGCAGCAGATCAACAAAGCGACAAACATACAATCGATTTCTTGGCGGCGGCCGGAGATCGACTAGCGAGACGTACGACGATGGGCGCCACCCACCGCTACTCCTCCCTCCAGCCGGACGAGGAAGAGAAGCAGCAGGAGGTATCACCGTTGGAAAACTTCTGCTTCTGCATGGAAAAATTCTGCTTCTGCATGGTGGCGTCCACTGTGGTAATCTTGGTCGCAGCATGTATCGGCGGCTTGGTCTTCTGGATGACCCAGGCCTGGGGCCAATGGCCCCACTACTATGTCTCCATCGACTCCGTCACCGGCCTCGACCCGGCGACCGACATCGGGCAGAAGCCCGCGCTGCACCCACACTTTAATCTCACCATCCGCGTAGCCTCCCGGGGATATTGGGACGAGGAGTGCTTCAAGCCTGGCATGTACGTCGTCCTGTCCTACCGTGGCATCCCGCTCGCCTCCACCGCCACGCTCATGGAGCGGCAGATCTGTGCCGAGCCGGGAAAGGCGGTTGATCATCGACTTGTCACGGGGGGCACCGGGGAGGTCGTGCCGGGGTCCGTACTGGACGGCCTGGCCATGGACATGCGCGGTGGGACGCTGATGCTCGATGTCGAGCTTCGTGGTTGGGGATGGTGGTCGTGCGAGAAGAGGGCTGTCAGTGATTCCGCTGCCATCCAAAAGGAGTGCTAGATGTAATTATTATGGCTGGTTAGACCAATTATGTGTCATGCTTAATTTCATTCAGCAGGTACTACAGTTTATCTATGGGTATGCAATTAATCAGTGGTACTGTTTATTATCCTTTTGATGATTGAAAAGCTAACCATTGCCTGTGTATGATTTAATCCTGGATGTCTTTTAATTAATTAGTTCAATTATTATAATAGCTTCATATATTAACTAATTCATTTATAGTTTGTATATCCGAAATATGGCTCCAAACATGTTCCCATGTTGTCCACTCTCGCACATATTTCTACATTGTTTTCACACATACAAGACGTACCTTTGATATATACAAAGGGGAGGTCATGGTCTAGATCTTTGCGAAAGGTGTCCCTTGACCCAAAAAACTCAAATAATTTCCCCATGCCGTCTCCGAGTAGGCAACTCAACCCCGTACCGCACCACAAAGCCAAGTAAAGGCGAGCCGGTTCTTATTCATCGCTTCGTCTCTCCTTATCGTTCTCCACTCCCATAGCAGCGACTATGGTTATGACGGTTGGCACTCAAACTCTTGGTCCTGCTATCTACTCTCACTGATCTGACATCCCAAACACTGAATTAGTCATGAACCCTATGATTTTTTCAAAATGTCAGGATTCCTGCATTCATTAAGAAGAAAAGAGTTGCTCGGTTAATTATGGAAAACCATGCGAAAACCATATTGCCTCAAGGGAAAAGAGTTGCTCGATGAACCCTACGGTAAAGAATACTAGATGACGCCCCGCGTGTTGTGGCGGGTATTAGAAAATATTTAGTTGATTTTTGTGTTATCTCGACGTAAAATAAAACACAAAGTAACATCTTGTTCGGAGCAACATCATCAAACAAAACCAATAAACTCTAGTCTGCCATTCAGTCATCAGCACATAAGAATGTGAAATGTCATAAGAAAGTCCAAGATGAATTGGTGTAGATGCCGAGCAACCACTCGGCACAATGTTGAAATGTGCATAGTAATATTTGTTACCATATTTAAACATCTTGCAAGTAAAAATACTAAGTGTTCCCTATCCAATTATGTTGTACTAATGTACAAAACAGAATCGAAATTTACAGCATTCAACCAACACAATACACCTTCTATGTACGCGAAGAAGACAACTCCAGTTTCGACTATACAAATACTGGATGGAAAACAAGGTAATCAGAAGATCAAGATTACTTCCCGCAAAATAAAAAAGAAGATCAAGATAACTTCTCAAATGCGCAAACATAAAAGATGGATGAACCATATTTTACCAGACAGGAAATTATTAACAAATAAAACATGAGACTGATACTTTTCTAAATTATAGTATTACTACAAATCTGAAAGGTAATGATAAACTCTACCTGAGTACTTCATCCGAACATCTAGTGTGTTTGGTGAAGTGTAATAGAC
Organism: Elymus sibiricus; assembly: GCA_039707655.1. Lineage (NCBI taxonomy): Eukaryota > Viridiplantae > Streptophyta > Magnoliopsida > Poales > Poaceae > Elymus > Elymus sibiricus. The sequence continues at coordinate 390,946,647 of CM077674.1, forward strand.
AATATCATGTACTATTTCTTCTCAGGATGATATAACGTAGCTGAGGATCACCAGTTTGAAGTTGGAGATTAACATAAATTCAGACTACATGGTACGATTTCTTATATACATTTGCATGAATCATAGGTATGCACCCATCAGATTAAGGTAAAGGGTCCGACTATGTCACATCTAGATGTGAGATAATACCTCACATCTAACATGACATCATCATACATTGTGGACCCTCCCGTTGACAACTACGATCTGTTCCTTCCTTCGTTTCAAACTTCGTTCCTCTCAGGCCTGTTTATTTGTCCTGGTTGTTTGTTTGTCACAGCCCAACCCACCCTCCACCCCACCCTGCCCCAACAGCCCTTGACAAAGGCCCTTTTTGTTTGTTTTATTTTTGTCCCCTATTTTTTCTAGTTGTTGGTCACGTTATTCCTTCTCCCTGTTTTATTTTCTTTCTTGTCCCTGTGTGTCGCACTAACTGGAGAAGCAATCGCTTGCGTGCTCACTCCCGGGCTGGCCCTTCTCCTGGTTTTGGAATGAAGCACGGAATGGACGAAGCTTGTATATGTGTGCATATACAAAAAAAAAGCAGATAGTGAGACGTGTGCTATCAGTGCATGCATGCACGATTTCCTGCTAGCTAGCTAGCTTTCATACCTCATAGTTCAGCAGAAATTTTTGAAACCTTGTAAATACCGATGTGACAAATGGATAGATGATAGTCTTTGGACAACCGTACGTGATAAACATATAAAAGGTAATACAAATTACGAATAACAGTTCAGTACATCATGCAAGTTCAGTAGGATAATTGTACCAAAGTTCAGTATATCATGCAAGTTCAGTAGGACATCGCGGCTCCGCGGCAAAACAAATATATGCAGCAGGTTCAGCGGAGAAATATATGGCTAATTCTGGTAGCTAGCTTATATACACGGCAAAAACATGTGTACCGTAAAAAAATTGAATGAAAACTTCTCTAAAACCTAGAAGTTAGTACATTACTGTTGTACTTGAAAAATGAAAAAAAGTATCGACACAACATCAAACAAGGCCTCCAACTTGATGTATCCATCCCAGGAAAATGAAGGAAGGCATCTCAATGAAAAGACCGTCTGAATTTTCTAAAAACCTAGAACTAAGTACACCACTGCTGAACTTTGGTACAGTGAAGACTGTCTGATTCACAGTCTGAATTTGGTTTCCAACACTATGTGAAGCAACACAATTTCTGAATTTACAGTCTGAATCAGAAAACAGTTCGCATTTGCACAAACAAAAACAGTCTCAAATTTAGAGAAAAAAATGAATAACAGTTTGAATTCATACTGTGTTCAGTCCCCAAACATAGGTCATAGAAAAAAACTAAAAAACTAAAAACAGTTTAAACTTGCTTCAACATTGTATAGAGCCGTTCGTTCATGCATGTGGAACGAAAACGAGCTCCATGGCTGCTGCTCGTTCATCGGTTACCTCGCAATTGAAGGATTGACTTGCAACTGGGGCCTCGAGTTGCAAGTCGAGGCTTGACTCCCAACTAGGGTCAACTATAACCACGAAAAAAACAAGGCCCTAGTTGCAAGTGAAGGGTTACCTTGCAATTGTGGCCTCGAATTGCGAGTTAGGTCCGACTTGCAACTGGGTCAACTACAACAACGAAAAACAAGCCCCTAGTTGCGACTCGAGGGTTGACTTGCAACTAGGGCCTCGGGATGCGAGTTAGGTGCCGGCTTGCAACTGAGGCAACCTACAACTACAAAAAAGAAGCCCCTAGTTGCAAGTCGAGGGTTAACTTGCAACTGGGGCCTCGGGTTGCAAGTCGATGCTTGACTTGCAACTAGGGTCACCTAACACCACGAAAAACAAGCCCCCAGTTCCGAATCAGATGGTTGACTTGGAACTGTGGCCTTGAGTTGCGAGTTAGGGGTCGACTTGAAACTGGGCAACCTACAACTACAAAAAAGTAAGCCCCTGAGTTGTAAGTCGAGGGTTGAATTGCAACTACACTACAAGAAATATGTCAACTTGCGACCATCAATATTGGTCACTGAATGGTCACTGTTTTCCATTTTTGACATTTTTGTGACCAAAAACAGTTGATCAAAAGCTGGCCATCTTTAATGAAACTTAACGACCTTCTTTGTGATATGGTCGTAGACATCTACGACCAAAATAAAAGGTCATAGATTCTACGACCAATTGTTTTGGTCACTGGCAGTCTGCCAAGACCACGTCAGATCCAACGTGGCAAGCTGACGTGGCAAAATTACGACCAAACGAAATGGTCGTCGATTAGAATCAGCCCGGTCCAGTTCAACTGTCTATATGGGCCGAGCCCAATAATTCAGCCTATTTGTATTATTTTTTCTGTCAATTTTGGTCAGCTAAATGGGCCAAGCCCAACAATTCAGCCTTCCTATTTTTGGGCCGTGGCCTTTTTGGCTCAACAGTTTTAGTTTTTCTTTTTTCAAAAGGGTCCACTAGTCAGACGGTCCCGGTTCTCAAGTTCTAATAAGTGGGCCCCTTTTGTCAGTGCCTATTTCTTCGGATTTCAATTTGACAGTAAATAAATAACCAATATTTAAATCAGCATAGATAGAAAACACGTGTAAAATTTCAAATAACAGCAGCCAGAATCAATCTGTTACATAATATAAAGAGATACAATGACAATCAAAGTTACAAGCTCTACAAGTGTATACTGGGCTCCTGCTCCAGTCATATGACACAGGTACAAGTGTAAATACAATCACAGTTACACATATACAGTGACAATCGGCACAAACTGGGCTCCTGCTCCCGTCATATGAAACATATGCAGGACTCACTGGGCGACCATAGTCGACTAGGCCATGACCTTCATTACACCGGGCTAACAGAACGACAATATGAACTATCATCATGCCTTCCACGGTCACCCTGTTACATGAATCAGAAGATAAGAATCAAAAAAGCTGGAGCCGATATATTATGAACAGACCATTCAAAAAACAAACAAGTTCTTTAGAATGACAACACAAATTCAGCAAGTACAATGCTTTTGTTCTCCAGCTAGTTAAAATGAAAACTGGGAAATACAAGAAAGGTGACTAATGAAAATAGAGCATTTTACTCATAGCACGTAGAGTATCAATATTCTGTTCTTATCAGCTTATTCTTATGCCTAAAGCAAGTAAGGAAATCTGACCAAATAAGCAACAACTCCATAAACTAAAACATTAGGACTGAATAAAAAGATTAATATTTTTGTGAAAAATGGACTAGATAATTGGTGTTTCATACATAGACTCCAAATGGAAAGGACACGTGACTTTTCACGCAAATAGGGGGAAAAGGAGGCAGAAAAGTATCACTTAACTGTAATCCAAACAAAAGTATGTGTACACCATTACACCTGAGCTTGCATAACTCGGTCTCCTTGATTAGGATTTGCAACTGGGAAATGCAGGATTCATACACAGTTAAGCAGATTGATACATTTGTCTGCAACAATCAGCAAACCAGAAATCAGATCGAATGCTTCAATCTCATGAGAAGTCTAAAAAAGACTATAGCAGTACCTAATTAATGCTGCAAATTATATTACAGATGCATACTTTGTGATGAGAAAAATTGTTAGATCGTCATCAAACGACAGTCGACATGTATGCCATATAAAAGAAACTGGCATTTCTCCCTCGATTGCTTGTTCAAGCTAATTTAGAGTTCTAGATGAATGGATTAAAATTGAGATGAATAGTCAATGTACTTATATACAGACTGTCCGAGTGAGCACACCATACTGCAAGCAAACAGTAATGGAAAAGGTATAGATATACTATAAGACTATAATTTTATAATTACAACCTCAACAACTATAATCTTTGTGGACTATTTGTGTTACATGTTTTCGACAAAGGTGCACGAAAATTTCATAGTACACATTGATGACAGTAAACCTATGGACATTCTGTTCATCCAGAGAAAAGTAGCAAATACCATGATACACACATATTTGACAAGCCAACTATGGAAATCGAGACACGCAAATTTCTACTTCATTGTTGTTCCCTACATTTTATAGCTAGGATCAGGCCATTGTCAGTTCTAACCACAATGGGACACTCTCTTATCATTTGAACAATCGAGACCCCAAGTTACATAACAAGCATGTATTGACCATCCTACTACTACCTGATGCTGTGCTACTACTTCGAGGAAGAGGAGGAGGGAGATGGAGATGCTACCTGCAATTGTTGGTCTGTCGTGGTCGTGCTTGAGCTAGGGAAGTCGGAGATGGACTCCTCCATGTTGTGGACCGTCTGGGTGGGCAGCATCCACCTTGCCCGCCTCCTGAGCGCCCCGCCGATGATGCCCCGGGCGACACTGTGCACTGCGGTCGAGGAGAATTCCTTCTGTGGGATGATCTCCATCGTGTGCTTGATGATGTGCACGGCCATGATCTTCTTCTTGTTGTCGCATCCGTGCACTCGATGATGGGGTACTAATGCCTCCAAATAGAACAAAATCACCATCATTAACCCATAGCTTCAAGTACAAGCTAAGTATATATCAAGTGACAGTGAAAACAAGTTGAGGAAAACACTGAAAATAATTATTCATGTCATGCAGAGTTCAAACAGAATAAAAAAAATGCATGTTGTTGCTCCGAATAGTCCACAGAGGATGCCTGCTGCTCCGAATCGAACAAACAGGTAAGAGCTAGTGTTCTTGAACTAGTATGGAATTTAATCAAGCTAGTATAGGAGACATGTAGGTACTGTTGCTAGCATATATGGAAATCAATCAAGCTGCCTGTGCTTGAGCTAACTTGATGGTGGCATCTTATAGTAGGGTACAGATTTCACGCAAGACATGAAAGTTTCATGAACCAAATGACTATTAGTATTAATAATTTGAAAGGAAGCTCACTGTTTCCCTGTTCTATCGATCCATGGTTTCCTTTTTCAGAAGCAAGCATCATCAAACAACACAATCACAATCGAAGTGCACATAGAAACTGACCCAATACTTGTTGTTATGTTGTGTCCATGACAATTACAATTGATGTTGACTTCAGATCAGATGTGCAAGGGGGTGGAAAGAGAGGTTGGAGCTCACCACGTGTGGGGGTAGGAGGAGAGCGTCCTGTAGCAGCAGTTTCTCCTCATCAGAGCAGCAACCTGCACAAAACAGAGCCTTCAACATGTCTAGATCGGGAAGAGAAACAAAAAAATGAAAAAGGAAGAACAAGAAAGGAGAACCTTCCATGGCGTCATGTACTAGGAGCAGCTCCTCTCTCTCCGGCCATGGCCTTGAATTCTTTTCCTTGACACAATACGCGCACGCATCAAGAGGAGATGAAGAGAAGTTGTAGAAGAAGAAGGAGATGGCGGGAGGAGGGATTCGTACCCGCTAGAGTTTCGGGCGCTGGGAGGCATGCTCCATGCGTGATGGGGGAGAAGGAGCTCCGTCTCCATGGGGTAGTGGTGGAGCTGCGTCGTTCATGGCGCCGGGACAGGGGAGGAAGAAGCCTTCCCGTCCATGGCGTCCCGGTGCTCAAGCGGCGACGACGTGATAGATCTGCGAGGGAGACGTGATGAGGTGAGGAAGAGACGGAGGGATGTGACGAGGAGGAGTGGAGGGACTCACCTGGATCACCGGAGCAACGCCGGAGCCACGCCGGGGATGTGCTGGCCCAAACCCTAACCGCTGGGCAGGGTCGCCCTTGGCCGCTGGAGGACACGCGCGCCGGATCTGGCCCGATGGTAGGAAGGAGCAGAGAGAGGGGGTCACGGTGGTGTGTTGGGCGCCGCCGGAGGACACCGGAATCGGGCGGGATCGGGCGCCGTAGGTGGTGGTGGCGGCAAGGAGTGCTGCGGGGGAGAGGGAGAGACGAGTGAGAGAGGACCTCGCGATGTGTGGGTGGGTGGGTGGGATGAGAGGGACGAGAGCTGCCGTCGGATCTAGGAGTATCCAATGGTGTGTGATGCACGATCCGCGTGAGATGCCTGTGGACCAATCAGAACGCATTACACACTTTGATGACGTTATGACCATTTAAATTGGTCGTAATCGATTAAAAAACAACAAAATAAATCATGTCACCTATTTTATATTTTATGAAATAGGAAAAAAATTTAAAAAAATAAAAGAAGTGAAAAACCTCTGCATTGTGTCGCCAAATGTGACCTACTTTTCGGAAGAAAAAAATAGCAAACTTGGAATAAGACAAATATCATAAAAGAAGTGCTCTCAGAAATTACTTCATTTGCAAAAAAAAAATCTATTTTTGAAGTGTTAAAATGATATTTTTTGTGAAGAACGTACAAAATATTTGTTGCAAAATTGGACCAAATCAATTTTCAAAAATATTAGACCATTTTTAATGTATAATTGACCAAATGGGTGGGTGTCAAAAGCTTTTGATCCACCTCTTGCGAAAAAGACAAATTTCCGCCGAATCAGCAGGAGGCGGGTCAAACTTGAACTACAGCTGACTCATAGTTTGCTCTTTATTTTTTCCAAAAATCATTTCTAGGTACATAAGTATCTATTTAATCAGAGAAACTCCAAAAGTTTTGCAATATTCAACCCCTAGGTACGAACGGTCATGCCCGTCGTTTTGACCGCATTTTGAAACGGGCATAAGAAATTCAAAAAAAATCAAAAAAATTGAAAACCTTCGTGTTGTGTCATTATATGTGACCTAGTTTTCAGGAAAAATAACAAACTTGGACTACGATAAATGTCTTAAAAAAGTGTTCTCAGAAACGAGCTATCATGTATGAAGATTCATGGCTTTGAAGGCAAATGGCCAATGTTATGGCAACATTCATGGCATAGTTTGTTAAAATGATCTCTTATTGTGCACAAGGGTGCATATTGGAATGACAAACAATGTTTCCTAAGGAAGCTTTCACTTTCTTTGCACGAAAAATTCATTTTCCATTTTTTGAGTGCCAAAAATGAGTTTTTTTTGTCAAGAACCTACAAAATATTTGTTGCAAAATTGGACCAAATCAATTTTCAAAAATATTAGACCATATTTAATGTACAATTGACCAAATGGTTGGGTGTCAAAAGCTTTTGATCCACCTCTCGTGAAAAAGACAAATTTCCGCCGAATCAGAAGGAAGCGGGTCAAATTTGAACTACAGCTGACTCATAGTTTGCTCTTTATTTTTTCCAAAAATCATTTCTAGGTACATAAGTATCTATTTAATCAGAGAAACTCCAAAAGTTTTGCAAGATTTAACCCCTAGCTACGAACGGTCATGCCCGTCGTTTTGACCGCATTTTGAAACGGGCATAAGAAATTCAAAAAAATTCTAAAAAATTGAAAACCTTCGCATTGTGTCATTATATGTGACCTAGTTTTCAGGAAAAATAACAAACTTGGACTACGGTAAATGTATTAAAAAAGTGTTCCTAGAAACGAGATATCATGTATGAAGATCCATGGCTTTCAAGGCAAATGGCCAATTTTATGGCAATATTCATGGCATAGTTTGTTAAAATGATCTCTTATTGTGCACAAGGGTGCATATTGGAATGACAAACAATGTTGCCTAAGGAAGTTTTCACTTTCTTTGCACAAAAAAATTCATTTTCCATTTTTTCAGTGCCCAAAATGAGTGTTTTTCTGAAGAACCTACAAAATATTTGTTGCAAAATTGGACCAAATCAGTTTTCAAAAATATTAGACCATATTTAATGTACAATTGACCAAATGGTTGGGTGTCAAAAGCTTTTGATCCACCTCTCGTGAAAAAGACAAATTTCCGCCGAATCAGCAGGAAGCGGGTCAAATTTGAACTACAGCCGACTCATAGTTTGCGCTTTATTTTTTCCAAAAATTATTTTAAGTACATAAGTATCTATTTAATCAGAGAAACTCCAAAAGTTTTGCAAGATTCAACCCCTAGCTACGAACGGTCATGCCCGTCGTTTTGACCGCATTTTGAAACGGGCATAAGAAATTAAAAAAAAATCAAAAAAATTGAAAACCTTCGCATTATGCCATTATATGTGACCTAGTTTTCAGGAAAAATAACAAACTTGGACTATGGCAAATATTTTAAAAAAGTGTTCTCAGAAACGAGTTATTATGTATGAAGATCCATGGCTTTCAAGGCAAATGACCAATGTTATGGCAACATTCATGGCATAGTTTGTTCAAATGATATTATATTTTGAACAAGTTTGCATCTTGGAATGACAAACAATGTTGCCTAAGGAAGTTTTCACTTTCTTTGCACGAAAAATTCATTTTCCATTTTTTGAGTGCCCAAAATGGATTTTTTTGTGAAGAACCTAGCAAATATTTGATGCAAAATTGGACCAAATCAATTTTATAAAATATTAGGCCATATTTAATGTACAATTCACCAAACTGTTGGGTATCAAAAGCTTTTGATCCACCTCTCGTGAAAAAGACAAATTTCCGCCGATTTAGTTAAAGCGGGTCAAATGTGAACTACAGTTGCATCATAGTTTGTTTTTTATTTTTTCCAAAATTCATTTCTAGGTACATAAGTATCTATTTAATCAGAGAAACTCCAAAAGTTTTGCAAGATTCAACCCCTAGCTATGAACGATCATGCCCGTCGTTTTGACCGCATTTTGAAACGGGCATAAGAAATTAAAAAAAATCAAAAAAATTGAAAACCTTTGCATTGTGTCATTATATGTGACCTAGTTTCTAGGAAAAATAAAAAACTTGGACTACGGCAATTGTCTTAAAAAAGTGTTCTCAGAAACGAGCTATCATGTATGAAGATCAATGACTTTCAAGGCAAATGGCCAATGTTATGGCAACATTCATGACATAGTTTGTTCAAATGATATTATATTTTGCACAAGTTTGCATCTTGGAATGACAAACAATGTTGCCTAAGGAAGTTTTCACTTTCTTTGCACGAAAAATTCATTTTCCATTTTTTGAGTGCCCAAAATGGCTTTTTTTGTGAAGAACCTAGAAGATATTTGTTGCAAAATTGGACCAAAAAGAGAGTGACAAAAGAAAACTTAATCCTAGCAAATTTTTTCAAAAAGTGACAAAAGAAAACTAATTAAAATCATTTAAAACAAAAGAAAAAGGAATAAAATAGAACTATACTAAAACAGTACTGCTTTGCTATAAACCTATTTTAAAATAAACTAAAAATAATTCACTAATTGCTACTGGATAGACAAAACAATAATTGAACAGTAGGAACAAGAAACACTCAAAAATAATAATCCTAGCTCAAATTATAGCCAAAATAGTGATTTGAACAAAATTTATCAAATTCAAATTTGAAATTCAATTGCACAAACAGAAACTTTATAAAATTTTGAAACTAATTAAAAAAGAATCACTAAATTTGGACTTAAAACATAAAAGATATTAACAATCTAAAAACAGAACTAATTCTGTAAAATAAATAAAAACAGAAAAAGAAAATGACTACGCATCGGACAGGGTACAGGTGGCGCTACGCTATTGGTTACGAGGTGTGCGCGCTTTAGAACTACGGGCGGGTGGCCGACGGCTAAAAGAAAACGGTATGAAAAAAAACACGCCGGATCTAATCGGAGCCGTAAGGTCTAGATCTAATGGTGGGGACGAGAGGAGCTCACTGTGGGGCGGCGAGGGCCTTCTCCGGTGAGGTGGCGACGGCGGCGATGCTCGGGCTCGATGCGGGCGACGGTTCCAGGGGTCCTCGAGCTCGAGGATGTGGTCGGGTCAAATGAAGTCGACGACGATGAGTCTCCCCGTGGTGATGGTGACGGCTGCGGTGGTCGGAGCAGGGAAGGTTTCGGCAATGGCGTGGTGGCGGGAGGCAATTCCGGTGAGCCATTTGGCGAGGCAGAGGGCACGGGCGGGGGTTTCTTTGAGGGGAAAGAGACAGGGAGCCTCAGGCTTTATAGCCACGGTCTTCTAGGGGCAGGGGGAAGACGATTTGGCCCGGATTCGGAGGGATCCGGCGAATCTCCGGCGAAGGGCAAGTGCGGGCGGCGGAGGGAGGAGATGACCGAGGCTGATTCGGATCGAAGGCGGGACCCACCAGTCAGCGGCAGCAGAAAATAGGAAAGGGAACGGGCGCCCGAAAAGAAGGGGATTCGGTGCGGGAGGCGTGCGGCTGGGCCGGTCGGCTTGCTGGGCCGGCTCTGGCACTGTGCACGGGGGCCTTTTTCCTATTTCTTAAATAAGGGACAGCAAGAAAACTAAACTAAAACAAAATAAATACAAACTTTATATAGGCATATTATATATCAAAATGATCAGAAAAATAAATCCTAGAACATCAACTATTTTCCAAACTCAAATAAAATACACACGAAATCTCAAAATTCAAACAGTGCTACTGTTGCATTTAAAATGCAAATAAAATTATTTTAAAATACAAAAGTGATTTCAAATTTATTTTTCTCCATTTTTCTGTTGGATGGAATCATGTTACCCTATTTTCCATATATTTTATTTTTGGAGGAAAATAATTTGAATAAAATCCTCAAAAGAGTTTGAATTGGAATTTCAAATCATTTGGAATTCTTTTCTGTCTTTAATTGGCCAAATATATTTCAAATGCCCCTGAATATTTGAAGTGTCATATTACTTCTCTCTTTTTGAATATTTCCAGAGGTTTTGAAATTTGAGAATTCAAATAACTTCAAATTGAAAGAGGTTTTCAAAATACTTCCAAATGACTTTCAATTTGATTCTTTTAAACTTCCAACTCATATTTCATATAATTTGAAGAAGTCATTTTTCAATGCACCTGGAAGATTTGGAAAAATTTCAGATAATTTGGATAAGCCTAGCTAGTACTTCCTTCACAAAGCTTCTCTCTGGATAGAAATTTTGGAAATTTGCTGAGGAATATTTACTAGCCAAATGGAGCTGAATATTGGCATGTGGCAATGATTTGGATTTGGAAGAGTTCCCAAATAGTTTGAGGGCAATAGGAGGGGTCTAGATAGCACTTGCTTTGCAATGTGACAATCTGGCAAGAAAATAGAAATTGAAGCAGGGCTCACATAGATGATTGGATTGAGCTGAAATTTGGAGGAGAATGATAATTTGGGCATATGAAGTCACTGCAATAATTTCATACCATTTGGATAAATAAAAATGGTACTTCCTTCACAATGCTCTCCACTGAACAGAAAATTGGGAAAAATATTGAGGGAAATTGGATAAATTAAATGAGCTAAAATTTGGTGGAGGGAGTTTGTATGGGCAGGATCATGTCCTGGTAAATTTTCAGCAATTATAAAGCAATATAAAATATAGTTGCTTCACAAACTGAAAATATTACTAGAAACAAAGATTGGATGGTGAGCTCACATGGATTGTTAGATGGGGCTCCAATTTTGTGGAGAGCTATGATTTTGGCATATAGAAGATTTGGAAAAAATTCAACTAATTAGGATATGCCGAGCTAGTACTTCCTTCACAAAGCTTCTAGCTAAACAAAAACTTTGGAAATTTGCTGAGGAAGATTTAGTATGCAAATGGAGCTGAATTTAGTCATGAGGCAATTATTTGGATAGGAAAGAGTGCCCAAAAATTTTGAGAGCAATCAAGAAAATATAAATAGCACTTCCTTCACAAAGTGCTGTTCTGAACAGAATAGGAAAATGAATATTCCTGAATTATTTTTGAACTAGGCAAGGAAAGTTTTTGACATATTTGAGAAAAATATGATCCAAAGAATTTATGAGAATTTTTTGGGAATTTTGGGAATGACAAAAATGTAGGCTGCTTCACAACCTAGGGCAAAAATTGACACATGGACATGACACATAGGCAAAAATTGACACATGGACATGACACATAGACAAAACTGATGAGGTGGTGCCTAGTCATAGCAATGCACCACAATTTACAAGGCTATGACCATCTATATTGGTCGTGATCAGCTAGAAATAAGGCAGCGGACCAGTGCTGTCTGATTTATGACCATTTCGTGTCAGGAAATTACGACCTTTTTGACCAAAATGGTCGTTATGGTTTAGGGTTTGGAGCCCCCCGAACAGCTTATGACCAATTGGTCTCAAATGGTCATAGATTTACGACCATTTCTTCCAGGGTCATTGACAGAAGGTCACAAGTTGACATATTTCTTGTAGTGCTAGGGGGCCTCGAGTTGCGAATCAAGGGCCATCTTGCAACGAGGGCAACCTACAAGTACTAAAAGAAGCCCCCAGCGAGCCAGGGGTTGACTTGCAACTTGGGGTCAACTACAATCAAGGAAAAAAACAAGCCCCCAATTGTGAGTCAGTGATTGACTTGCAACTGGAGGCCTCGAGTTACGAGGCGGGGTCTGACTTGCAAATGGGTCAACTATAACTATGACAAAACAAGCCCTCAGTTGCGAGTCGAGGGTTGACTGGCAACTGGAGGCCTTGAGTTGCGAGTCAGGGCCCGACTTGCAACTGGGCAACGTACAACTACAAAGAAAGCCCTGAGTTGCGAGTCAAGGGTTGACTTGCAACTAGGGCCTCAAGTTGTGAGTTAGGGTCGACTTGCAACTGGTGAACCTACAAGTACAAAAGAAGCCCCCAGTTGCGAGTCAAGGGTTGACTTGCAACTCGGGCCTCGGGTTGCAAGTCGAGGCTTGACTTGCAAGTGGGTTAACTACAAACTACGAAAAAACAAGCCTACAGTTGCGAGTCGAGGGTTGACTTGCAACTGGGGTCTCGGGTTGCAAGTCGAGGCTTGACTTGCAACTGGAGCAACTACAAACTAAGAAAATAAGCCCCTAGTTGCGAGTGTATGGTCGATTTGCAACTAGGGGGCCTTGAGTTGCGAGTCAGGGGTCGGATTGCATCGGGGCAACCTACAAGTACGAAAAGAAGCCCCCGATTGTGAGTCGAGGGTTGATTTGCAACTGTGTCCTCGGGGTTGCAAGTCGTGGGTTGACTTGTAACTGGGGGTCAACTACAACCAAGGAAAAAAAACAAGACTCCAGTTGCGAGTCAATGGTTGACTTGCAACTAGAAGCCTCGAGTTGCGAGTTAGGATCCGACTTGCAATTGAGTCAACTACAACTACGAAAAAACAAGCCCCCAGTTGCGAGTCAAGGGTTGACTTGCAACTATGGGCCCCAAGTTGCGACTTAGGGGTCGACTTGCAACCGGGCAACCTACAACTACAAAAAAAAAGAAGCCCTCGGTTGCGAGTCAGGGGTTGACTTGCAACTAGGGCCTTGAGTTGCGAGTTAGGGTTGACATGCAACTAGGGCGAACCTACAAGTACGAAAGAAGTCCCCAGTTGCAAATCGAGGGTTGACTTGCAACTGGGGCCTCACGTTGCAAGTCAAGGCTTGACTTGCAACTGGGTCAACTATAAACTACGAAAAATCAAACCCCCAGCTACGAGTTGAGGGTTGACTTGCAACTGGGCCTCGGGTTGCAAGTCGAGGCTTGACTTGCAACTGGGTCAACTATAAACTACGAAAAATCAAACCCCCAGCTACGAGTTGAGGGTTGACTTGCAACTGGGCCTCGGGTTGCTAGTCGAGGCTTGACTTGCAACTGGGGAAACTACAAACTATGAAAACAAGCCCCCAATTGTTAGTCTATGGTCGACTTGCAAACTGGGGCATCCTACAAGTACAAAAAAGTTACCCTTGCATTGCATGGGACAACAGTTTATCAATTCTACAAAAAAATATTTAAAAAATGAAATTGTAAGAAGGGATCTATAAATATAAAAAATGCAAAATCTATCTCCATAAATTATATGATACTGCCAAGAAAAATCTACACCTTCATGTTCACATATATGAAATTAATGCACAACTCCCCTGCACAGCTTAATGCACAACGTCTCTAAAAAATTTAAAAGAGACAAAGTCGTACAAATAATTTTCAAAAAAGACAACGCACTACAACTTACTTCTGCTCTCTGAACCAACAAGGGACACATAACTAAATGATATCAATTTTTTTACTACATTGCTGATTATTAGACTGGTTTGCAAAAACAAAAACAAAAATTCATACCAACAAAAACACAACATGAAATGATGAAGTAACAAACAACAGTGATGTGTGCTGCTGAGTTACCACTACACACTAAAACACATCAAACGTAGATGCTGAAGTCATCGGTGTTGGCATTGTCATAGTGGTTCCCGCAAAGTCCACACACTATGTTCTAAGTAGAAGAAAAACAAAAAAGATAACGAATGAACTTCAGACAAGCGATCTATCAACTACTCCCTCCGTCCCAAAATAAGTGTCGCTGACTTAATACAACTTTGTACTAAAATTGTACTAAGTCAGCGACACTTATTTTGGGATGGAGGGAGTACAAAATAGAAAAAACTGATGCTAGTAGAATGTGTCGAAGGGAATGAGAGAGAGAGAGAGAGAGAGAGAGAGTGTCGAAGGCAACAAAGGAGGCAGCGACCAACGACACCGTTCGCCTCTTCAGCTTATTGAAACCAGGCAAGAAAAACAAAACACCAAAACGGGCCAGCTAGAGCGCGCCGCAAAAACGGACCAACAAAGGACGCAAGCGCGAATGTGGTGACAAGTGGATACAGGACGCACGACGCGACACGGGACAACCTCGACAAATCGAAGCGGATCAAGTTTTGCGCAAATATTATAACGAGTAGATTCAATAGTCCACAACTTAGATATGAGTATGTGACATTGTTAAATTTCATCTAGATGAGAATTAGCAAATCCCGAACAAACAAACATAGTTAACTATCAAATGACTATTTCACCCCCCTGCTACCTATAAACCCTGGTGACTCTTCAACACGAGACACTTTCATGTATAGTATAAGTCACCAAGCACATTAAAATTACTTACTTACGGGTCGTGTTGACTAGTGAACACACCATGTAGACACACACAAAAACTGTCGATTCTCTCACTGCAGAAACCCAAACATTATTCGAACTGAAAAAAAATGTTTCCCTGTACATGAAACACAACGCTGTATGACCAGTACTATACAAAAACAAAAAAAAGAATGTACATATAGTGAAATGTTTCCGTATATTCGTGAATAACCACATAAAGTTTAAAGCAAAAAAATGAACACAGACACATCCTACACGTGCTCCCGCGTCCATATACTATACATGAATCTCCATTTTTGAGAACTGATATTTCATGTACTACACAAGGAAAAACAAGGAGAAAAGGTTGTATATGACCAGTACTGCAGGAAATTTGGACTTGGTTTCGGAACACATTTTTCATCCAAACAGAAATTAAAAATCACATCCCCTGGCCTACAAAAAATGAAATTTAGCAATCCTCTAATCTACACCTGGGAAAAATGATGTCAGACTTGGATCTGTTGGTTAAAAAAAAAAGACATTTTTTCACTCCTACAAAAACAACGGGCGCCACAACCGAGCAGAAACCAAAAACAAACTACAGCTACATTTCTACATGAACATCAGTATAATCTACTAGTACATTACTAGATGTACGTCAATATACATGAGGCTGCACAGACCATATCGCTGGATTGCAGAAAAAAATCACAACGGGATTCACCTCCATCACCCCCCTCTTCCTCCTACAAAATTCTGATCTAACACACAAATCTACAACTACATTTCTAGATGATCTAGCCTTCACAGAACACAAACCCTAGATGTGGTCAAACATGAAAAAAAAAGAACAAGCAGATCGACCTGGCTGCCTTCTCCTTCATGCTCATGTCCATCTCTTCTCCCAGATCGACCTGGCTGCCTTTCCATCTCTTCTCCCAGATCGACCTGGCTACCATCTCCTTCGTGCTCTCCTGTACTCACCTCATCTCCTCTCCTGTACTCACCTAATCCCGCTGCCCTTCAATCTCTTCTCCCAGATCAACCTGGCCGCCTTCTCCTTCGTGCTCCCATCGCTCGCAGAGTCGCAGATGATTGAGAGAAAGAGGAACGGAGCGAGAAGAAGAATGAACTGAAGAACGCTCTGCCTCTCCTTTGGGGAAACAACTCGGGGACAAACAAGCAGAAACGGGCCCAAGCCCGAAGTACGACAACGGCCCACAACAAAAAACGTGAGACCACGACGACAAACGGGCCGACGCGAGCCACACCAGCGTGGGACACGAGCGCTGGACGGGGATCAGAAGTTCGCACGAAAAATCAAGCAGAAACAGATCGAACGGTCTTGGACTTAGATGTGAGATAAGTATATTACATCTAGATGTGAAATAGCAATTCCGTAAGGTAAATTGTGCAAAAACTTATCCAGTTGCATCAATGAATATTAACTGGCATATTCTCAATATAAAAGAACAACACTCTTCAGAGTATCTGTTTGTAATATTGCTTCATATTATCATTTATGGACAACATATAGATAGCACACTCATACTACAGCCTTATTGTTGCTTTCTCTCACATCGTAGAATTAATGATAGAACAATAAACAGAGCAACAGACCCTTTCACTCGTCTTTTGTTTCACTACGGTCACCAAGAACCCTAGGCGCTCAGGGTTAATACTAGTATATACTCCCTCCGTAAAGAAATGTAAGATCGTTTAGATCAATACTTTATTGTTCTATCATTAAATCCTGAGCGCCTAGGGTTCTAAGCGATCTTATATTTCTTTACAGAGGGAGTACTAAAAACGACTCGATCAAAACGAGATTAAATCACACTACCAGGGTCTTTGTTGAACGGCCTCGCTACCGATTTGCGCCGCGGGGAGCGGATTTTTGACGTCATGCTCCATGGCCGAACAAAGTACAACAGGTGGTCGTGCGGGTCCATACGGGTCGGTGACCGCGGTTCCTTGCGAAGGGTGTGCAGGTCCTAGTCCAGCTGCCGTCGATACCGTCATCATGCCGCCACATTATTATAGATAGTAGAGATTATAATAAAAGGATATGTTATACATTTGATTATTACTATCATACTCCATCCGTAAAGAAATATAAGAGCATTTAGATCTAAACGCTCTTATATTTCTTTACAGAGGAAGTACTACCAAATATCAACGTCTGTGCTAATCATATAAGTAACACATAATTGATATCGCACCTAATATCAACATGCAATTAATTTGTTTTCCTGTGCATTGCACGCAGCCAAGCACGGGTTTACTAGTTTAGAGAAAAAACAAGATCTAGACGCGACCCAAAATTTGTCTCCTATAAATACACGCGTGGACCATCTCTTGATCTGTTGGTTTTGTCTAATCCAAATCTGATAATTTAGAAAGCAATCGAGTTTGTGATATATAGGGTCCTTGTCCAACACGTACACACGAAATCACGCATTGTACGTCCAACAAGGAAACATGCACTAAAAAAGGGAAACATGCATCCACGGTAGGAAATTTTATTAATCGACTGGAGGTCGGTCTAGGCGCGTCCTCTCCCAACATGTCTATATCTACCCGTTCCACAAATACAAACCCCAACCCCAAGCAACTAAAGCAACACACAATACCTTTTTTTTTTTTTTTGAACTGAAAACCGTAGAACAATCGTTCTACGGCAAAATTAATTAAATATATACAAAAATACAAAGTTTATAGTACAGATCACTCAAGTCTAGCCAATGCCGGTTCTAGGGAATAAAATGCTCATCGTGTAATCAAGTTAGATGAATTTCAACCCAACTAGACAAAATATCCTTGACTTTGTTCTTGGCCCTGTGTAACAGTAGCAGTAGATCCATTTTCAGAAGTCTTTTCCAAGATTGAACGGATGCAGTCTGAGCTTTGAAGATCTTTGAGTTTCTCTGCATCCAGATATGCCAACACCCCATGATTACAATTTCCATGGCAATGCTAGAGGGAAGCGACTGTGTGGCGAAGATAACCTCATCTCTGATTGAGATACCTCTGTTTTTGCTGTCAATAATCGAGTCCCAGCAGCTTAAAGCAAACTGACAGTCCCAGAATAAATGAAGGGCCGTTTCTTCAGAATTATCTTGGCATAGCTCACATTTGTATGAAGGCAGAAAGAAATTTTTCCTGTGCAGCAAATTTCTCGTATTCACTCTGTAATAGAGTAGCATCCAGAAGAAGATCTTATATCTGAGCATGGTTGCATTTTTCCAAAGTTTCTTGAAAAGAGGATCAGCATCTTCACCTGAGGTTATGAATTTATACATGCAGCTAGATGAGTAGTTATTACCCCAAGGATAAGTCCATCTGTCATGATTGTTTGATAGTTGAATACTTTGAACAGAGGTTTGTAAATCTTGCAGCTGCTGAAAGGCTTGAGATGACAGTGGAGTATGAAACAACAAAGAAGGATCCTGTAAGAGGATAAAGTCTTTGACCGTTATCTGCTCATTTAATGAGAAGGAATATAGTTGTGGGAATTTCTCTTTCAGTCTTCCTTTGCCCCATTCATCCTGCCAAAAGAGCCCAGATTCGCCGCTTCCAATAGTGCATTTTGCAATCTGCTTGAAATCTGGTAACAGTTTTAATATGCTTTTCCACCAAAAGGAACCGATCATTCTGTTGGAGATAGTACCATCAGGATAGTATGTTGACCAAATTAGCTTAACCCATGGAAGGTCTTCTTTATTAAGGAATTTGTGCAGATTTTTGGAGAGAAGACACTTATTCTGTAGACCTAATTGCAGCACTCCCAGTCCACCCTGATCTTTGGGCAGGCATACCTTGTCCCAGGATATAAGCGCTGGTCCTCTGTTTTCTGCACCGTATTTTCTCCAAAAGCATAATCTCAAATATTTGTTAATCTGCTCAGTGATACCAGCTGGCAGGAGAAGAGTGCTCATGAAGAAAGTAGGAAGGCTGGTAAACACTGATTTGATCAGAGTCAGCTTGTCACCATAGGAAAGCAAAGTCGAGCACCCAGTAAGCCTTTTATCAATTCTTTGTAACACTGGCCCAAAGTCCTCTAGCCTTGGCTTGCTGAGATTAAGTGGAAGTCCCAGATATGTGAATGGGAAGCTACCAATTTTGCATCCCAACTTAGAGGCCAAACCCTGCATTGTGTCTTGTGGTGTATTGATAGGAACCATCACAGATTTTTCAAAGTTAATCCTCAAACCAGTATATACTGAATAGTGCATGAGCAGATTCTGTAGCTGCTCTATTTGGGCCTCACATGCAGGCATAATAATCACAGTGTCATCAGCATATTGTATTACAGGGAAATCTGTCCCAGGTTGAGAAACAGCAGGTTTTTTTATCAGGTTGTTGTTCATAGCCTCATTCAGAATAGATTGGAGCATATCGGCTGCAAGGGCAAAAAGGAGAGGGGAAAGAGGGCATCCTTGCCTCACTCCTCTTTTGCAAAGGAATTGCTTGCCAGGAACACCATTTAGAAGGACAGAGGAATATCCTGATGTAAAAATCATATCCATCCACATTAGCCACTTATTTCCAAAACCTCTAGCAGCAAGGATTTCCATAATTGTTTGATGCTCAATCATATCAAATGCCTTCTCAAAATCAAGCTTTAGAATAACAAGTTGTTGCCCAGAGTGCTGACATTGGTGTATGAATTCATAGGCCCATGCCAAGCAATCCTGGATAGATCTTTTTTTCAGAAAACCATATTGATTCTGAGGATAATCTTCTGCAATCTATTGGCCAGCAGTTTAGTTATCAACTTTATGGAGCAATTGAGCAAAGATATGGGCCTAAAATCATTTGCACTGGTGGGGGAGTCTTTTTTGGCCAGAAGAGTGATAAAAGAAGAATTGATGCTCTGGAGATTGATTCTGCCATGATAGAAGTCTTCAATTAGCAAATAGAAATCTGGGGCCACAATGTCCCAACAGTGCTTAAGAAAGTTTGTGTTGAAGCCATCTGGACCAGGTGCTTTATCTAGAGGCAGCTCTTTAACAACATTGTCAATCTCCTGTTTTGTGAATGGTTCCTCCAAGAAAGCAAGATCAGACCTTCTGTGCAGTAAAGCATCCAGATTAAGCAGATTATGAGTTGGGACAGAGGTGCTAAGCCTTTTCTTGAAAGCTTTCCATAAGATGTTTGCTTTATTTGGATGATCTCTAAAAGTGTTACCCAAATCATCTTGAAGACAGTCAATGTGATTAACCCTGTACTTAATTGTTGCTTTGGCTTGAAAATATTTTGAATTTGCTTCTCCAAACTTCACCCATCTGATTGTTGCTCTTTGTTGCCAGTAAATTTTTTGCAGATTCAGTAGGAAGAGAACATGTTGCTTGAGGAAAACCCTGCCATTCCATTCCACATCTGAGAGAGCTCTGAATTCTTCAATAGTATCTAGAAATAATATGACCTCATTAGTAGCCTTGATAGAAATGCTCAACTGAGAGATACCCTTGGCCCATTCCTTTAATCTTTTCCTTAACCTCTTGAATTTTGCAGTAATTCTTTTGGCACTATCTGAAGCTGCAATTTCCCGTGTCCAATTCTGTTGCACAATTTCTTTAAACCCCTCAAATTCCAACCAATAATTTTCGAATCTGAATATCTTGGATTTTGGAATAGAAGTTCCAATCTGAACAATGCAGGGTGTATGGTCAGATATAGGCTTGGCTAAAGGGATAACCAAAGTGCTGGGAAAGTGAGTGGTCCAAGCTTCAGAGGTGAAAACCCAGTCAAGCTTTTCCAGTAAAGGTGCATCTTGCATATTGCTCCAAGTGTAGTTTCTACCTTTGAGAGGGATTTCAACCAAAGCAAGGGAATTAATGGCAGCATTGAACTTCATCATGTTAGAAAAGTTTCCTCCTTCTCTATTTCTGTTGTGAGGGTATCTAATATAGTTGAAATCCCCTAGAATGAGCCACTTAGTGTCATCAGGCATTTGAATATCTTGGAACCATTCAAGAAATGCAGCCCTTGCAACACCTTGACATGGTCCATATATGTTTGTAAGAATCCAAGTATCTCCAGAGCTGGTGGAAGTAAATCTGACTGAGATTGAGAAATCATTTTGAAATAAGGTTTCTCCTTGGAACACGGAATCATTCCAGGCAATGAGCAGGCCACCAGAGGCCCCCACTGAGGGGAGATAATCAAATTTGTTAATCTTTCTGGGACAGAAGTTTCTGAGATATTTTGAATCAAAAAAATCTCTTTTAGTTTCTTGCAAGCATAGAATATCACAATTTGACTCAGTGATCTTATTTCGGAGTGCCAGCCATTTAGCATTATCATTAATTCCTCTGATGTTCCAATTAAGAATGTTCCAGTGCTTATGCATTAAGGGAGAAATGTTAGAACTGGCATAACACAGAAGAGTCCTGTGCTAGAAATAGTCTTCTCTGGAGTAAGTATCTGGTGAAGTTCACTGCAGGATTTCATGGAGCTAACTGAAACCATCCAAGTCACATAACAAAAATATCCAAACATAACGGTTACTACCGATTGGCTCCAGATAAATAAGTCTGTCTTATAGCTTACAAAAGACCCAGATTCAAAGCAAGCAAAGATATCAGAGTGCATAGATGGCAGCCAGGACTTTAGTCTGATAACTGTGTACAACCATACTGAACTTATTTTATACATGATCCAAAAGAAACCCATCATCATCACTACTATTAATTAGATGTCTTGCACAGAGAGCAGTCTCTCAAGGCTTTGCCCCAGCGTTTTTCTTCTGCTGTCCAGTAGCCCCAGCACCAGTTTTACTATCTTTTTTCTTCTTTGGTTGCTGCAGCATCTCCTCCGAGCAATCCTTAGCAGCAGCCTTGCAGAAAGATACAGAAAGGTTTTTAACCACTTTAGGAGCAACGTTGGGTGGAACAGTATTACAGGGAAAGCAGTTTTTAGTCTGACAAGTCTGTTTTCTGAAACCATTATTGAGCAATTGCAGTCTATCACTTCTTCTTACCTCTGTATCAACCAGAGGTGCTTTCTCCTTTCTTTTCTTGGAGGCATAAACAGCTGTTGTAGTGGAAGGCAGGATTGGCTTTGGAGCTACAGCAGGCTTGCTCTTGGGGGTGGAGAAAGCTGTTGCGGAGGAAGCTTCTTGCTCCAGCCCCTGCATTTTACAAGTAGGAGCATGCTGAGAAAGACAGGTGTTAGGTAAAACAAAAGGTTTGCATTGCAATCTGTTTGCCCCTTCTATAATGTAGTGCCACAGCTGAGAGGAAAGCAATGCTTTTGCCCATTCAAAATTATCAGGGGTTAACAAGGCTAGGGTAATGAAGTCAATCCACTCCTCTGGTACCTGGATTACTTTGTCAGCAGCTTCAGATGGAGCAAAATGCTTCTTCCATAGGGCAATGCCTTCATCTCCCAAAACATCTTTGTTACCAGCTGCCTTAGCCTGAATAATAGGATCTGCCAGATCTGCCAGGTGAACAACACCCACAGTTATGTTGTTCTTGAAAAGGGGAATAGGGAAACCAGGTGGGGGCTCATCTGATGAAGTACCTGAATTCTGTAAAGTGTTATTGTCAACAGGATTTTCTGCATCAGCATTTGAGGCCTGAGCTGGGGACCTCTCTGGCAGAGTTGAGCTCAACAGGATGTTGCTATTTGGCTGAACAGCAGAAATTGAGATATCCTGAGCTATGTCACTTGCAGCAACTTGAACATTCTTCTGCAACAAAATTTCTGTTGGTGGCAACTGTGGAGCAGTTTCTGGTGCAACAATTTCCTGTAGAACTGGTTCCAAACTAGGATGAACCACTGCAACAGGGGAACTTGGCAAATCAGCCGGTACCACAAAGTCAGACGGTGTTGAGCCAGTAACCGGTAGCACTATATTAGCAGGCACAACCCCAATTTCTGGAAACAATGTCTCTGGGTTATGATGATTGATCTCCGGTTGATCAATTGTAGGTGGCAAGATGTCTTGAGCTGGGATTGAGTCATCCAGAGGTTCAAGAGGCTGATCCAACTGGGCAGGAAGATTGAGATCTAGCCCTACATGGGGAGCTGGGTGAGCTGGGGGGACCAGAGGTGCAAGAAGTTCTATAAAATCATTGTGACCACCACCAATTGATTCTGCTGAACTAGCACTGACTGCAGGCAGCCCTAAAGAGAGGGTGATACCACTGCCATCATTCTCCATAATTTGATCTGCAGCTTGATTTTCCAAAGGTTCCATCAAATCATTAAGTGCAAGGAATTCCCCTGCATGGGGTTCAAAATCAATGTTTTGCTGAAGAGGAGGCATAGCCCAGTGGCCCCATTCTTCCTCTACTTCTAGCTCTGCAACATCTGCATTGACATTTGGTTGGTTCTGATGGTTCTGATTATGCTGTTGAAGTATTTCTTGATGAAAAGGTACAGGGCCCAAGAACAAGTTGTGCTGATTTGGGTGGTGAAATTGCTCTGGGGGTGTGGGTGTGGGTTGCCATCAGCAGGTACTGGATCCTCCTCTGCTGGCCCACCCCCTAGGAGTTGATCTTGAAAAATAACTACTGGGCAGGTCCAGGACTGACCTGCCACGTTGTTCCCTCCTGAAACCAGAATGCTGATGGGGATGTGCCTGAGAGCATCAATTCTAACTTTAACCGCAACTGCAGCATCTGAAGATTTAGTTCTATCCCATGTCAACAGTCTACCAAAACTAGCAGTTGCATTGGAGAGCTCATGAAAATTGCGCAGATCTGCTGGAAATCCCACAAGCATGAGCCAAACATCCCTATTGAGACTGTAATTTTTCCAATTCAGACCCTCATTGTGTCTCTGAAAGACCACATGCACATCATCAAAAGGAAAAGGGCTGCCATTAACAAGAAAATCCCTATCTGCTGCACTGTTCAACCTCACAAAAGCCTGACCGAAAGGACACTTGGTGATGGCCTTGACCCCCATACGTCTAGAGTGCAGAAAATCCGAAAGAACTTCTCTGATATTAGCGAAAGCGACTTCACCTTGCGGCATGGGGACCAGAGTGGCAATGGCCAGATCCTCATTGGCTGGGAGCAAGTCGCCATGGAAGACTCTGACACGAGCTGGTCGACCAGCAACTTCAATAGCGTGGCAACCCGCCGGGAGAAAAGGTGCTGGATCGAAGGGGAAGGTTGCCATCGGGTCGGGGGCAGAAGAGCTTGGAGCTGAGATGGATGAAACCACAGGAGCAGAAGAAATTTGCTGCAGTTGGGGGAGGCGGTGGGAATGTGAGTCGTCCGAAGGTGGAGTAGGCTCACTGTCATTGAGGGCAAGCGCCAACACTTGATTGCTATTTCGGGTAGTTTCCAAAACAGGGGAGATTTGCTGCTGATTGACACCCCCACTATGAGAAGCCGAAGCGTTAACCGCGCCCAGAAAGTGGCAATTATCTTTAATGTGCCCTAGTCACTTGCATCCCCTGCACCTGATACGGCTAGTGCAGCTGGGCCGCCGATGGCCCACAGTTAGGCATCGAACACAAAAGTTCCCGGCCTGAGATCCTCTGGCTGGATTGGTAGGCCCATTACGCTGCCCAGAGTTTTGAAAACCCATAGAACCCGCCTTACCAAGAGCTATGTTATTGGGGGAGGTTAATGCAGCATTCATGGCTGGCGAGGATTGAGTCAATCTAACAGAAACAGGGGCCAAGCGCTGGTTCTCCGAATTTTGCAAATTATGAGGAGAAGAAAAGAATCTGGCAGATTGAGCAACATTGGCATATGATCTACGATCACTGGATCTATCAACCACTGTCCATTCTTGATCAAGTTCTTGTTGATATAAGCGAAATTCTTTTTGATAGTCTGGTCCACCATTACCCCAGAATAAGAAACCCAAGTTGAAGAGATCGTTAACGAAATTACCCCCTTTCATGATAGCAAAACCCACTTCTTTAGAAGACACACTGAACTTGAAAGACCAATTTTGCAGACAAGAAACTTTCAAACGAGAGGCATGGCCACCAAAGCAAGATTGCAGAATGAGACTGACCGATTCACAGTTGATTCGAAGCTTAGATCTGGAAATTTCAGCCACCAGAACGAACTCACGAAGATTGCTCCCCTCGAAATTATTGACAGGAACTCCATACTGCTTCCAGATGAAGGCTTCAAAAGCCAACCCCGTCTCAAACTTGAGATCCGAGAGCGCCATGGATGAGATCGAGGACCACCAGGAGGAGCTGTGCGGTGGCCGTCGGCAGCCGGAGCAACAACCGACGGTTTGGCGGGCGCCGCGGCCGGAGTGGCCCGCGGCGCTAGGCGAGGTGATGCGCTAGGCGAGGAGCTGTGCGGTGGCCGTCGGCAGCCGGAGCAGCAACTGACGGTTTGGTGGGCGCCGCGGCCGGAGTGGCCTGCGGCGCTAGGCGAGGAGCGGCGCTAGACCACACACAATACCTTCCATAGCCCTAGATGGATCCACAAGCTAGGGGCACCATGATGGGCGCGAGTCCGGACCAGCGCTCCGATCAGCTGGCGGAAGCGCCGAGCCGGACAATATCGCGCCGCCGCTTTTTCTGGGCTGTGATATTGCCGATGGTGCTCCTCGTAGGTGTCATTAGCTTCTGTGCCTACCAATACTGTGAGCCGCCTTATTACTACGCCGCGATCGACTCCGTCTCTGGCCTCTACCTCACCACCGATCTCGCACGCCGCCCCGCGCTGCTCCACCCGGAGTTCAACCTCACCGTCCGCGTTGCCCCATACACGCTATGGTTCAAGAAGTGCGTCAAGCCTGGTGCGTACGTGGGGGTGGCCTACCGCGGCGTCTGGTTCGCCACCAGCGTGCCCACAACGGACCGGATTTGCGTCGGGCCAGGGAAGGCGGTGGATCGGCCCTTTGTCGCGAGGGGCCGTGATGTGGTCATGCCGGTGTCCGTGCAGGATAGCCTTGTGGGGGAGTTGCGCGGTGGATTGCCGGATTTCAATGTCGTGCTCCTTGGCCTGGGGCAGTGCTGGGCGTTGTCTTGCGGGACTCGGCGGGTCGGTGATGCCGGTGTCTTGCGAATGCGGTGCTCCAACACTTATACGACGTGCAGGAGCAGATATGCATACTAAGTGTTGTTGATCACCGCCGTACACAATTGTTATTTTGCTTTCCAGCCTCATTTTAACCGGTCAGGATTGTCCCACATATTAATTTGTTGTCACTTGTCATACAACTTTTCGTGTTTTTCTTCTTGTTAATGATGACGAACTTGGCTCTTGGTCTATCTATCCTATTACAATTCAGGATTCATATGTGCATTGACTTTTGTGGTTGCTCCGCTTCGAAGAAAAAAATGTTTACGCCACGTGACGCTCAATTTCCACTGCACCCCAACCATGCATTCCTTCCAATGGTTTACCCCTTTCGAAGAAGAGGCTCGCACGAATGAGCGCAGCTGGCGATTCCCCCGCCGCCGGCTTGGAGAAGAGAGAGAGAGAGAGATAGAGAGAGAGGGGGGGGGGGGGGGGGATGGAAAAAGAGAAGAACAACTGAGGAAGAGTAAAAAAAAAAGTTCCGCACAGTCCACCAGATCACTAGAATGCCTCCCCACTAAGGTTATCTTGGCCTCACTGTTTTTCTTGTCTCCAAGCCGCACTATCACAAAGTTCGCCAGCGGACTTTCTCCTCCACCACATATCGATTGATTGTTCTGCCGCTCCATTTTCATCCGTACATGGAGGGAGGTACCCCCGCCTCTCAACATGCGTTGTTCAAAGGGCTCTACCAATTGAGCTAAATCCTCACTTATATCCTAATGATTAGCTAATTATTACTAGGAATCAACCAAGATTGAGACTGTACTTGCAATGGCCCAGGGTAAATTAATGTCAATTTTAGGTTCTACGTGACAGATATGAATACTCCTTTTTTGCCCGAAGACATGAATATTCTTTGTAGTAGGGTTCGGACAAATTTAAAGTTTGCGGCATGGGATGGATGAGAGTACAATGGTTGCGGCGATAGCGGAGTGCCGAAGTTAGGAAATTAGGAATTAGAAGTAGAAGCCGAAGTTAATCAGAAAAGAGTCGCTAGCAGCAGGCTGCCTATTTTGAAGTTGCGAAGCACCTAGAGGATGGAAGCCGTGAAGCACCTGGAGTCGGTCGCCGATCGATCCGACGATGCGATGAGTCTGGAACTTGGAAGAGGAAGGCAACAGCGGCAGCGGCAGCGGCCGATCGATCCGATGAGTCGATGAGACGAAGCCGCGAAGGCGAGTAGGCGACGATCCTGTTTCCTGTAGCGACGCCGACGCGACTGCTAATACAGATTGCCAATACAGTTTTGCGATCGATCGAGTGACGAGTCCACAATCCCTTTTTTTCTGAGGGACCAACGATCCCGTTTCCTTCTTACAGATCACGATCGATCCAGCATTTTATTTATTTATTTGAGAAACACCGATCGAGCAGACTTTTTTTTTTTTAGGATTATCGATCAAGCAGACGAGCACCAGCGCTGGATGCCTCGACAGGTGGAGCGCCAGGGCCCAGCGGCCCAGCGTGGCAGCTCCTAGGATTTTGGGGCTCCCAAAAATTATGGGCCCTGTGCAGGCCACACACTCAGCACAGCTGTGGGCCCGGCCCTGAACAGGTCATTGCTATACACTGCCTCCACCCCTGGTTGGCATCGAAAAATTTCATCGAAACACACCCATGCCGGATCTAGTTTCAAAGATCTTTTCACAGGGATTCCAACGGTGAAAACAGATTTAAATTCTGATGCGTGGTTTGAAAAATACGACTTTTTAAAAATTCAAAAACCCGAAACAAATGCAAATGGACCTGTTTTTTCCAAACCGAAGTGACTAATACGAACGCATTTAATCCCAACAACCACATGTGCTAGGAGACAAAAAAATTAACACATACATGCATGTGAGAGTCCGGCCGCTCGTTTTCTCCAAATAGCTCAGACACACGATTAAGTAATAATTAAGAAAATAAATGACAAATATACATTGATGACATATTTTTATAAGAAAAGTACTCACTATCACTGAAGAAATATTTACTGATACAAGTGATATATTTCTGAGTACCTTACGTTAAAAGTATAAAAATATATGACTAATTAAAAGGGGCGACAAGGGGAAACATAAACACGCGATAAGGGTGGGAGCGTCGGACGGCTCCCTCCCGCTAGGGTTCCTCCCCAGCTCCCCTCCCGCCGCCGCCGGCCGCCCTAGCTCCCTCCCGCCGCCGCCGGCCGCCGGTCGCGCGTGACCCGTCCCGCCCCCCCCCTCTCCCGCCTCCCGGTCCCGCCCCTGCGCCGCCTCCCCGGGAGGTGGCCGGGGTTGCGCGCGTCCCCCCCTCTCGGCCGTCCTCCTCCTTCCTTTCCCCCCCCCCCCCGCCGCCGCCGGCGCTGGCCCGGGTGGTGTCGGCGGCGGCGGGACTTCCTGTCCCCGCGTGCGCGTCTCCCCTTCCCAGGGCAGGGGACAGCGGCGGTGCTGCTCGGCTTGGCGGCGGCCCGGCGACCCGGCGGCGGTCGCCGGCGGTGGGTGAGGTGGCGGTGCTGCCCCTTGGCGGCGGGGCGGCGTGGTGGCGTGGGGTGGCCGGCAGCGCGCCCCCGGCCCAGATCTGGCCCCTGCAGGCCCCATCTGGGTGCTAGTGGGCCGGCCAGTGGCGCTGCTTCGACGTCTTCTGCGTGGCGAGGAGGAGGAGCAGCTCGGACAGGGGGTGGCGGCGCCGACGGCGTGCCTTCTGCAGCGCGACGGCGGGAGCTTTACGGGCATCTGAGGGCCCAGCCGGGCCTGTGGGCCCACGGGCCTGGTATGCTCCTGCTGTCGCGTCCGGTCAGTTACCGTCCTTGACGGTGGAGGTTGGGCCCTCCCGCGTGCCGATGGTGCTGCTGTCGCTCGTCCCGGCTCCACTTCTTCGTTGTACAGGCCCCCTTCGCGGTGCCGTGGGGAGACGGCGTGGAAGCTTCAAGACCGTGTTGGCGCAGGGTGGTGGACTGTTTGGTGGCGTGCTCCGGAGCGCCCGAGGTGAAGGTTGGGATCGGGAGAAATCCCTGTCGGCCTAGCCGACACGGACGCGGTGGCGCCTGAGGGTGCCGCCGGACCTTCCTCGAGGGCGTCGGGGGCTACCCTTCCTCTCTCCTCGCTGCGTACCGAGGGAAACCCTTGGCAGCAGCGTCGTCATCGTCGCGTCCCTTCTTGGAGGTCTTGATTGGTACCGGCGCTTCGGAGTCTAGGAGCTTGGTGGAAGATCCCCGGTGGGCGCAGCGGTGGCGAGGCTTCTTCGCTTTTGTTGATCTGCCGTTGTCGGCATTTGTTTCTTTTGTCTTTCTCTTTCGTTTCTTTTGGGCGTGCCTGTGCTGCTTCCGCCCCAGCACCTATCGTTGGTTGTATCGGTGATGGTTGCTTTGTAATAGAAAGCGGGGGGAAACCCTATTTCGTCAAACATAAACACGCACTCATACCGGCCATATCCATAGAAAAAAGTCGATACCCAGAATTAAACATGATCAATCGACCGAGATGGGAAAGAAAAGTTATTGCACTCTATTTGTAGGGCGCTGGTGTCCCCGACCATCCGAGGCCCGCACGACCAGAGTGCCTCCCATAAGTTGGAGACTTGCAACTTGACATCGAACTCCGGCGCGCCGCTGCGCATGTCCATCGCAAGGTAATCCATCCAGGACCCTGGTATGAGCACTTGGGAGCCTGTCGCGGTTATGGGGTGCTCGGCCACCCCTCTCGGCTCGGCGCAGATCTGCCGCATCAAGGTGGCACTAGCGGCGAGCCAGACACCGCGGTAGGACACCTCCACGTAGATATTGGGATCCAGGCACTGGCTGGCCCAAAATCCATATGAGATGACGCGGAGGGTGAGTTTGAACTCTAGGTAAAGCTCAGGCTTCTACTCGAGGTCGGTCGCCGGGTCTAGACCGGAGACGGAGTCGATGGCAACAAAGCAGTGGGGCACATTATCGGAGGTCTGTTTGATGCATAAAATCAAGGCGCCGCTGAAGACGCTGATGAGCAAGGTTACCACTGTGAACTACACCAAGGAGAAGTCGCATTCAGGATACAAACTAGGAGCTCTTTTACGGTGATTGGCGCGGTATTGGGAGTACTACCCAGTACTTACACCTCTGATTTTTATTAGCCGTCCGATCTGGTGGGGGATTAAAAATGATTAAATTTCATTTCCTTAATCCGAGAAGGGCATAATGGCCCAGGGTAAAATATTGTGCTTTCAATCGATCACGTCCACGACCAAAACCACCCCTAGTCGATCCAGATCGAGGTCAAGTCCTCGTCCTCGTCCCCTTCACTGTCTCCGACGTCCCCGGCGAGAGGAACCAATTCACCGTCCTCGGCCTCCTCCTCGTCACCTTCACTGTCCTCGACGTGCCCGGTGGCAAGAAGAAGAATAAGGCATCACTTCTGCGGCGGCTATGTCGGCGACGACGGCGACGGCGCTATAGGAACTCGCCCCCGGCCGATCCCATCGCTTCCCGACTTGCATCCTAAGGTATGAAATCGCCCGAATCTCACTTGAGTTGGATTCGTAGCCTGCACTTCCTACATAGATTAGTTTAGTCATGATCGATTTAGGTTTCCCTAGTGCATGCAATTCAATTTAGAATTTTTCATCATCCATGGTCAGTTCACTAGTTTAGTTTATGATCGCTTGGCATAACATGTACAAGGAGCAAAGTATAAAATACCACACAAGATTTCGTACTGGCTTTTGCATGCATTTTTGTTTGTCGTTTGAGTTTTTTATTCATCTGCATGGTGATGCAGGAAGACATGGCGGATGTAAGTCATGAGTCTATGTTGGAGTACTATCATATTGCCAACAAGATGTTTGATAGTGAGGATGAAGATTATAGATTCTATAACAAATATGGTCTTGAGAAAGGTTTTAGTGTCCGGAGAAGCTATGTTGAATGGGATGGATCTAACAGCCATATAATTTTAAGGAAAATTGTGTGTAGTCATGAAGGGGTTCGTGAAGAGAAGCACATGAAGAGGAAGATGGAAGATAGAAAGAGGAGGCCACGGAGTATAACTCGTGTAGGGTGTAAAGCTAAATTGGTGATTGCAAGACAGGAGGAAATAGGTCGGTGGTTTGTGAAGGATTTCATCGATGAACACAACCATCCTCTAGCCCCACGGGATCTTTCGTGTCTTTTGCATTCACACAGAAGAATTAGCGATGAGCAGAAAGCGGACATTGCAGACATGGAAAAATCAGGGATCAGGAAACACCATATTATGGATATTTTGTGCATGCAATACGGTGGATATGATGAGGTTGGATGCACGACGAGGGACATTTACAATTTCTGCCAAGCTAACAAGCAGGAATCAATCGCTTCTGGTGATGCTCAAACGGTGATCAATCACATGGTGGCGCGGCGAGAGCGAGATTCAGATATTTTCTTCAGGTACTTGGTTGATGAAGTTGGCCATATGAAGGGACTGTTCTGGTGTGATAGTCAATCCCGACTTGACTACGAGGCTTTCGGAGACGTTATTGTTTTTGATAGCACATACAGAACCAATAAGTACAATCTGCCATTTGTGCCGTTTGTCGGCTTGAATCACCACCGCAGCACTGTTATTTTTGGATGTGGTATCATTTCCCATGAAACAAGCCAGGCATACGAGTGGATGTTACGGACCTTTTCTGATGCCATGGGACAGAAGCATCCGATATCTGTGATCACAGATGGGGACCTTGCAATGCAGAGAGCAATCAGGGTGGTGTGGACTGACTCAAACCATAGGCTGTGTATATGGCACATTCAGCAGAACATTGTACGTCATCTGCATGATGACGTGGTAAAGGAGGAATTCAGATCTTTTATATATGATACATCTTCCATTGAAGAGCATGAGAGAAAATGGTTACAATTCTTACAACGGAATAAAGTAACAAGAGAGGAGTCCTGGCTGCATCAGATGTATAAGATGAGAAAATTGTGGTGTGCTCCATATCATGAGGGGCGTTGTTTCCTAGGATTGAGCAGCAATCAGCGGAGTGAGAGCTTAAACTCGGTGCTACATACGCATCTTGAGGCTAAGATGACGTTGTTCCAAATGCTAGAGCACTATGAGCGTTGCCTTGCGCTTGAACGAGGCTCTCAAAGACATCGAGGCCTTGCAGTCCGTTCCGTTCACAGAGGAAAATGCTTCAAGTCTTGAGAAACACGCCGCAAAAGTTTTCACTCCTGCTGTATTTAAGTTGGTCTTATGGAGCATAAATGCTGTAAGCAAATGTGAGATCAGAGAGGTACTTGATGCAGCAGAAGTTACCACATACGTTGTGTCTAAGAAGGAAAGAATGGATAAAAAGATCGAAGTGCGCACTGAGTCGAAGGAAGGTCTGCTTCACAGGATCAGTTGTTCTTGCCGCAAATTGGAATGCGCAGGCACACCATGTTCCCACATATTTTACATATTGGGAATTTTACAAGAAGAAAGACTGCCCAGGTGTTGTGTTCCCACTAGGTGGACAATGAGTGCAAAATCAGCGTTCGCACCGACCAGAAAGAGCGAGATGTATGAATACTCTGCAACCCTGCAAAGGTACTGTAAGTTAAGGAATTTTAGTCACGCGGCATGTTTCAAGGCATGCCACTCTGATGAGGCGTTTCAGCATCTAAAGAGGGTTTTGGAAGGACACGATGTTTGCAAGGGATCAACTATTGAACAAGCTGACAGCAAGGGATCAACTAATGCTCAGAGTAACAGCATTAGGTTTGGCCCGTTGATGCCACAATCGGCTAACCTTGATGGTGAAGGTTTCGATAAGGTTCTGGATCCCGTGCACGTGCCAGGCCGAGGTGTTCCGAAGAAAAGGCTACAGGCAAAGATGAAGAAGATAAGATCACTGGGTAGATGTGGCTATTGTCATGTGGCAGATGGTCACAATCGACGTACGTGCACCAAATTGTTAGAGGTACCTCATATGTCTTAATTTAATGTTTGCATGTGTCCAAATATATTCCATGGCATTGATTATATCCTTCTCTATAGGATCTCGAAGCAGAACTCTGATAGCTACAACATTGTGCACACGGTCGGACAGCAAGTACTTCGACGATGAACCTGATGTTGTCGTGTGCATTGTTGTCTATGTCTAGTACCGTGTGACCTGGTCTTTAAAATATACTTCATTGTATCAGTTAGTCAGTGACTTCCCTATAATTATTTGTATGTATGACTCAGCTATTTGGTGGTCCACTCCCTTGTAACAGTATGAGTTTGGGATCTTTGGTTTGCATTTTCTATCTGACTTTTTGATGTCCAACTTTAAGAATCATGTTGTCTTTTTGGCCAGCATGTAGCTTGTGTATTGTGCAGGAGAATATTTGGAAATAGATGTAGTGGAGGAATTAAATTTTGCTCACGGAAAAAAAATAGGCCGATATTGTTGAGCTCGCATGAAGGTTGATTCTCAACAATCACTTGGTATAGGCCGATATTGCATGCTGTCAATAAAACACTTTATGGACGTGACGCAAAATGTGCATATTGTCATAATTCGTTAAAATATGGCATAGAGTACTGGGGTGGGCATCCCTACAGGCTGGCAAAATTTGGTGTCATTCTGAAGATGACCATAAATTGACCTTGTTTAGCGGACGCCGTTTGGGTAGGAGGGAAGGGTCCGTCGAAGGGCGGTTTTTTCGACATCCTTCAAATGCACCCAAATTTTTTTCATACGCTTGTACCATCATGAGAAGCATCCATGCCAGGTTTCGTAGCTTTTCGACATTGAATGAATTTTCTACAGTTTTCGCAACCAAAATGTCCTTCTGGTTTATTTCGTCCTCCGTTTTGCACCAAATTTTTTTCTGTCGCAGTTGTACATGATCCTGCAGCACCTCGCGTGGGGTCTTCTGCGGTCAGGTACACAACCATCGGTAGCACAAGTGCGGCCACATCGACGACCACGTAGCATGAATGTACATAAATGTTCTGAAATGACTGCATATTTTCTTTCCGCAAGGCCTGCTCACGAACAACTATACGGTTGGATATAAACACATGCATGTGGCATCGAATATGGAAATCACATTTTAGCAAAAATGCTGTTAAAAGATCTCCATCCTGAATGAATTGTTTCATAACTGCAAACATTCGTACAAAAACCAAAAATGTTGTCTCAAGCTTAAAATAGTGCAAATAACATTAAGCCTCCTACAGAAGCTCGTCTCCGCTGCCAAAATCCAGTGACTTCTTCGTATTGGTCGTTGTAGTTTGCTTCGCGCTTGGCGACGACCCTCCTTCTCCCATATTTTTACACGGTACATCAATGTAACCTAAGGAGTCCAGTTGTGCCTGTGCCTCACGCTCTCTAGCCAGACCCTCCGCCTCCTCCATATGTCGGATGCGCAGTTCCTGTCAAAAATCATACGAAGGTATTAGGACAAACTTAAGGATGATGAAGCCGTAAAATTGATGTAACATGTAGAATAGGAACCTCTGAATCCATGTCCGAACACTCATAATCATCTTTCGGTGGACGATTATACACTAGGTACAAATGACATGTCTTGCTGCCGTTCAGAAGGGAAATCATCTTTGCAAAATTATCTGGTCCTGAAATCAGGAACATTCCTTCTGGTAGTTTGCACGCATGCTCAGGTAAGAAGTGGTACAAATCTGAATCCTTTTTATAACCAAATCCAGCCATTTCTTTCATGAGAAAAGCGTAGTCCAATACGCCGGGTTTAAACAATCTCATCTCTATGGGTCTTTCGTCAAAGTATCCTGTCGGGACATGC
The DNA here is from genome assembly GCA_039707655.1 of Elymus sibiricus. NCBI lineage: Eukaryota > Viridiplantae > Streptophyta > Magnoliopsida > Poales > Poaceae > Elymus > Elymus sibiricus. Next base: position 390,981,150 of record CM077674.1, read on the forward strand.
AAAAGCTCATAATCCCTATGAATGAAAAATTCCATTACCAACACCTACATACGAGTATCTCACATCAGATTTAATACATTGCAATCACCAAAGTGCCATACATAATTTTGGATGTGCGTAGCAACATCGCGACAAAGTTACCTTATTATATGGGATGGAATCTTCATCTGTAGAGATTCGGGATTGTTCCGTCTCTGGATGCTTAGCCTACGTATGAATCGCCGACAGAGAGTTACACACAAATTTAAAATGGTCATACAAAATGTTGGATGTGAATGTTTACCATGGGTGCGAGGTACTTACAGGGGGAGAATTGAAGACATGTTGTTCGACTGGAGTGCTGTAGCATTCAACGGGTGACACCGACATCGCTAGGCCTTGAGTGTTTGGGGATTGTGCCGTCTGACGCTGCTTGGCCTACATATGAATAGCTTCCACAAAGTTACCCACAAATAAAAACTATTCATACAAAAACTCGGTCGTGAATGCATAGCATCGTTGCAAGGTACTCACAGGGGGAGAACTGAAGACATGCTCTTGCGGTGGACTGTTGTGGCATTGAACGTGGGACTGTAACATCGCACGGTCTTCCATAATCTTTCCTTCCATCATGACCTGCTCCACCATAGCCTTGTAGTCCATGTCCTTGCACTCCTGTTGCAGCCTAATGTCCATATTGGCACGTGTCTGCAACACATTGGCGTCCATCTTGACACGCTCTGTCTGTATAAGGCCGTCGACAACCTTCCGGTCCTTTTGCAAAGTAAGCTGCAGCTCCTTGTACGCAAGCTGGAATTTCTTTTCCATGTCCTCGCGGTCCCGCTGAAACTTTTTTTCCATCTCTTCATGCATTTGCTTAATCTTTTGAGACATATCAGCACGCTCATCTTTCAACATCCTGTCAACGTACGCACGTTCTTGTTTGAGTGTCCTGTCCATCTCATCACGTTCGTGTTGGACCTTCACGTCGATCTCCCGGCGGGCTTCATGCTACAACCTGTCGTACTCCGCACGGTTGTCATGCACGTGTGAATCCATGGTGCCTACAACACCAGACACTAGAATGCAATTAATGAGATCCAGATTGTCAAAATATACCGATGCTCACCAAAACATCTGACTATTTAAATACCTCGTAATATAGAATAGCATGGTATGTGAGACAAACTGAGTGCTGAATTTCCAGCAAAAGCTCTAATCTCCTAACATTCGTATTCCTAATTTGCTATGAACAACCTCATCCAAATCAGTCCTAATAATCCAGCAACTCCTTCAACAGTACCTCCTTTACTATAGTATTGTGAACAAGCCTGTGTACGGCACATCTAAGTGGCTAAATCAAACATCATCCAAATCATTCCTAGTAATGCAACAGAGCCTAAAGGTCTAGTAAAGTAACTCCACCGACAAAACAAAATATACCCATAACTAGATCTTATGATCAGCTACCCCTAACAACCAATCGCAAAGCTCTTGCATAAAATTATTTACTCCAACCTCATGCAAATCATTCATCGTAATCCAGCATAGGTCAAAGGGCTAGAAAATTAACTCCACCGAGATAATATATCCGTAACCAGATCATATTATCAAGTCCTGTCAACTTGCAATCACATATCTCTTCCATAACGGCCTTTACTCCAAGTAAAGACAACCACACACAATCTTGCACCCAAACAGTACCTTCCACGAAAAACTAATCTCCCAGGAAAAAATACCAAAGATCTTGCACACAATATGGCATCTCTAATCTCAGCACTACTGCCTTGTTGGTCCAACCAACGGAAAAAAGTATCAACGTTTCAAGAGATGGGAGGAGACGTGGAGGATGAGACCTTTTTACTCCGGCGTCGGCGTGGGCGTCTGCAGAGCGATGGCGCAACTCCCGGCGACGGCTACGTCAGGAGACCAAAACTTGATGGGGCGGTTAAGATAGCAGCGATATGCGCAAAAAAAAGATGGGAGGTATATGCGGTACGATGGAAGGGTACATATCCGTGATATGAGGATCAATTATATTTTTCCAAGTAGTGCGCATGGATGGAACGGTATCCGTCCGTGATTTTAGGGTCAGTTAGACGTTTGGAAGATTTGTTAGTTAGCCTATTTAGAGGGAGCACGATCCTCTGGTGCTGGTGTTAGGGTTTGTTGGGCCAGCGGACGAGCGAATATTTTTGAAAACAAACATCCCTACTTCTTCTCTTACCCAAATGATTAGGGCCACCGTCTGCCATTGCCGCCCTCGCCTGACACCTAATCAACCATGTCGTCGTCGAGCTCTATTAGGTGTGCGCTGAGGGGCCGATCAGTTGCTGTGCCCCTGATCCCTTGCCCTGACTGTGGCAAAACGGTGAGATTCTTTCTCTCCAGTACCGAAGAGTACGATGGCTGGGTGTTCTACAAGTGCAAGCACCACGATGTACAATCTCTTTATACTTTGGGTTGACATTTACTGTAGGAGTAATTTTTTCTACTGTTTCATTTGTGCAGGTTTGATTTGTGTTCATTTGATTCATAGGATTCATGTGATTTCTGGCGCTGGGAACTAGAGTACGTGGATCATCTTGTTGGTACAGGTGTCCTTGTTGGTGCTTCTGCCGTTGATGCAATTGCTGCGGCACAGGATAGAAGGGAAGAGCTACAACGCGCAAAAAAACAGTGGGGAAAGAATGCATGTACCAACAGTGGCAATATTGGAGGCAGGACAAATTACATTCAGAGCAATGCGCCAACCATTACGAAGCACCAAGCTTATACGATGTTAGGACTAGGGAGACAAATTGTTTTCATGCTGAAGCTGCTGACGACTAGTGTAATGGTGTTGTGTGTGATGTTGATTGTGAAGAAATAATCTATTTGCGATCGTATCGAGGCAATTATCGTGCTCACCTGTAATAACAGCTTAATAAGAAGAGGTGTTCTAACATGCTACCTCTTACCCCCCCCTTTTAACATGAGAGGTAAGAGTAAGAAATAAATCTGACACGATGATTGCATTAAATAGTTTTTTTGGATTAATTCTTACCTTCTTAAGTGTTATGTGAAAACAGGGGGTAAGAGGGAGCATGTTAAAATTGCTCAAAAAAGAATGAATAAACCGAGTTCCAATGAAGGCAATCGAATGGATAAACGTAAACAACCATTTAAAGTCTTGCCCACTATGTTGTGCACGAACACAAGAGTACCATGAAATAGTAATAAAGTACCTCATTGCAGCAATGACTTAAAAATCGCTTAATTTATTTCCGCACACTACGTTTTGCCAAAACTACTCGAGAGGCACATCAGGAACATGGGAAACAAACAGATAAATCCCATGATCTCCCAGGTACAGCAGCATCAGCACCTTGTGTCCTAACAGCAAGAGTTTTTCCTTCTTCATGAACTCGTTCCATTTGTTGACGCAGACACGACCGTCGATATCAGAAATGGTGTATGTACTTGACACAGTAGTGTGTGGATGACAAACAATGGTTATGGCACCATATTCATCCATGTCTTCGGGGACAACACAATATTTGTTACGTCAACACATCGCAACTTATTGTTATGTAGTAAAGGAAGAACAATTAATTTGGAACAAATCTAAAAACATACTGAAATGACACAAAGTAAAGGAAGAACAAGAAAGATGGTTACCGAGAAGTTCTTGTTGCAATCTGACCATATGAAGGTATGGAGGAATCCATATGCTCTTCCTTGATCATAGTTTCCAGCATCATGACGCTCCACTAACTTGTCAAGGTTCATCACTTGGCGTATGACATTCTCCATCATTCCCCAGTTGAAGTTTGTCCCCTCAGTTACAGCGACATTGTCAATAATATCTCTTTTCTCATTGGACAATTGGTAGTATGCTACAATATTATAGCACAGACAATTTAATTTAAAACATATGGTATATGATACAGTTAGAGTAATAAAACTTCCAGGAGCAAGAAAGTAGTTTACTTGGATGTATGATAGGCAAATTCCCAGTTGTCACAAGGCTACTTGGTAGTTCTGAGTTGTCAGTACTAAACTTAATCTCCTGACCCACATAAAGCATGTAAACTCTAACAAATTCCTTCCAAGAATCTCCAGAAATGTATGTCAACTCATTTTCGTTGGTAATCTCACATGGGAATTCAAACCCCTCGTTGGTACTGAAACTTGCATCAAAATGCCCATATTTTCCCAAGGGCACTCTGAATTTCTGCATGAAACTGTATCTGCTGTAGCAGGGGATTACCTGAGTAGCATATGTACTATTGTCAATAAATATGAACTACCTGTTAATCTAAAGAGTTTTTCCAATCGTAGTATGGCAGAAATAGATGACTAGCATAGTAGTTCACTAGTTCTTAACAGTAATATCATATAACCCCATAGAAGATTTAAATTTACATGCACGTACACAAACCATTTGATCAACTAACAAATCAACATGCAATATAACTCTTTTTGCAGTTAACATTACAAACAACTGACTGAGTACAATATTCGTTCAATATTACTGCCTCCGTCCAAAAAATTGTGGACAAACAATTGTACATACGGATGTATCTACCAAAAAAACATGACTAGATACATCCGTATTTACATGAATCTAAGACATTAATTTTGGATCGGACGGAGTACTAAATTTCTCATGATATTTGCTACGAGACATGTCAGACTGGATCTTACTGTCTTGTTTGCAAATCCCGCGCGCAGGGTGACGGTACAAAACTCCCTCATCCCATGCTCACCGGGGCACAAACCCTTGGTGTCCAAACAAATGCCGCACTGCGAATCGAGATCAATCACATTACCAGTATTTTCTTAAAGATTTGTGCTAACATGTTGAATTCAGATCTGACAGATTCTATAGTGCAAATACTTACCGTGCTGATCTCCTTAACCATTTTCGCTCGCAGGTAAGAGAGAGGGACGTGAGGAGGAGCCGGCGAAAAGAGCAGTCACGTCCGACCCCTCAGCTGACGATGGCGGTGGCGGTGGCGGGAGATTTCGATAATGCGCGTAAGCCCGGCGTCTCCGATCTGATCTTGGAGCGGACGTGGCGGTGGTAGGAGGACCCTATGCCGCGGGTGGTTATGAGGGAGGCGGTGCAATCACGGGATTTCGGGAGAGGCGGTGTGCATGAGTTATGGGATCTTCTAACATATATCACCAAGATAAAAAAAAACATTATGTTGTGCAAAATGATTCTCAGTTTAGACAACTTTTCCATGTGTTGGTATTTTTTATTTATAGAAAATGCCCGAAAACTGGCCCCACGTGACATTACTTGCAAACTTTACTTAAAATGGTTCAAACTTGTCATGGAGGCCTAACATGACCATGAGTTGTTACCCCAAAAATTTGAGTTGATTTAAGAAAGGTCAAGAAACCAGCATGTGCTCTCAGAGGATGCCATGTTAGCCCCAGGAAGGGCGCGTATTGGAGCACCTCCGTGTTTACAATATCTACAAATGATGCCAACTTTATTTCATGATCTCCCATGAGCAAATCAAGAATGCATTCACAATGGTTTTCAATTTGGCCAACATTTTTAATCCTTTTGCAATTTCCAAGCGAAAAAGAACAATAAACATCGCCTGCATGGTGTACCCCCCTAGACACCCATCGAAAGTGGGTGGCACATGATGCATTACACTTTGTTTGTCTTATGGTGGACCTAGTTGACACACCAAGCCTAGTTGGATCATTGGCCTACACCGGATTCCATCTCGTAGAATAGCTCAGGTACATCACTTGCTCCCGTCTAGAACCTTCGAGCTACACTGTCCACTTTGTGAAGCAAGTACAACATGAAATATGTAAAATTCCCCCAAGCTTTTAAAGTGCATTCCATGACAAAATCAAGCAAGCATGCAAAATGCAATTCAGTTTACACAAAATTTACCATGTACTGTAATTTTTCCGGTCGAAAATACTCGAAAACTGGCCGGAGGCAGTGGATGTACCTCATCAACTCCATGGATTGAATCCAGTTTGAACCAAAGTTCCAACTTGGTATGGTGTGTCAATTAGGTCTACCCTAAGGCAAAGAAGCTTGAAGGCATCATGTGCTACCCCTTTCGATGGATGTCTAGGGGGGGTAGACCGTCTGGGAGCTGTTTACATGTTTTTTTCGTTAGGAAAATGAAAAAACATGAAAATGATGTGTAACCTTCGAAGCACTGTGCATGCATGCTTGATTTGGTCATGGGATGGCATGAAAAGAACTTGGAATCCTATGTAGATGGTGTATTCAAGGAGGTGGCCCGAGATGGGCCCTTCCGGCCGAGCCTTGTACCTATATTAAATGACCCCCAACTTTGTAGGGTAACAATCCATGGCCATGTTAAGGATACATGCCAAGTTTGAACCATTTTCAGCTAAGTTTGCAAGTTTCTTCACGTGCGGCCACTTTTCGAGCATTTTCGATAAAAAAAATCAAGAAAATGGAATTCTTGACCAAACTGAAAAGCATTTTGCATGGCAGCTTCTTTTGGTCATGGGATTCCATGGGAAATAGTAGAGATCATTTGTAGATGGTCTAAACATGGAGGTGCCCCCAGACACGCCCTTGACTGGCACCCTCCGAACTCACATGGTGGTTTCTTGACCTACCTGAAATCAACCCAACTTTGTAGGGTTGCAAGCCATGGCCATGTTTGGGCTACATTCAAGTTTCAACCTTTTTCAGCTAAGTTTGCAAGTTTTGTCACGTACGGCTAGTTTTCGGGCATTTTCAGAACAAACAACATATTTTACCATTTAAAAAATGTATTCCTTTCTCAACGACATATTAGTTTTTTTTCCGGAACAATAGATGCTAATGTTCCAACCTCCCATAACTCACGCCGCCCAGATCTCCCGAAATCCCACGATTACAGCTCCTCCCTCGTAACCACCCGCGGCATCCAGGCCCCCTACCACCTCCCACGACCGCTGCAAGATCAGATTGGAGCCGCCAGCCACCGCCCACCAGGAACGTTACCTGAGGGGTCAGACGGCAGTGGTGTTGTCGCCGCCTCCTACTCGCGTCAACGCGCCGCTGCTCCTGTTGCGGCCGTCGAGCGCGACACAGCCACATCTAGTGTGGGACGCACTATCCACCTGGAGCATTGGTCCGCCACCGTCTCCGACAGAAGGTTACCTGAGCATAGCTCTTTTTAATCTTTCTCAGCCGCACGTCTACCAGTTAAACCCTAATAGGTTTTCCACAAGTTATTCCAGTCGTCAAGATTACCTGATCATAGCTCTTATTAATAATTTTCTTGTAATCAATCTTGCCACACTACACGAACGTCCAAAGAGGTAATACCACAACAAGAGAAGGATATCTCTACCATGAAATAACACGTCATATGTTTATGCAATCCTAAACCCTAGTTAAACTGTTCTAATGTTATGCATGACCAAAATCGGTAGTGTGCTTATACTTACAAGTAATTCATATTATTAAAAAAACTCATCCATACCTGATATAAGATTTTATTTTGTTATACATTTCTCAACATTAAGTTCAAATTAATTGACCCGGTTTTGCTTCTGTTCCATACGTGCCAGTAAAATGGAAACTACTGTTAAAAGTCCTGCTAATGGAGAAAAACACTTCTCCGAAATGACCGATGAGGTACGTAATTGACATTTTGTTTGAAAACTGTACATGTACATACTTCTTTCATACTCGCTAAAATCTAATGCCACTTTGCAGGAACTCTTTACGAAGCACGCTCATATAAAGTTAGCATGCTCACCGTCAAGGTTCGCCAAAGCCATGAACTTGTTGTCACCAAAACACATAGAGTCCATCATAAACGATACCGGTCTTGGGGGTCTAACCAAGATGCATGAATTTAATCTCCGGCGCATGATGTTGATAAGACTAGCAAAGAGCTTCGATAGTGAGACGGCGTCCATTACCATAGGTAAAACACCCATTCCTATCACCGCAGAGGACGTGCACCATATATTTGGCCTTGCGATAGAAGGGGAGGATATTGATAAAAAGCTGCAAAGCACAGCGGATCCAAAATTGTTTAACACATTTCAACACAATGGGGCAATTTCTCTGGCTGACCTTGAGAAAGCGATCATAAGTTCCAAAACTCCGGACGATGATTTCCTGGCGCGGGTCGTTCTGTTCGCAATTGGTACAGTTTTACAACCAACAGCACAATCTTATGTCGACGCGAAATATCTTAAACTTGTTGCGGATATTAAAAGCATTCGGCATTGAACTGGGGATGTTTCACACTGAAACACTTGTTCACGTCCCTTTACAAATTTAACAATCTTGATCAAGTATCTCTACAGGGAAATCTACCTCTGCTCCAGGTTAGTGCAACATCACTAGTTAACATTCTACAATTGTTGTTCTTTTGTATATCTCTCTATATTGATGAAGTAATTTATTGTGAAGATTTGGTACTGGGAGCACGTGCGTTCTGGCAAATTGATGTATCTTGCTATACCCCCACCATTGGTTGCACGATGGGACGAATGCACGTGCAAAATAAGAACAGAAGCTTACAACACAGGAGGTCTTCATAAAGGACTAGTGTGTTTGTAGATTTGACCCTTGTATATCCGGTTATTTATTTGCTACTACTGATTCATTCTACCTGATTAAAAGGTTGTGATGCAAATTTGTGCTCGACAACCACCGGCCAACAATACAAATGATCCACGAAGCAATAATTTTGTACATGTGGATGAACGTGATTCGTGTCGACCACAATCACAAGGTCAAAATATGAGTAGCCAACAAGTAAGCCCAACAAAGACAATTTTCATTTTCCAAGAGCAGTAAAAGGTCGCATCAAACCTCATTCATTTAGCTTTGTTCTGAACGGGGTGTTATTTCGTTTGCACAGCTGGAAATGATAGTTGCAGCCATGAATGCACGTTTTGCTGAACAAGAAAAGAAGATAGGCAGACAGTTAATGGAATTTCAACACAGATTTGACGCGAAATTCCTGACCATGAGCGAAGAGTTAATCGAACTTAAGAGTAAATCTGCCAGTAATCCTAGGCTCTCGATGGCCGAGGACGAAATTAAAGACTTAAGGAGGGAACTGAAGGTATGTCATGTTGTGCATTTTTTATTGTTATGAATATGTTCCTCCATATTCATTATTGTTTTAATAGTTACAGGAATTAAAAAACCAAATTAAAGGCAGCTGACAATCCGAGTCACAGAAAGCAGGCGTCGAGGTAATAATTATGGCCCACCACGTACGTACTATTAACAAACTAATTATAATTGACCATTTTTTTATCGTAGGAACAAGTCAATGTGCGCAGTGAATCCTTCACGGCGACTCCTAAGTTCGACGCATCCACGCCACGTACTTCGACTCCAACAGCAAGTGCCAGACACGTCCTGCCGAACAAGGAGGATCCTCGAATCACACCGTTGAAGCCTCTGTTTGATAATGATTACGTGCTCACCGCTCAGGACAAAGAGGCAGCCGTTTTCATCCGGGGAACACACGACCCTGTTGAAGTAGCTCTAATCGGAGACATTCCCCTAAGAGCGGAACAACTCAAGCCAATTTACAACAAAAAATACATCTGCGGTGATGTAAGCCCCTTGTACTCAATTGTACATCAACTATTGAAACTGCTGGCACATCATTATATGATTACAAATTTGGCAGGTTATTATGGCGTATGCTCACATCAGCGGAGTTGAGACTGATACTACGTCAGTCATATCCCCCAATGAAACCAGAAAGCTTTTAGAATCAAAAGGGGTTATTCCAAGGGGGCGTGGAAACTCGTGGGCTGCTCGTGTTGCAAATAAATTTGTAGGACGCCGGAAGCTACCCGTTTTCCTCACTTTCATATATCGTAATAGATATTGTAGAGGAAATATTTCAGGGGTCCCCCGAACCATAATTGTTACCCATATCTAATTTATTCCGTGGAATGAGTCTGCTTTGATTTTATGGCAGGTGCACATCCCGTTGAATGTGCATAATAACCACTGGATGGCAATGGTGTTTAATTTCGACAAAGAAGTGATTCAAATCCTAAACTCCTTGAAAGATCATTATGACAAGTCCAAGGAAAATGCTCTTGTAAGCTTTATCTTGCTGCCTCTTTACCGTCGCATGGCACATGAACTCCCAAATCACCGTAACCCTTTGGCAAACTCGTATTATGCTAGGTGGAGTCGATTCAGACCTGCATTGACGAAGCGGTGAAGGATGGCTTGGTAACACCAGCTAAGCCCATCAAATTTACCGAGTGGGACATAGTACGCTATGACAACATACCACAACAGAAGGACGGGTACGTACGGCCTCCTAAATTATTCCACGCCGACACATCCAAGTTTACTAAACCTAAACTAAACATTGCAGGCATTCATGTGCTCTGTTCACACTGAAGTACATGTTGACATGGAACGGTGAAGATTTTACCAAGAATTTGGAGCAGGTCAGTCCAACACTCTATTTAATTTTGAAATATCTTATGCCTCAACGCTGTGCTGACATATGTGTCGCTTATCAAATTTAGTCACAGATAGAAATTTTCAGCTGGAAAATAGTTTCAAGCGTGCTGCGTTCAAATTGCAACGGTCTTCGCCTCGATTCATACAAGTACCCCATAACGGTTAGCGAACAAGCACGGATATTTTATTTTATTCACATGTGTCATGATATGAACGAATGCACCAATGTCTGCTATACAGAAGGAGACGTATGAAGCCCACGTTGCAGCGCAACCTAAGGATTCACAAGACGACGTCCAAGAAAACGACGGAACTGTTCTGTGCAACAAAACAGACACGTCGAGCTCCCAAAAGGATCCCGACACCCCGAGCTCCCCAAAAAGGCGAAGATCACGTGGACGCCCGAGGAAGATGGTCGATGTAGTGCAAGCTACAAAAACAAAAACTCTTGAAGAGCTGAAACTTAAATTTGATAGCAAGACCATTGCTAAACGCGTGGGATCGATGTCAGCACGAGCACGCAAACCATCACAAGCTATGTTGAGCCCATTCAAGACAACCAAATGGTAGTTTAGGTATGTACTGGGTACCACTGTAGTTAGCACTTATTTGTCATTTATGATTTGGTGATCTTACTTTATCAAGCATGCATCGACAAGGCGGTGAAATATGGCTGGCTAACACCAGCTAAGACCATCAAATTTGCCGAGCGGAAGAAAGTACGCTATGAAAAGATACCACAACAGAGCATTCTCTGCTTTTGCAGTACGTACTTTTGCCAATCATGAGCATTCTCTACTTTTGGCAATTAGGGATACATGCTCTGTTCTTTTGCTTGAACTGGCAGTCGGTACTTGTGCCAATCATTTGCATGATGTACTTTTCCCAATATCTAACATAACCTGAGTGCATATCAAAAAGTGGCAATAGGTACTTTTGGCAATCATTTGCATGCTACATTTTTGGCAATAACTAATGCATGCTCATTTGTTTTGCTTCAAATGGCAGTATGTACTCCTGGCAAACATTTGTGTGCTCTACTTTTGGCAGCAACTAATACAAGCTTAGTTATAATGCTATAACTGTCCATAGAAATAACTTCAACATCTTTATTTCGAAACATACCAAATTCAGTTGAAGATATAGCATTAGCATCTTCAGTTAGAGACAGAACATGTACCATACATCACCATAGTGGAGGTATTAGGCAATGTTCAACGCAATGTGCTTAGGGTAGGTGCTTAAAAAATAAACCATAGTTTATTGAAGCAACGACGCTTATTAGTACAGGGTAGACGCTTAATTAGGCGCCTATCATGTACAAATTCGCACTGCTGCTTTAGAAATCCATGTTTATTATTGTAAGCATGTACCTAAGCACGTAGCATTGAAAGCTGGGCAGTAACAGAAATGAGCAATGTAGTACCAAACACTTAAACATAGCATATTAAACAGTCGCAACCCAAAAGATAAACCGGCGCATAAGTTCAAGCAGTACGGTGGGGCAGAAGTATCACACGACAACCATAACATTAAAACAGTCTGGGCCAGCAGCAACAACCAAGCAGCGCATCAGATCCTCGGCACCTTGGCCGGACGAGGAGGCATCGGGAGGTGGAACGGCAGATGCCCCTTCGCGTACTTCCTGAGGAAGGCACCGAAGGCACCATGTTTAGCCCGGACGTGGGGCTGACGGTTCCTCCCCATACCACGGCCGACACCGGTGCCATGCATGATCAGGCTGTCGTAGTCTTTCTTGATCCTCGCGCAGTAGAAGGGGCAGGCTATGTCGCCGTAGAGCCGGTTGGGGCCGCTGCGGTACGGGATTTCCCCATTCCGCAGCCTCCTGAGGACGTAGCGGCTCTTGCTGTCCCTGCTGTCCTTGCTATCATCCACGTCTTTGTCATCTTCCTGTGTATTAGTTGATCCACAACTAAGTCAGATTAGGAATACCGAAATATAGCATTTCATACGAGTAGCAAGTACATTCTGAAAGTAGGAATACAAAAATATGATCAATCAGATGATTGACACAACATGTACCTCATGTATTGCATTATATGTTGATGTATAGGGAGCATTGTGCTTAAGGTTTGTGCATAGGGAGCATTGTGCTTAAGGTTAGTAATGGAATATTCTATATATTAAGAATGCAAGAGAAAATCTTGTTGCTAAATATATACTGTTGCATGGAATTGACATGCATGATTACTGATGTGGCATAGTTGCATGAATTGATTTCTGCAAGAGAATAACTAAATAGGCTAAGAGAAGAACTAATGGATGTTTGTTGTTAATGGCAGGCAGTGGCCCTAATTTGTTACTACAAGCATCACTAGTGACCACATGCATGACTCAATGATGTGGCACAGTTTCATGAATATCAAAACCAGATAATGGGTTGGCACTATTGAAGAACGGAGCACAGTTTCATGAATAGCAAAACCAGATAATGGGTTGCCACCATTGAGGAACAGAGCATAGTTGTAACAGGGTTCTACTGATTTAAACTCTTCATCATTGATACTCTTTTTGATACTAGCGAGGCACACGTGCATGGCACGTGAAAGCAATAGTTAATGTCAATTCTTTCAGAGGCATTTTACATTGCTATGCCACTGTAGCAATGGAGTATTTTTGTAATATTCTAGATAGTACGCATGCTTGGCAATTTTTTTTGCAGTAAATAAGATATCCAATGGCCAACAATGCTCGGATTTGCCATCTTTCCACCGTTGGATTCGCTTCATCCAACAGCAAATATTCAAAGTTGTTTCCAGACTACATGTTTCAAAAGTTACCATTTATAGAAGCTCAAGCAACGTTGCTCAATATATACTGTTGCATGTCAACTTTTCATGTAATTATTAGAACTACATAGCAGGCATATTAATCATTGATCCTCTTGTTGACTGTCATTAAATAAACAAATTTGTGTGTACAATTTGATACCTAACAAATCCACCGTTTTGTACATCAGAACTGATTCATAATCAGTTTCAAAATAATATTCTTAGTCATCTTCACAAAAAAAATCCACGCACAGAGGGATTTTAGGCCTCCATGAGTACTGTTCCATGCCAACTTTCAGATTGAAGGGGGTTTCCTTCCAAATCTACCAAACAACTTGTACAAATCCTAACCCTAAGGGAGAGATCCAATACAACATAACCTATCTGGGCGAAATGTAATCCGTGCTGCACGCAATTTAGGAGAAAACCCCATGGGAGGAAACCCCAAAAACAGAGTAGGAGAAAAGAACAGAACAGAGTAGTACCTCCGGGAGCTCGTCGTCGACCTCCTCCTCGAACTCGACGGCCTCGTCCTTCACTTCCTAAGCGGCGAGCTCGGCCTCCTCGTAGTACTTGTCAATGAGCTCGTACTGCTCGCGCTTTCGCTTGGCCCTCTGCTCCTCCAGATCCACCGCCACCTCCTCCTCCACCTACTCCCCGACCGCAGGCTCGACCGCTGCGATGACGGCCGGAGCAGTCACAGCAGACGGTGAACCGCCACCCGTCGCCGCAACGGCGCCCTCGGCCGCGCCAACCGCGACGGCAATGACCGCAGCAGGCTTCTCCACTGCTTCTGCCGCTGCGTCCTTCTCCACCGCCACAACTACCGCCGCGTCCTTCTCCATCTTCCGACGACCAAGGGCAAGGGAGGTGGTTGCTGGCTCGTAGGAGGTAGGGTTCGAGGGGAGAGGAGAGCGTTTTTGCTGATTTGGGGAAGAAAAGCAGGAGGGGTGGGGGAGTGGAGGAGACGCGGGTGGGGGAGGCGGCCTTTATTTGGCGTGGGTGGACGTTTGGAGTTACAGAGGCTAGACGCGTGGCGTCGTGCGCTTGTGCACGCCCCCACCTCTTTCCTTTTTTTTGTTTTCTCTACTTTTTTTTTGACCCGTGGAGCACAGGAGGTGGGATACTGACATGTAGGAAGGTGATTTTTCCCACCACCTCCAAATGACCCCAATTTTGTTTTACATGGTGAAATACATGTGCTAAACATGGCTATGAAAGAAATTTGAAAAAAATGTATTTTACAATGACCCCTTAAGGTATAGACCGATAATTTGATCAGTCATTCTACAGGGCAGTATAAAATCAAAAAATGTAAAACCTTGAAAACCTAGCTATGTTTGTGTAAGAGATCATGTGTGCAAGGTGATTTACAGGAGGTCGAAAAAATCACCGCATTACGGAGGGACCATTTGGTTCAATTAAGCCAGTTTTTTTAGAAAGGTGATTTTTCCCACCACCTCCAAATGACCCCAATTTTGTTTTACATGGTCAAATACTTGTGCCAAACATGGCTATGAAAGAAATTTCAAAAAAATTGTATTTTGCAATGTCCCCTTAAGGTATAGACCGATGTTTTGATCAGTCATTCTACAGGACAGTATAAATTCAAAAAAATTCAAAAAAAAGTAAAAACCTTGAAAACCTAGCTATGTTTGTGTAAGAGATCATGTGTGCAAAATTTGGGGTGATTTAGAGGAGGTCGAAAAAATCACCGCATTACGTAGGGACCATTTGGTCTCACTTAAGCCAGTTTTTGTAGAAAGGTGATTTTTTCCACCACCTCCAAATCACCCCAAATTTTGCAGGCATGATCTCTTTCATAAACACAGAAAGAATATGAATGTTTTCTATTTTTTAGAATTCCATATATTTTATACTGGCTTGGTGAAACTCAGGTACATACCTCCGACTCTACCTCAAGGGGACAGTGTAAACTTCATTTTTGTTGAAATTCCATTGATAATCATATGTATTGCATGTAAGTGAGCATGTATAAAAATTAGGAGGTGATTTGAAGAAGGTAAAAAAATTGACATGTGACATATGCAAAAAATAAAATAAAAATTTAAAATAATGCCCGCCTACTAGCTAAATTCACACAGACCATGGCCTGCATACGACTAGAAAGCCAACCGCATATGGGCCAGGACGCAGACCCGTGGGGGGCATGAATTTCTGCTGCTAGTAGGCCCACGGGGCAGTGAGGAACGAGGTTAGACAATGCGTTGTCTACTTTAGAGAGGAACTTGAGAGAGAGAGATCTCAGCCGGGTATATAAACCGGTGCGAGCTCCTCTCGCTTGGCGAGGTGGGACTAAACTCCCACCACCACTCGGCTGTGCCCGGCGCGGCTCTGGCTTGGGCCCAATTCGGGTGGGCTGTCCCAGGCCAGCCTCACCCGCGCGCTGAAATATTTCACTTCCTATTTCTTAATATTCTTTTCTGTTCCATATTGTCTTTTACTTCACTTATTAATTCCAATATTTCTTATCTTTTTTATTATATTTACAATATTTTAAAATCAAATCTCTGTTTTCTCTTTTATTTCTTCTGACAGTTTTAAAATTCAAAAATGTAGGAAAAAATGTTGTGTTCTATTTCACTTCTTCATTCCAATATTTCTTTTCTTTTTTATATTCAAAATATTTTTAAATCAAATCTCTTTTTTCTCTTTTATTTCTTCTGACAGTTTTTAAATTCAAAAAATGTAAGATAATATGTTGTCTTTTATTTCACTTCTTATTCTGATATTTCTTTTCTGTTTTATATTTGAAATAATTTTTGTCTACTTGCTGTTGGTTCCAGATTATATGAAAATGCATTTCTCATACTACTAAATGTTGTTGTCTGCAATTCACGGAATACTTATATGCTAACTACTGCAAGGATATGAGATTCAAAAGACATTGGTTAACAGAATCTCTAATTTAAAAAGACTACAAACATAAGCTACTCACAGAAGCATAGATACCGCTGCTGTCAGGAAAGGATCCATCCCTCCCACCCACCCAGCAGCTCACGCAAACAGTATAAACCGAGCACAAGCGCCACACCAGAACCAGTTTTTAGTGCACTACATATTACATGACCCAAATAGACAAGACATAAAAACAAAGCAGGATAGGCTTTTCTCTAGCAAGAGATTGTCTTCAGATGCTTCCAGCATGTCCAGCCTCAAGGATGAACCAGCGTCGGCACCCCTATCCTCCATGCAGGCCTAGTACATCTGAACATCTCCCCCGCAACCTGCTCAACTTCTCTTACGCCCGCCGTCATGCGCCTTATTTTTTCTTGGTTTTTCTGCAACACATTCCAATCATGTAAATTTTAAATAATCATATTAACAGGAACACAAAGATCAACCAGCCTCATATGTTTGCCCACTGAATGAACTATTCATAAATTTGCACATGTTTGAAAAATTCAGATAATTGAAGCATAATTTACATAAGTGGACTATTCAGAAATTTAAACTATCATTGACTGAATGTTTGGAAGCTTGTAGATAATTGAAGCATAATTTACATGCAGGAAGAATGAATGTTTGGAAGCTTGTAGTACAGCTTTCATTAGGAAGCCCTAAATTGCACTAGTGAAATTGCACTACTCAAATATTTCAGTGTCTTCCTGTCTCTACTGAAACTGTAGACACCTGTCTCTACTGAAACTGCACTACTGAAATATTTGAGAGTGTACCAGTGAGTACTGAAACTGCACTAGTGAAATATTTCAGTGTGTACCAGTGAGTACTGAAACTGCACTAGTGAAATATTTCAGTGTCTAGCAGTGTGTACTGAAATTGAACTACTGAAATATTTCAGTTTCTACCAGTGTTTACTGAAAATGAACTACTGAAATATTTCAGTGTCTACAACTGTCTACTAAACTTGCAGTATTGAAATATTTCAGTGTCTACCCAGAGTCTACCACTGTAAAACTGTGTACTGAACTTGTGTACTGAACTTGCAGTACTGAAACATAATTTATTCTTTTCAACTAACTAAGCTGCCATCCAGAGGCTATGGATTGAAGTAGACAGGTAGCAAGAACATATTGCAGAGAATCAAATTAACCAAGTGGCAAGTAATGATTTACAAATCAAGAATCTTACCCTAAACATAGCTACCGCCGCCGTTCAGACGAGGAGAGCGGCGAGGGAAGCGTGGAGAACGGCGGGGAAGCGACGTCGCGACCACTGTCCTCCTCCTCTTGCGCTTCCGAGTCTCCGGTGACTCGGTTGGTGGCTGCACAATCACCAACGGCACCTCGTACAGGGTGGCTTCCTGATCCTCTGGATGCTCTACCCTGGATCTGTACGCCCACCATCTCCGCCTGACCCACTCCTTGGGCGAATCCGTCTGCTCCATCGCCCAGAGGAGGACCTCGATGAACGCCACCGGTACTGCGGGCGGGGGCCAGAGCGCCAACCTCTCACTCTTCTTCATATGATCAATCATGGCCTGCGCCGTCCAGGACATCTGCCGTTTGTTGTCAAACCACGAACAGATCTCCCTCATCCTGGCCATCTTGACCTCGTTGCCGCCGGCGATCTACACGATATTCTCCTCCATCAGCGTGGCAAAGTTGGCCTTATCGCCGCCGGCGATCTGCTCGATCTCCTGGTCCATCGAGGTTCTGGCTTGGTTGGGAGAGGGGCGTGGATGTGGAAGAGGAGACGAGCAAAGTTGCGGCGGCGAGAAGGAGGAGATGGCTGCGGTGGATCTGGAATGCAGGAGAGGGAGGAGATGGCAGCGGTTGTCTAATGGCGATGGAAGAGGAGAGGGCCCTGGCGGCGGTTCTGCATTGGATGAGAGGGGCGGCGCGTGGAAAATTTTCCTATGACTAAAATGCCCCTAGATTAAAATGTGTCCCCACATTGTCATTAGTACCGGGCCTACTAGTTCTAGTACTTTCGAATACTTTGATCGGAGTACTACGCAGTACTACGTATCTGTGTGCCGTTAGATTTAGAGCAACGAACGGCTCCAAAAAAGCCCAACTACTGTAAAACTTGTAACGAACTGGAGTACTTGTGGTTGTGGGGGGCGCCCATCGTGGTTTTGCCAGACGATCTTTCCTGGCCACCGTCCCGAAATCGGTTGCGTATATGCCGCTTTTCTGTTGAACCCTGTGTATGGCGCTTAGTTGCTTTGATGCTGCTTTGGAAGATCGATCTCTTTGTAGGGCTTTATGTAAGTAAGTAAGACGGGTTCATGCAGGTGCGTCAGCACTCCGGAGAGTCCAGAATGCTAAAGCACCTCGTCTCTCAACTTCCGATCGGACAATGGCGCTGTCACCTCTGTCCTGGATGCTGTCGTCGGCTCTACCTGCCGTCCTTGCCGGCTTTTATACCGGCGGCTCCAACGCGCTTGTAGCAACATCGGAGGAGCTGGCGGCAACAGGTACGGCCATGTATTAAGATATGCATGTGTTTCTTGTTGTGACGTGGTTTCATATACGTACATGTGCATATATCCTGTAGCATCTGTTTGAATAAGATGTAGTACATGTCTCTTGTTGTCATGTGTGTTGCCATTTGTTTTTACGAAAGGTGTATAACGGGATGTAGCTATATCTCAATTACGTATCCTATATACTTAAAAGATCCATCCTTACTATCTTATTTATCTTGACATGCACCCTATCCACATCATTAGATATCTCAACATGTTCTCGCATCCAAGGCCCTAACATTTTGCACCCAACACCCTAGAATCTTTGTTTTCTTACAAACAAAGCCAAAATTTCGACGAGTCGTGGGGATTTTTGCCGGAAATTGCGGCAGCATAATGCCACACCGGCAGTAGAATCGTTCCACGGCCATGCCTTCTATTTCGCCGTACTATCTCAGAAGCAACGAATACACTACTTGCTACATGCCAACTGTTATTCATAGCTAATCAATCCATCCATGTTTCATTATCTTCATTTGTAAATATTCATAGTATCATGCAAACTTTTACTTTCGTGGCTTAAATATCTGTTGAGACTTGATTGTTGGTTGAGCAGATTCATGATTCAGGTCTGTGTCAAATGGAGTGCACTAACGGTAACTGAATGTACCGACTGGGAGGATTATCATCATAACACAAAAGCCTTTTCCTCCAAGGAACATCATGATGGATTCAAGTTTTGTATTATCTATCTGTCGACTGCCTCCATTTGTAGATTTTTCCACCATACATACATAGCTTCATGCAACTAAGATCAAGGTCAACAATGCTTGAGTGGTTAAATTATTTTAAGCTATTAGGCCAAGCTACACACCTGAAGAAGATAAAATATGTGCTCTAGGTGCCAATGCAAAGAACATAAGACCTAGAGTTTCTTCAATCAGGTTAGTATGGAACAGAGGGTATGCTATTATAATGAGTTAATATCTAACTAAAGATGTAAAATTTAATAATTTTCCATCGGAACTTGTCAAAAATTTAGGAAATTCCCATTGGCACATGGTAAAATTTAGGATTTTAAAAAAAGGTGGAAAATTTAGGCATTTGTTCTTACATGGCGACAGTGCTTAACTTTTTGCCATAGCAAATAGCTTAGCAAAATTGCCATGGTAAAAAATGTGTTTATGGCATGGCAAAAGTTGAAGTGGTGACATGGAAAAAGCTATATTGGAGGCAAGGCAAAGCTATAAAATCTTTTGCCATGGCAAAAAAGTATAAACGTATAAAAGTTGGCATGGTATGATTAAATTATTTGCCATGTTTTATGACCCTAGATATGCTTATCACATGGCAAATTTGAAAAAATAGTATGTGCATTTGACATGGCAACGGATTTTTATTATCGTAAAACATAGCTCGTGCTGGTTTGCTGTTGCCTCACCGCCTCCCACGCGTCGTCCCGTCGATGGGGATCTCGCCGAGGTGACGTCGGAGCCGCAGGAGGAGGGGCTTGCGTCGACGAAGCCTGCTACGACGACAACCACCACCACCACGCATCTTCCTCTCCATGCCACAGTAGTGATGACCGGGAGCCCGCCTCCGCTCCTGTCGGGTTCGGCGGTGAGCACGCCTTTAGCAGTTGTCAAAGGTGCTCACCGCGCTGGCCGTTGGAGCAGGGCGAGGACTGGGACCTCATGATGCAGAGCATCCTACGGTCATCCCCATGGGCTCACCATCATCACCCCAAGCACCAAGTGGACCGATGACAAGAGCACGTGCAAGAGCTATTGAGACCGAGGTGACATCTCTCCTTAATGAACTTTCATTTGAACCACGTGAGACATGGCTACTAACTCAAGAGGGAATGCTATGTGTGCTTAGGTATCAAGAAGACAACCTCGGAGACACTCGGAACGAAGACCAAGCCACCAAGGATGCGGACGAAGGAACACCTCAAGTGGAGTCGTCGAAATGCTACAGCGGCCAGACATCCGGCCCCATCTCGGATTTCCGGCGCCTCCAAGTCCAGTCCCAACGCCAAGAGTTTGCTCCTGCGGAAGCTACAGCGGCCGGACATCCGGCCCGAGCCCGGACATCCGGTGCACCGTGACAGGCCGGACATCCGGTGCCTCCCTGTAAATCCGGCCCGAGGGGTCTAGAACCTATGCTGATTCGGGACACCACCCAGCCGGACATCCGGCCAAACCCCGGACATCCGGCGCCCAATGTCGGGCCGGACATCCGGCGTCTGCGTGCACAGTTCCAGGTGGCTTGCGGTGCATGGGAGCCTCTCGGGGTGTCTCCGAGCCGTTCGATCTGCCTGGACGGCTCAGACCCGGGCGACGCAGCTGGAGAGACCATGACGGGTGGACCGAGGGCGCGCGATCGATTGACTTACAGGAGGCCCGAGGTGTCGGAAACACTAGCAAACGTCTAAAAAGAGATATTTGTATTTGATGATAAAACTTACTCTAAAAGTTGTGCTTGACTGAAAAAGTTTCCTTTGGTGATGATTCTTCGAAACCATAACTTAAAAGGCTATATATGGTTGTGACATTTGATCAATGTTGTTGGGTTGTTTTTTGTGTGCGTTTTATTTTATTTTTCGTTTCTGTTAATGCGGCATGGAACCCTTTGATGGTAATCTTCTATTTTCTAAGCTGGACTAGACTATGCTTCATCCGTAGAGAAAATCTTTAACCCTAAAAGAAAAGAAAATATTTAGGCTAGGAATATACGCGCATGTGGAGACGTGATATACACACTCACCAATGAGATAAAATCTGAGTCCTAGTTAGTAGTTGAGATAAAATCTCTCGATCTGTTGTTGGTTGTTCAGAAGGTTAAGTTAAATGTAAATCTCAACAAGACGTGTATGTAAACCCAGTGCAGTGCGCCAAGCCACCAAACGACATACCACCGATCGATCTCGGGACGACGGCGGACGGGCTGCCGGAATTCCACCAACAAGAGCTAGGCAACCATGGGCGCCTGCGCCCAAGATCAGCGCTCCGCTTGGCTGGAGGATGCGGCGCGACGGTGCAACCCCTGCTGGCTGTGGTACGTCCTGGTGGTTGCCCTCCTCATCACAGCCGCCGCGGATTTTTACATAGAAGAAACCAGCGATGAGGAACAGCGCCGTTACTCCGTCGCCATCGACTCCTTCTCCGGCCTTGACCCGACGATGGATCTCGGGCAACGGCCCATGCTGGACCCGGAGTTTAACTTCACTTTTCGCGTGACATCGAGGTCACTCTGGGTCAGCGAATGCGTCCAGCCTGGCATCTATGTGGAGGTGTCCTACCGTGGCGTCTCGCTGGCATCCAGTGGAACCATGACGGAGCAGATGTGCGCCAGGCCGAGGAACGCAACTGACCATGCCGGTGTAGCAAGGGGCGCCGGAGTGGTCGTGCCAGGGTCTGTGTTGAATGGCCTCGCTACAGATTTGCGCCGTGGGGAGCAGATTTTTGACGTCATGCTCCATGGCCGAACGAAGTACGACAGGTGGTCGTGCGGGTCCATACGGGTCGGTGACCGCGGTTCCTTGCGAAGGGCGTGCAGGTCCTAGTCCAGCTGCCGTCGATACCGTCATCATGCCGCCACGTTATTATAGATAGTAGAGATTATAATAAAAGGATATGTTATCCATTTGATTATTACTATCTCTTGTTCGTACTGTTAGAATTATTGTGGTGACTAAATTTGTTATGCTAGAAGTGATAATGGGTGTCATTTCAGTGCACAACTATAATTTTTCTAGATCGGAATTGATCCGGTCGGGCGCGCCCTCATCTTCGGCCAGAGAGGCTTCATGAGGACGTGGCGCGAAGCTTCGATGTCTTTGCCGGTGCCATGTGACATGTCTAAGTATAAATTTCCATGGCGTTGACAGTGGTGAAGAAAGTCATGGTGGTTGCGATCGGAAGCTTGTAATTGCGGAGAGGAGTTTCGGTTGCGATGAAGAATGGCGGCACAGGTTTTTCCAGGTGTTGAGGACTTGCAGCGGCGGCCTTGGCAGGAGGGGGCGGCAACACAGGTGGACAACATTTCTGGTGGTGCTTCCCGAGTACCGAGCTGCGATTTCTAGGGTGAAAACTCAAGGTCGGGCCTTCATTAGTTGTACCTGGCAATGGTCTTGTCGAAGGCATTGTTTTTTGGATCTCGGACTCTCTATAGGGTGAAAACTCAAGATCCTTGATCGGGCGACGGCAATGCTTGTGCATTGTTTTCTTCTTGGAGGCGTCGTTTTTGCAGAACCTCTTTTGTGGTCCGGATGTTGTCCTTGGTGGTGGTTAGAGTGTTGCTGTTGCGAGTGTTTCATCATTGCGACGGGTCTTTGTTTTTTATATTTCTCTCTCTTTTTATTTTTGTTCTTGGCTGTGTGCATTCTTGATGTTTTTCAATATCTGCCTGGTGCAGAGGCTACGTGTAATTGGTATCTTCGCAATATTAATATATTCCCTTTATCGAAAAAGAGGGAGGGGGGGGGGGGGAATGGTGCAGTACTGCACTTATGTGGCCCGGTGGTCACCTGAACTTTAATGCACATCTGGTTCTTGTTTAAAAGAAAATCTGATAATAATTTGGAAAGCAATCGAGTTTGTGATAGATATGGTCCTTATCCAACACGTACGAAATCATGCATTCATTTTCCAATAAGGAAACATCTACCTACGGCAGGAAATTATAATCGACCGGTCGTGGATCCAGGTTGCACGCGCATCCTCCCCCATCAGGTCTATATATATCTACCTGTCCCATGAACACAAACCCCAATCCCAAGCAACTAAAGCAACACACAGTACCATCGTCCATCGACCTCGGTTTCGGTAGCAGATCCTCAAGCTAAGGGCGCGATGAAGGTTGCTAGTCCAAACCAGCGCTCCGATCAGCCGGTGGCATCGCCGAGGCGAATGTCGCGCTGCCGCATTTTCTGGACATTGGTGTTACCGACCGTGCTCTTTGCAGGCGCTCTCTTCCAATACGCTGAGTTGCCTGATCATTATTATGCTGCGATCGACTCAGTCACCGGCATTGACCCAACCACCGATCTCGCAAGCCGCCCCACGCTGCTTTACCCGGAGTTCAACCTCACCTTCCGTGTCTCTTCACACACACTATGGTTCAACAAGTGCGTCGAGCCTGGCATGTACGTGGGGCTGGCCTACGGCGGCGTCTGGTTTGCCACCACCGTGCCCATGACGGAGCGGATCTGCGTCGGGCCAAGAAAGACGGTGGATCTGCCCTTTGTGGCGAGGGGCCGCGAGGTGGTTATGCCGGTGTCCGTGCAGGATAGACTACTTGGGAAGTTGCGTGGCGGATTGCCGGATTTTGATGTCGTGCTCCTTGGCCTAGAGCAGTACTGGGCGTTGTCGTGCGGGCCTAGAGGGTCGGTGATACAGGTGTCTTGCAAATGCGGTGCTCCAACTATATTAGGACGTCCAGCAGAAGATATGCAAACTAACTGTTGTTGATCACCGCCGTATAACATTGTAATTTTGCTTTCCAGCTTAATTTTAACCAGTCCGGCGTGAAACAATTTGTTGTCGCTTCTCATACAAATTTTTATGTTTTTTTTTCTTGTTATAATGACACTTGGCTTTTATTAGTCTATCTATAATTATTCAGGATTCATATGTGCATTGACTAGATATTTACGCCACATCACGGTCAATTTCTTTCGCACCTCAACCATGCATTCTGTCCAATGGAAACGGATCCTTTGATTTTCAGGTCTTTTGGAAAGTTAAACGTGTTATCCTCTGGTGGCATCCTGTCAATATCGTCATGATCTGGAGTTATTGCTAATCTATTTACTTTAGAACAGTTCTCTACCTGATAGTTCTGATTAATATATTTACTTGTTTTCAGAATAAAAATATAAATGGATGCTTTCGGATATCTCCAAAAAAATACCTTTAGAAATATTATTATCTTTTTCCGTTTTTGATTTTTCTTCAACAGACAGCTTAAAAAGGGCATTCATTTTTGTTTTCTAAGCCTTTGTGTTTTGGCATTGATGGATGAATAAAGTCCAACAAATTTTAAGTTACTTCTGCCCAGTTGGCAATAAGACTGCAGAAAGCACCAACAATTCCACCAGCATGTAAACAGCGTGCAACAAAACTTCCTTCCAAAGCTAACTCTGCATCAGAAACTTCCTTGGATCCATTGCGTCCTCGTCAGACAGAAGCTGAGGAAACAACTAAGCCGGAATTAAAGAATATTGTTGGATCTGTGCCAAGACACGGAATTACTGGGAACGGCACAAAAGAAATATGCACAGAAAATACATGAAGCAGAGCTCTGTTGTTGTAAAAACACAGATGCAAAATATGCACATGTCTACCACTGATCCCAGTCTTATATTTTATTCACAACACTGCACTTTTCTTCTTCCAAATTTCTCAAACAAATGATGAAAGTCTGCGTAAGTCGACATGAGTGCTTTCTTGAGAGATATTTGGTATATGCAGTTGACATATTGTACAAAGAGGCCGGCGGGTCTAGAATCTGCACCCAAGTGGCAAAGTCTGATATGACACTTCCAGCATCACAGTGGCTCGAGGTGGTGAAGTTGCCAGTCGTGTGGCGAGGAAAGTCACGTTTCAATGCAAGAAGTTATATCGTTTAATTTATTTTGAAGAAAATCATTTTACCTGCCACTTGGCGTGAGTTTGAATATAAGTTCTGAAGATGCAAGAATGGAGTTATTTATTATACTCTCCAATATTTTCATAATCAAGCTTTGATTTCATCTGACACTAAAGTGTATAAAAGCATAATTTCAGCAAGATATATTTTCCATGCATACGCAACTTTTTTTATTAATGTGATAAAAAATAAAATACTCCATACACATATAAATTTAAATTTGTAGCCTATTAGCACATTGTCCTGATAAATTAATTTGGAAGCTTATGGTCGATTTAGCATGAGCTCAGACAGATGCTTATTCCCGTTAGTAATCTGTATATGAGATCTGCCTCGGTACACACACCCCCACCACCCCCGCGCTTAACGTATAAGGGCATTCTGGTCATACGGTGCTTAACGTATGCCGCGCCGTATGCGCGCGTCGCCCCGCGTCGCGTACAGCCGAGCTGCTGGCCGAGCCGATACGCCCCCCACCCGGCGCATGCAAAAAAAAAAACACACACACACACACCCAGCCCGGCGTTCACGCGGCCCGATCCAGCATCGCCCCGGCCGATCGCCGCCATTGCCCGCCGGTTGCAGCCCACGGTTGCCACCCCCATCGCACGTCCGCCGCCGCCGCCGGCAGGAGAGCACGGTCGACGTCCCCCATCGCATGACCGCCGCCGCCACCGGTTGCAGAACACGGCCGGCATTTCCCCGGACACGCCACTGATCTCGCTTCCGTCCGCGTCGTCGAAGTTGTCGCCGTCCGCATCACGCCGTCATCTGGCATCTGTCCTCGTCGTCGCCGTCCTGAATCACGTACCTCACGGCCCAGCCCCGCGACATCGACACCCGCCAAACCCTAGGTTTCTCATGACCCAGTACGAGCCGCCGGTGCATCTAATTTGATTTTGAATTGCGATATAATTTTTTATTTTAAATTATGCAGTGTTGGTAGTGAGGTTATTCAATGGAGGAAGAAATAGGATTTACGGATGCGCTCATGCAGACGAGTGAGTGGTATGGTAGCGATAGTGTCGGTCGTACCGATAAGGATCGCAGTACTGAAGATGATGATAGCAGCGACAATGAATCGTGGTCGTCATACGATAATTTACCTGAGGAGGACTTTCAAAAGAATGAGGATGGTGCTTGCGATGAAAACGTAATTGACGTGTACATTGATTTCGTCTGATGAACAACCATATGGGTACGTACACGTGTATGATGTTTTTTATCTGCAGGAAGATATTGATGTCCACAATGAGGAAAATATTTTTCAGGAATCTTTCGCCGATAACGTAAGTCAGGTTCGTTCAATTATTTTGTACGTCACACAATCTTAAGTCAGGTTCGTTCAATGTGCTTATGTGTTATATTGTAGGATGATTTGGATGGATCTAGTGGTGATGATGGCCATGAGCATGACGATGCAGCTGATATGGACATTGAGGAGGCTGAAATCCAGCAACAGGCACTGCAGACACATTGGAAGGTTATGGCTATGACCTTTGGATCACAATGGGAGGCTTACAAGTTCTATAATAACCACGCCAGAGAGCGTGGATTCAGTATCAGAAAAGATAAGGTGAAACGAGGGAAAGGTCTTTCAACAACTATACGGTACAGGTGGTACATTTGCTCCAGGGCAGGAAAACGGCAGAGTAAATTCTTAAACCCGGAGGGCCGCACCCGCAGGCTAAGACCCGAGACTCGTTGCGAGTGTGGCGCGCATTTGGTCGTGAAGTTGGACAAAGCACGTGGAGTTTGGTTCGTGGCGGCTTTCATGGATGATCACAACCATTTGCTGGCTAGACCAGACAAGGTGGCATTCCTGCAGTCACATAGAGTGGTAGGAGATCACCAGAGAGCTGAGATCTTGGCGATGGAATCAACTGGGATCAGAAAGCATATCATCGTCGATAACTTCATTAGCAGGTATGGTTCGTACGATAAGTGCGGCCTTGTGAGGCGAGACGTCTACAACCTATGCTGCAGAGAGAAAATGAAATTGATTGCAAAGGGTGATGCTGACACGGTAATCGGCATTATGAGGAGCAGAAAGGAGAAGGATCCAGACTTCTTCTTTGAGTACGTGCTCGATAAGGAAGGCCGGTTAAAGAGCATGTTCTGGTGCGATGCACAGTCTCGGCGGGACTATCAGTTGTATGGAGATGTGACTGTGTTCGACAGCACATACAAGATGAACAGATATGGTATGCCCTTCGTCCCCTTTGTTGGTGTAAATAATCACCGTTGCACCACTGTGTTTGGTTGCGCCATTGTGTCTGACGAGACTGAAGCTACGTACGTGTGGCTGCTCCAGACATTCTTGAAAGCCAATTGTCAGAAGAAGCCAAAGTCAGTAATCACGGATGGAGACGCTGCAATGATCCAAGCTATTCGGTTTGTCCTTCCATATGTGTTACATCGTCTTTGCTCATGGCATGTGGAGAAAAATATGCAGAAGCACCTGAATTACAAGTCACTGAATGAGTTCAGGTCACTATTGTACTACTCCACCTCTCCTGCTAACTTTGAGGCGAGATGGCTCGCCTTTGTCAATAAATGGAAGACTGATAAAACAGAAGAGTGGCTGAATAGGATGTACAAGAAGAGGAGTCTGTGGGCAGCATCATATCTTTCAGATTGATTTTTTCTTGGTATGCGCAGTAATCAGAGGAGTGAAAGTCTGAACTCTTGTCTTCACCTTCACCTAGACTACGGTATGACTATTGTTGATCTAGTAGTGCATTACGAGAACTGCATAGTTCGACTACGTTCCCCTTGCCCGGTCGTGACGCAACGTTCGTTTGGTGTCCGAATTCGTTCCAATCTTGCGTGGGGGCCTACATTGGGCAACCCAACTCACTTGCAAAATTTGGGGTCATTCTGAATATGAACAAAAATTGACCTTGTTCTGCGGAGGCCGTTCGGGTAGGAGCGAAGGGCCCTTCTCGAAGGACTTTTTTTTTACATCATTCAAATGGACCCAATTTTTTTTCATAGGCTTGTACTAACATGACAAGCATGCATGCCAAGTTTCGTACCTTTTTGCCACTCTATGCCTTTTCTATAATTTTCTCGGTGAAAAAACCCTAAAACACCGCCCGGTCGTGACGCAACGTTCGTTTGGTGTCCGAATTCGTTCCAATCATGCGTGGGGGGCTACATTGGGCAAGCCAACTCACTTGCAAAATTTGGGGTCATTCTGAAGATGAACAAAAATTGACCTTGTTCTGCGGAGGCCGTTCGGGTAGGAGCGAAGGGCCCGTCTTCAAGGACGTTTTTTTTCGACATCCTTCAAATGGACCTAAATTTTTTTCATACTCTTGTACCATCATGACAAGCATGCATGCCAAGTTTCGTAGCTTTTTGCCACTCTATGCATTTTCTAGGGTTTTCCCGGCTAAACAACCCTAAAACAGTTATAACGAAAAATACAATTATAAAGTATAAATAATGAAAAATACAATTATAAAGTATAAATAATGAAAAATACAATTATAAAGTATAAATAAAAGTACACAAATATTTATTCAACATTTCATAAACTATAACGAAAAATACAATTATAAATAATGAAAAATACAATTATAAAGTATAAATAAAATACAATTATAAAGTATAAATAAAAGTACAATTTATTAAAGTATAAAGTATAAATAAAAGTACACAAATAATGAAAAATACAATTATAAAGTCTCTACCTCTCTACCTATATATATATATATATATATATATATATAGGGATTGACTATTCGTCACCCTGGGTGAGGAATTCTTATTCCTCACCCCAGCCACCCCACGGCCAGAACTTCAAAACGTAAGAAATAAAAACACGGAGGTAAGATTACAACAGGGAGAAAGGAAACGTACTATGGAGCTGCCGTAAGAAACAAGGCTTGTGAGGTAAATTTTCCTCACGCATGGAAAGTAAGTTACGGCGCATGCAATGTTCGGAGACTAGAACCACTGCCGAAAGAAACAATAGGTTTGCGAGGTAAATTTACCTCGCGGACTAAACTACCTCTATCTGCACGAGCTGCATGCATCACAAGACCCTTTCTATCTGGATCTGATCGTTTTCTTTAAAAAGATCTTTTCTGCTTTGAGAAAAACAAGATAGTGATGCATACCATCTCTCCTTTTGGCCTATATTTTTATCTAGACCTGTTCATTAGGCGCCATGGATTTGATGTAGTAAAATCTCATTTGGAATTTTATTTGGAGGTACCATTTATGGAATTGCATTCTCGATTATTCAAAAGTTTCTTCCTCGACTGGTGACTGAAATTTCCAACGATAACCTCACGTTGACTTCTTTAATATATATATAGAGTAGTGTTATCTCGAAGGGCCTAACGCCGAACTTTATTGAAATAGAGGGAATAATTTATACATTATCACTAAGAAACACGGAGCTAGTATTTACAGGGTCAGCTCTTGAGAAAACAGAACTGGAACTCTACACATGACCTCAGACATGCTGATTACACAACACTCCAGAGAGAACTCTAATACACTCCGAGCAGGGAGAAAGCAACAAAAATATGATTCAGAAAGAAGACAACCCGCCTGCAGCTCTCCTGGATTGAAACTCCTCTCAGCATAACTCTGTGCTGTCAAAGATCCTTGTGTTTTTTCCAGATTTTCAAATGTATTAATGTCAGCCTACTGTTATCAGGGTACTTATAGATGAGCTACCTACAGTGTAAAAACTGATTAGTAGGAAGCAAGCGTGCAACTATTCTGGCATCACACATCATTTATCAAAAATATGTTCTCTTTCAGATACCTTTACAGAAACTCAAATCATGAATGCTACGAACGAAAATAACAGCACGTGATTCAAAAGAACAGCAGAATGATGCCCCATGCTGAAATTTGTTATAAACAATATGTTCTCTGGCATGTACCACCTGCTGTAGTAGTGTAGATGGTACAAAATGAGCAGATAGTACAATTCAGTTTCTTTCAAAAATATTTTGGTTTCAGACCAACAGTTCTTTTTTTTTTTTTTGGCAGAAGAAAGGCTTGATCTGAAAACACAAAGGGTGCTAGGAGCTTGGTGAATCGGGGGTGCTATATCTAAATGTGGTGAATAAAACGGACCATGTGGTAAGATAGGAGCTTAGTGAATCGTTACTGTTGAAATAAAGGAGCTACAAAATTCTCAGATATAGGTCGGAATGTTACTGTAAAAAGGTAGTAGATTAAGGCAAGTAGATTTAAATCAAATGTAAGACATTTGATCGAACTAAATATAAAGCTTCTCCCATTAGGTCGATTGATGATATTTACTTAAATCAGAATTATCTTAGAGGATTCATCCAAATACTAGAAGAACTTGTGATAGAGTGATTAATCCCATAAAGCCTATATGCACATGGAAAGAAGTATGCTCCAGACTGCAATATAGCAAATTCAATCTCCATACTCTCCTAGAACTACTGAACAACCTACAATCAATCGAGCCAGAGAATTTGGACTGATCAAATACATTGTGCAGGTTTTAAGGAGAAAAAGACTTGTCTCCCGGACACAAAATAAAGTGCAGGTTTTAAGGAGAAAAAGACTTGTCTCCCGGACAGAAAAAGGGCGGAGCTCAGCTTCCTCCTCTCCTTTCTGTGATAATTTTAATTAGACCTATATGACCTTAATAGCCCTTGCACACTCATCATTACCATTATGAGAAGTTCAATCCTTAATGTCAGTGTATGTTCTTTAACACAAAAGCTGGGGTTAAACTAGGTAATTATTTTTACTGAATGAAGAACAGTATTCTGAACATACTTTATTTTACTCTCACAATCTAGGAATTTTTTAGACAATTGATCAAATACATTGTCAAGGAGGACATAAAAATAATATGAATGAACTTGCACAGTAAAATGGCAAGGATTGCATCTTACTGGGTATGCTTTTCTTCTTCCAGAATACATCTGCACACTTGCAGGGTGCAAAACTTCACTTGTCTGAATGGAAAACACCTCCAGCAGATTATTGCACTTGAAATGAAAATAGCGAGAAGAACTACACCTCATAGGTTCTAAATGGCTTCTATGGTACGACTAGCAGCTCCTGAAACACGTAATCATGCATCTTCATTCTGAAACACGTAATCATCCAAGGAGTAGCTGTTAGTCACACAGATGCCAGTGTAACCTTCAAGTTCATTGGATGTCATTCTGAATAAAGAGAATAGGAATAACATGAATATTTGACCTCTAAAAACTTAAAAAAGGAATACCATATTGTATATGCTGGAAGCATGTGTGTAGGGAACCGTGCAAGAATGAAACAACCCTTTAGGGAGATAATTGTTGCACTTGAGCACCCAAAGTAATGCTCAAAACATCTTACAGAACAACTGTTCTCATGTACAACTATAGTTTCATTACCTATCTCGACAATAATTTCTCAAATCAGTTTCCACAAATGTTCCTTCATCAATGAATCATGTATATATAGCACCCCTAAAAAAGTGAATCGCCTATAGCATATGTACGAACTACTTTATGTCTAATGACAGATCCATCTTTTTACCAACACATTACTAATTAAATGCATGCTTCATGTATATATATACATAAGAGAGCAAAGTTAAAATTCTTCATAGAGAATGCACCTTGCTACTTTTCGATTTTTGGATTTTTGCCAATACATGAACAATTAGATATTCCAGAAAATTTACCACGGAAATATCAGGAATCGTTTTGCAACTATGAATGCATAGTGCACTCAGTTGATCTTGACCTAGCTAAAATGAGGCTGTACAAATTTCTGTGAATTCTCTGTTAAAAAATATTCTAAACTTGGGAGATCGGGAATATATCAAAAATCGAACATGCAAGCAAATTAGTTAGCCTGGGTGGAATCGAAGTAATATAAAGTCCCCAGCTTCCAGAGATTGGACGCCCAGATTAAACACGAAAAGGTACAGGCAACTTTGTACACGCTCACGTTACACAGATTGGTAGACCAGGATTACACGTTTTCTTTTTCAATGTACAAGCAACCGAGTCAACCAGAGCCAACGAGCCACCCCAATAATTACGAGAGCCACCCCAATAATAACGAGAACTAACCCGCAGTAATAATAATAATAATAATAATAATAATAATAATAATAATAATAATAATAATAATAATAATAATAATAATAATAATAATAATAATAATAATAATAATAATAAAGCACGGAACGCTTCTTACCACCGTAATTTCGTCCGTTTTCGTCCGTCCACCCCCAAAATAACCGTACACATACGACTTAGAATTCTCATCAGAAAATGGTATTACTACTTCAACCAACTTATTTATGATTTCACGTTTCAAAAGGGATTTCAAACCAAGACCGCTATGTGAGAATCGCTGAATAACGTCAAAAGTATCCCTTAAGTAAATATTATCGATAAAAAACAAACCTAGCGAATCATTTATTTCTTTAAACTTATCAAATATATACATACATTTATATTGTCGCCAGCCTACCTGAGCGTGCACCCAGTTCAGTTTTATATACGTCGTCCCGTGCCTATTAAATACGGTTGACAGGGCAGCCATGCAAAAAATAAATTGGGGCTTGATGGGGTTCGAACTCCCGACCTTGGGTCTAGCCCCGACTGTAGCGTACCATTAAGCTGGCGATAGGTTATGTGTTAGGGAAACGTTTTGTTCAGATATTAAATAGAAAAAGTGTTTCTTGCTCCAAAAATTTTATACGTCGCCCTATTCGCTCGTGAACCTTTCGTACATCGTCCACAAGAGTCAGATGGGCCTTCCTACGAAACATCATTAATGGGCCGTGAAAAAAAATATTGCCACTATGGCAAAAATCGAACTCAGCACCTCCTGTAAACCAGTTCAAAAGAAAAGCTGCCCTATCCAACTGAACCAACATTATTTTGTGATTAATCCCACCTCGAGTGTTTACATTGAATCTCACCACTTTATATATGTTCGCAACTTGCCTGAAACATCAAGGAGTGTCCTCAGGAATCAAAGAAAAGATAATTAAAACGGATATGAGGAAGGAAATTATGATAAAGGAGGAAGTTGCGCCATCAATTTGGGTATTGTAAAGGAGGATAACTTGGGTATTATAAGGGAGGGATTGTGCGGCTGCCTATCTTAAAGAAGGACAAACAAGGACGTTGAGGGATTGTGGGGCCGATCACGACTGCCATGCATGATTACGGGAGGGATTGGTTGGTAATAAACTTGGTTAAATGAGTATGAGTACATGGAAGACAAACAAGGACGACTGCGTGGCTGTATTTCTTCGCTGAGTTTACATCTAGCCTATCCAACATCGCCCCCTCCATTGATCTCAGGCGCATATGCCGAATTGATTTGGTCTGAAATGATGAATAGGGGCTGGAAAAAAGAAGATAGAAGAAGAGAAACTCGTAGAAAATAGAATTGAAAATATCTCATTTATTCTTTTCGCACATGGATTGCGAGCAGTTAATTAAAATTTAAAATTTAAGGTTCTTAAATCTATTTGGACTTCTTAGATTGTCTCGGTTTTGTATGTTTGGTAAAATTGTTATGCATATCGTTCATCTCATTTTTAAAGCATGTATATGTGCATCTTGTACACTTCTGTTATCGTCCAAAAAAATGCGAGTCAATCGTATTTCGGGTCGAGTTGTGCATATGATTTTCTGTTTCACTATTTAATCTCACTCTACTTGAATATGAGGGCAAGGCATGTGAGTTGTCAAAAGGTGTTACCTATTTCCAGATAATCATGATGCTACTTAAGCTGATTAGTTTAACTTCTTTGTGTGTTTCAAATTAGAGGTTGCTTCTAACAGGCATGGACAAGAAGACTAAAGTTGCTTCGCTTATTACATGATCTGGTGCTAATAGTATGTCTTCCTTAAGTTCTAAAATAGTATATGTCTAGATTTTTTGACCTATTTTTATTACTCACTAAAAAAATTAAATTCATGCTAAAAATCTTTAATTCATGTTCCTACATCTTGGTAATGACTAAAATTTGCATCAACCGCAAATGTGTTTCGCACATACAATTGTCCCTCCCGTTGCAACGCACGGGCATATGTGCTAGTATAAATAAAAGTACAGAAATATTTATTCAACATTTCATAAACTATAACGAAAAGCACATAAATAAAGTACACTTTATTAAAGTATCTAATTGTATGCCCAAAGTTGTTTTTAAATGTTTTTTTATTAAAAGGCGTAAAAAAACAGCACAGGACCAGCAACGACCGGCGTGGTTCCGGTGGGCGCCGCGCGTGGGCCGGCCCAGTCACGGTGGGTTGGGGGTGGGGGTGTGGGGCAGTGCACGACGCCCAGTTTAGTCCCACCTCGCCCGCCGGAGGACGTCCAGACCGGCTTAAATACCCGCGTCCACGCCGTTTCATCAGAAATAGTTCATCCCACCCGTCGTTGCCTGCTTTGATGGGGCCCGCCTCCGGCCGGCCCGAGACCTAACGGCGGTTCGACATGTGTGTTTTTTTTTGTTTCACTAGTAGAAAAAGGACCTTTTGTTCGGCACATTAGTCTCGGCTAGAGTTGGAACCGGGACTAATATGAGCATTAGTCCCGGTTCCAAGTTTCATGGGCGTCAGAGGACCTTTAGTCCCGGTTGGTAATACCAACCGGGACTAAAGGGTCTACCTTTAGTCCCGGTTGGTATTACCAACCGGGACTAAAGGACCCTTTAGTCCCGGTTTATAACACCAATCGGGACTAAAGGTCATCCATAGGCTAGTTCAAAAGGAAAGCATCCCATCCAAAGACACATGTGTTGTGTAGGTGAAGTGGTAAGCTGCGCGCGATGCAATACATGAGGTCTTGAGTTCGAATCCCACGGGAGGCATTATTATTTTTAGCGCTTGGAGGACCTTTACTCCCGGTTGTGTGGACTAAAGAAAAGGTGCTTTAGTCCCGAATCCATAGTCCCGGTTGTGACAACCGGGACTAAAGGGGATTGGGAACCGGGACTAAATGTCCTTTTTCTACTAGTGTTTAGACGGCGGATTCGGCCGTCCAAAGACGTTTTAACATTTTTTTTCCGTTTACACAGCGGATTCGGCCGTCCAAAAGACGTTTTAACATCAAATTTGCGAAAACGATTCAAATTTCATTCATATTTTGGATATTTTACAAGAGTTCGAATGAAATTTGACTAAAACATTAAAAAAAACCCTAAACTACTCGTCGTCGGCGTCGCCCAGCCCCGCGTCGCCGCCGTCCGCGCCGCTGCCACTGCCGCCCGTAGCTCCGCCGAAGCCGCCGCCGAAGCCCGCGGCCGCCGTGGACAGGCGCAGGGTCTCGCTGAGCCCCGGGATGTTGTCGGGGTCGTCGGCTGCGCACGGCGGCACCTGATGGAAATATGCCCTAGAGGCAATAATAAAGTTGTTATTATTTTATATTTCCTTGTTCATGATAAAGGTTTATTATTCATGCTAGAATTGTATTGACCGGAAACTTAAATACATGTGTGAATACATAAACAAATACCGTGTCCCTAGTGAGCCTCTACTAGACTAGCTCGTTGATCAAAGATGGTTAAGGTTTCCTAACCATAGACATGAGTTGTCATTTGATAACGGGATCACATCATTAGGAGAATGATGTGATGGACAAGACCCATCTGTTAGCTTAGCATATGATCGTTTTGTTTATTGCTACTGCTTTCTTGAATGTCAAATACATGTTCCTCCGACCATGAGATCATGCAACTCCCGGATACCGGAGGAATACCTTGTGTGCTATCAAACGTCACAACGTAACTGGGTGATCATAAAGATGCTCTACAGGTATCTCCGAAGGTGTCTGTTGAGTTGGCATGGATCGAGACTGGGATTTGTCACTCCGTGTTTCGGAGAGGTATCTCTGGTCCCTCTCGGTAATGCACATCATAAGAAGCTTGCAAGCAATGTGACTAAGGAGTTAGTTACGGGATGATGTATTACGGAACGAGTAAAGAGACTTGCCGGTAACGAGATTGAACTAGGTATGGAAATACCGACGATCGAATCTCGGGCAAGTAACATACCGATGGACAAAGGGAATTACGTATGTTGTCATTGCGGTTCGACCGATAAGATCGTCGTGGAATATGTAGGAACCAATATGAGCATCCAGGTTCCGCTATTGGTTATTGATCGGAGAGGCGTCTCAGTCATGTCTACATCATTCCCGAACCCGTAGGGTCCGCACGCTTAACGTTCGTTGACGATATAGTATTATATGAGTTATGTGAATTGGTAACCGAATGTTGTTCAGAGTCCCGGATGAGATCCCGGACGTCACGAGGAGTCTCGGAATGGTCGAGAGGTAAAGATTTATATATGGGAAGTCATATTTTGGGTTCCGGAAAAAGGTACAGTTTTTTCGGTATTGTACCGGGAAGCTTCCAGAAGGTTCCGAAGGATTCCGGAGGAGTCCGGAAGTCCACAAGTGGGTCCACCACGTCCCAAGGGCTGGCATGGGCTAAGGGGAGGTGCCCTGGCCTTATTGGGCCGGGCGCACCAAGTCCTCAAAAGCCCACGCAGCTAGGGAAGGAAAAAATGGAGAGTCCTAGTAGGAATAGGATTGGACTTTGGAGTCCAAGTCCACGTGTGTACTATTCACAGTTACTGTTCACGTGGCACTATTCCTTCTACTCCAAGCCCCTACACATATATAAATAGAGAAGAGGGGCGCCCCAAAGAAGACACAACATTGTCTTAGCCGTGTGCGGCGCCCCCCTCCACAGTTCCGTCCCTCGGTCATATTTTCGCAGTGCTTGGGCGAAGCCTTGCGGAGATAGCATCACCATCACCGTCACCACGCCGTCGTGCTGCCGGAACTCATCCACTACCTCGCCGTCTTGCTGGATCAAGAAGTCGAGGACGTCACCGAGCTGAACGTGTGCTGAACGCGGAGGTGCCGTACGTTCGGTGCTCGGTCGGTTGGATCGTGAAGTTGTTCAACGACATCAACCGCGTTGTTCTAACGCTTCCGCTTACGGTCTACGAGGGTACGTAGACACACTTCCCCTCTCGTAGCTATGCATCTCCATGGATAGATCTTGCGTGTGCGTAGAATTTTTTTTGTTTTTCCATGCAACGTTCCCCAACAGTGGTATCAGAGCCAGGTCTATGCGTAGATGATATGCGCGAGTAGAACACAAAGAGTTGTGGGCGGTGATCGTCATACTGCTTACCACCAACGTCTTATTTTGATTCGGCGGTATTGTAAGATGAAGCGGCCCGGACCAACCTTACATGTCAACGTACATGAGACCGGTTCCACCGACAGACATGCAACTTGTTTTGCATAAAGGTGGCTGGCGGGTGTCTGTTTCTCCTACTTTAGTTGAATCGAATTTGACTGCGGCCGGTCCTTGTTGAAGGTTAAAACATCAAACTTGATAAATCACCGTTGTGGTTTTGTGCCGTAGGTAAGAACGGTTCTTGCTAGAAGCCCGTAGCAGCCACGTAAAACTTGCAACAACAAAGTAGAGGACGTCTAACTTGTTTTTGCAGGGTATGCTGTGATGTGATATGGTCAAGACATGACGTGATATACGTTATTGTATGAGATGATCATGTTTTGTAATTTATCGGCAACCGGCAGGAGCCTTATGGTTGTCTCTTTATTGTATGAAATGCAAGCGTCATGTAATTGCTTTACTTTATCGCTATGCGTTAGCAATAGTTGTAGAAGCAATAGTTGGTGAGACGACCACGACGCAACGATGGAGATCAAGGTGTCGAGCCGGTGACGATGGAAATCATGACGATGCTTTGGAGATAGAGATCAAAAGCACAAGATGATGGCCATATCATGTCACATATTTTGATTGCATGTGATGTTTATCCTTTATGCATCTTATTTTGCTTAGAACGACGGTAGCATTATAAGATGACCCCTTCACTAAATTTCAAGATAAAAGTGTTCTCCCCGAGTATGCACCGTTGCTAAAGTTCGTCGTTTCGAAGCACCTCGTGATGATCGGATGTGATAGATTCTACGTTCACATACAACGGGTGTAAGCCAGTTTTACACAAGCAGAATACTTGGGTTAAACTTGACGAGCCTAGCATGTACAGACATGGTCTCGGAACACTGGAGACCGAAAGGTCGAACATGAGTCATATAGTAGATATGATCAACATGGAGATGTTCACCATTGATGACTATCCCATCTCACGTGATGATCGAACATGGGCTAGTTGATTTGGATCATGTATCACTTAGTTAACTTGAGGGATGTTAATTTAAGTGGGAGTTCATTAGTAATTTGATTAATTGAACTTAATTTATCATGAACTTAGTCTTGATAGTTTCTTTATCTATGTTGTAGATAAATGGCCCGTGCTACTGTTCCGTTGAATTTTAATGCGTTCCTAGAGAAAGCTAAGTTGAAAAGATGATGGTAGCAACTACACGGACTGGGTCCGTAACTTGAGGATTATCCTCATTGCTGCACAGAAGAATTATGTTCTTGATGCACCGCTAGGTGATGGACCTGTTGCAGGAGCTGCTGCAGACGTTGTGAACACCTGGCAGGCTCGATCTGATGACTACTCGATAGTTCAGTGTGCCATGCTCTACGGCTTAGAACCGGGACTGCAAAAGCGTTTTGAACGCCATGGAGCATATGAGATGTTCCAAGAGCTGAAATTGATATTTCAAGCTAATGCCCGGGTTGAGAGATATGAAGTCTCCAACAAGTTATTTAGCTATAAGATGGAGAAGAACAATTCTGTCAGTGAACACATACTCAGAATGTCTGGGTACCACAACCACTTGACTCAGCTGGGAATTGATCTTCCAGTTGAGAGTGTTATTGACAGAGTTCTTCAGTCACTGCCACCAAGCTATAAAGGCTTCGTGATGAACTATAATATGCAAGGGATGGAGAAGACAATTCCCGAGCTCTTCGCGATGCTGAAATCGGCGGAGGTAGAAATCAAGAAGGAGCATCAAGTGTTGATGGTTAACAAGACCACTAGTTTCAAGAAAAAGAGCAAGGCAAAGAAGGGGAACTTCAAGAAGAACGGCAAGCAAGCTGCCGCTCCCACGAAGAAACCCAAAGTTGGACCCAAGCCTGAAACTGAGTGCTTCTACTGCAAAGGAATTGGTCACTGGAAGCGGAACTGCCCCAAGTATTTGGCGGATAAGAAGGATGGCAAAGTGAACAAAGGTATATTTGATATACATGTTGTTGATATGTACCTCACTAGTGCTCGTAGCAGCGTCTGGGTATTTGATACCGATTCAGTTGCTAAATATTAGTAACTTGAAGCAGGAGCTGCAGAGTAACGGAGACTAGCTGAGGGCGAGGTGACGATATGTGTTGGAAGTGTCTCCAAGATTGATATGATCAATATCGACACGCTCGTAATACCTTCGGGATTAGTATTAAACCTAAATAATGGTTATTTGGTGCTTGCGTTGAGCATAAAACATTATATCTGGATATTGTTTATTGCAAGACGGTTATTCATTTAAGTCAGAGAATAATGGTTATTCTGTTTATATGAATAATATCCCTCGTGATCATGCACCCTTGTGAATGGTTTATTCTTGTTGAATCTCGATCGTAGTGATACACATATTCATAATATTGATGCCAAAAGATGCAAAGTTGATAATGATAGTGCAACATACTTGTGGCACTGCCGTTTAGGTCATATTGGTGTAAAGCGCATGAAGAAACTCCATGCGGATGGACTTTTGGAATCTCTTGATTATGAATCATTTGATACTTGCGAACCATGCCTCATGGGCAAGATGACTAAAACTCCGTTCTCCGGAATAATGGAGCGAGCTACTGATTTGTTGGAAATAATACATACCGATGTATGCGGTCCGATGAATGTTGAAGCACGCGACGGGTATCGTTATTTTCTAACCTTCACAGATGATTTGAGTAGATATGGGTATATCTACTTGATGAAACACAAGTCTGGAATATTTGAAAAGTTCAAAGAATTTCAGAGTGAAGTAGAGAATCATTGTAACAAGAAAATAAAGTTTCTACGATCTGATCGCGGAGGCGAATATTTGAGTTACGAGTTTGGCCTTCATTTAAGAAAATGTGGAATTGTTTCACAACTCACGCCACCTGGAACACCACAGCGTAATGGTGTGTCCGAACGTCGTAACCGTACTTTATTGGATATGGTGCGTTCTATGATGTCTCTTACCGATTTGCCACTATCGTTTTGGGGTTATGCATTAGAGACAGCTGCATTCACGTTAAATAGGGCACCGTCTAAATCCGTTGAGACGACACCATATGAACTATGGTTTGGCAAGAAACCTAAGCTGTCGTTTCTTAAAGTTTGGGGATGCGATGCTTATGTGAAAAAGCTTCAACCTGATAAGCTCGAACCCAAAGCGGAGAAGTGCGTCTTCATAGGATACCCTAAAGAAACAATTGGTTACACCTTCTACCACAGATCCAAAGGCAAGGTCTTTGTTGCCAAGAATGGATCCTTTCTAGAGAAGGAGTTTCTCTCGAAAGAAGTGAGTGGGAGGAAAGTAGAACTTGATGAGGTAATTGTACCTTCTCTCGAATTGGAAAGTAGCTCATCAGAGAAAACCGTTCCCGTGATGCCTACACCAATAAGAGAGGAAGATAATGATAAAGATCATGAAACTTCAGATCAAGTTACTACTGAACTTTGTAGGTCGACCAGAGTACGTTCCGCACCAGAGTGGTACGGTAATCCTGTTCTGGAAGTTATGTTGTTAGACAACGGCGAACCTACGAACTATGAAGAAGCTATGATAAGCCCGGATTCCGACAAATGGCTTGAGGCCATGAAATCTTAGATAGGATCCATGTATGAGAACAAAGTGTGGACTTTGGTGGACTTGCCCGATGATCGGCAAGCCATTGAGAATAAATGGATTTTTAAGAGGAAGACGGATGCTGATGGTAATATCACTGTCTACAAAGCTCGACTTGTCGCGAAAGGTTTTTGACAAGTTCAAGGGGTTGACTACGATGAGACTTTCTCACCCGTAGCGATGCTTAAGTCTGTCCGAATCATGTTAGCAATTACCGCATTTTATGATTATGAAATCTGGCAAATGGATGTCAAAACTGCATTCCTTAATGGTTTTCTCAAAGAAGAGTTGTATATGATGCAACCAGAAGGTTTTATCGATCCTAAGGGTGCTAACAAAGTGTGCAAGCTCCAGCGATCCATCTATGGACTGGTGCAAGCATCTCGGAGTTGGAATATACGCTTTGATGAGGTGATCAAAGCATATGGTTTTGTACAGACTTATGGTGAAGCCTGTATTTACAAGAAAGTGAGTGGGAGCTCTGTAGCATTTCTAGTATTATATGTGGATGACATATTGTTGATTGGAAATGATATAGAATTTCTGGATGTCATAAAAGGATACATGAATGAAAGACCTCGGTGAAGCTACTTATATATTGGGCATCAAGATCTATAGAGATAGATCAAGACGCTTGATAAGACTTTCAATGAGTACATACCTTGACAAGATTTTGAAGGAGTTCAAAATGGATCAGTCAAAGAAGGAGTTCTTGCCTGTATTGTAAGGTGTAAAGTTGAGTAAGACTCAAAGCTCGACCATGGCAGAAGATATAGAGAAAATGAAAGTCATTCCCATGCCTCAGCCATAGGTTCTATAATGTATGTCATGATGTGTACCACACCTAATGTGTGCCTTG
Organism: Elymus sibiricus; assembly: GCA_039707655.1. Lineage (NCBI taxonomy): Eukaryota > Viridiplantae > Streptophyta > Magnoliopsida > Poales > Poaceae > Elymus > Elymus sibiricus. The sequence continues at coordinate 391,023,107 of CM077674.1, forward strand.
CCACGTGTCTGGCAAAGGGGGTACAAGAGTGATCCAGGAGTGGATCACTGGACAGCGGTCAAAATTATCCTTAGTAACTAAAGGACTAAGGAAATGTTTCTCGATTATGGAGGTGATAAAGAGTTCGTCGTAAAGGGTTACGTCGATGCAAGCTTTGACACCAATCTGGATATCTCTGAGTAGCAAACCGGATACGTATAATGGAGCAGTCATTTGGAATAGCTCCAAGTAAAGCGTGATAGCAGCATCTACAGTATGACATAAGGATTTGCAAAGTACACATGGGTCTGAATATTACAGACCCATTGACTAAAATTCTCTCTCACGAGAAAAACATGATCACACCTTAGAACTCTTTGAGTGTTAATCACATGGTGATGTGAACTAGATTATTGACTCTAGTGAACTCTTGGGTGTTAATCACATGGCGATGTGAACTAGATTATTGACTCTAGTGCAAGTGGGAGACTGATGGAAATATGCCCTAGAGGCAATAATAAAGTTATTATTATTTTATATTTCCTTGTTCATGATAAAGGTTTATTATTCATGCTAGAATTGTATTGACCGGAAACTTAAATACATGTGTGAATACATAAACAAATACCGTGTCCCTAGTGAGCCTCTACTAGACTAGCTCGTTGATCAAAGATGGTTAAGGTTTTTTAACCATAGACATGAGTTGTCATTTGATAACGGGATCACATCATTAGGAGAATGATGTGATGGACAAGACCCATCTGTTAGCTTAGCATATGATCGTTCTGTTTATTGCTACTGCTTTCTTGAATGTCAAATACATGTTCCTCCGACCATGAGATCATGCAACTCCCGGATACCGGAGGAATACCTTGTGTGCTATCAAACGTCACAACGTAACTGGGTGATCATAAAGATGCTCTACAGGTATCTCCGAAGGTGTCTGTTGAGTTGGCATGGATCGAGACTGGGATTTGTCACTCCGTGTTTCGGAGAGGTATCTCTTGGCCCTCTCGGTAATGCACATCATAAGAAGCTTGCAATCAAAGTGACTAAGGAGTTAGTTACGGGATGATGTATTACGGAACGAGTAAAGAGACTTGCCGGTAACGAGATTGAACTAGGTATGGAGATACCGACGATCGAATCTCGGGCAAGTAACATACCGATGGACAAAGGGAATTACGTATGTTGTCATTGCGGTTCGACCGATAAGATCGTCGTGGAATATGTAGGAACCAATATGAGCATCCAGGTTCCGCTATTGGTTATTGACCGGAGAGGCGTCTACATCATTCCCGAACCCGTAGAGTCCGCACGCTTAACGTTCGTTGACGATATAGTGTTATATGAGTTATGTGAATTGGTAACCGAATGTTGTTCGGAGTCCCGGATGAGATCCCGGACGTCACGAGGAGTCTCGGAATGGTCGAGAGGTAAATATTTATATATGGGAAGTCATATTTTGGGTTCCGGAAAAAGGTACAGTTTTTTCGGTATTGTACCGGGAAGCTTCCAGAAGGTTCCGGAGGATTCCGGAGGAGTCCGGAAGTCCACAAATGGGTCCACCACGTCCCAAGGGCTGGCATGGGCTAAGGCGAGGTGCCCTGTCCTTATTGGGCCAGGCGCACCAAGTCCTCAAAAGCCCACGCAGCTAGGGAAGGAAAAAAGGGAGAGTCCTAGTAGGAATAGGATTGGACTTTGGAGTCCAAGTTCACGTGTGTACTATTCACGGTTACTGTTCACGTGGCACTATTCCTTCTACTCCAAGCCCTTACACATATATAAATAGAGGAGAGGGGGCGCCCCAAAGAAGATACAACATTGTCTTAGCCGTGTGCGGCGCCCCCCTCCACAGTTCCGTCTCTCGGTCATATTTTCGCAGTGCTTGGGCGAAGCCCTGCGGAGATAGCATCACCATCACCGTCACCACGCCGTCGTGCTGCCGGAACTCATCCACTACCTCGCCGTCTTGCTGGATCAAGAAGTCGAGGACGTCACCGAGCTGAACGTGTGCTGAACGCGGAGGTGCCGTACGTTCGGTGCTCGGTCGGTTGGATCATGAAGTTGTTCAACGACATCAACCGCGTTGTTCTAACGCTTCCGCTTACGGTCAACGAGGGTACGTAGACACACTCCCCCTCTCGTAGCTATGCATCTCCATGGATAGATCTTGCGTGTGCGAAGAAATTTTTTTGTTTTTCCATGCAACGTTCCCCAACAGCACCCACCCCGGCACCGTCGCCGACTCGCGAATGGCCCAGAAGAGGCCAGGCATGTCTTCGGGGTCGCCGGCGTCGACGACTTCAGTAGGAGGCGGCCGGCGCCGGCGGAGGGGGAGGCGGTGGCGGGACGACGGGGGCCGCTGGCGGAGGGTCGGCGGTGGCGTGACAGCACGCGGCGCGTGGCGCGCGGCGAGGTAGCGGCGCCGCACGTCGGCGATGACTTCCTCGAAGTCCTTCCCCTCCCAGAAATCCCGGCGGCCGCGGGCGTTGATATGCCAGCCCGACGACAGGCGGGCGGCAGGGGGGACGAGGACGCCGTAGCGCGCCAGGTCTTCCGCCTGATCCAGCGTCAGGGACGACGGCCAGGACCCCGCTGTCGCCGCGCCGCGGCGGCCACCGCACCACATCGTCGCCGGGGAGGAGAGAATGGGGTGGAGATGGGGAAAGGGTCTAGATCCGGGGCTGAGCGGCGGCAACGCGGCGGGAGCGGGCCCCTTTTATAGCCGAAGGGCGAGCGCGTCGGTGGGCGGCGTCAAGCGCCATAATGCGCCTCGGGAGCCGGCGAGAACCGGCGCCATTGATGCGCCTCGGGAGCCGGCGCATGGCGTCTCGCAGGCAGGAACCGCCCGCCGCACGGTCAAATCGGTGTGACACGGTGCGGACTGAGACCCGACGTGGTGGGCCGGGAACCGCCCGCCACACGCCACGCCGCGGTCAGCCTGGCTGGTCAAATCGGGGGCGACGCGACGCTGGCTGGTCAAATCGGGCGCGGCGCGACGCGTGACTAAGGCCTGACATGGTGGGCCCGCCCGTGGCGATCCTGGGACGGCTCGGCTCGGCTCGTCCCGCAGCCCCGTATACGCGGGCGCGCGGGGATTGGCGTGGACGGGCGTGGGGGACGGCGGGGGGGGGGGGGGGGGGGGGGTGGGGCGCTTTTTAAATAAGACCATCGTGACCCTGTTAACGAAGGGGTATGAGCTAATGTCAGCCCTTGATGTGTTTAGGGGGGTGTACCGATGTGTTTAAGCAGCAAAACCTGTCTTGTCCAACGTAGTGCTAAAACGTCCAACGAAGTTGAACCTGTCTTGAGACATGGCCAAAATGTTGCTTACTCCATTCACGTAACTCCTTCATCACAGTTTTTATATTTGCAGCAACTTGACCAGAATTTCCAGCGTGTTTCCTTGACCAGGCCTGAGCGAGATTACACTAGTTAGGGCGCATGCCTTTCCCACATTATTTCGTACCGCCCAGCCCCTCCTCGACGCTTGTCGGCTTCCACCGTTTCCATCTGAATCAGCAGTAGAGCATGATCTGAAATTGAAGTCGCCAAGTGCAGCACACGGGCAGCTGGAAACAGATCCCTCCTCCAAGCCTCGTCCGCGCAAGCTCTGTCTAAGCGCACTTGGACAATCCTGTTGCCGTACTGATTGTTGTTATATGTGAACGGCACCCCGACGAAACCCATATCCATCAGCTCGTACACTTGCAGACAATCACGAAACGCCTCAATCTGAACAGGGCTGCGTGACGTGCTGGATAAATGTTCATGTTGCCACATACATTCATTAAAGTAACCGCATACTAAGCAAGGTTCACTTGACAACCCTCTCAACCTAACTAGATGATCCCTCCCCATAGACGAAGGTAACCTGCCATTGCTTATCAACACCCGGATCAACAATTCTCACATCGATGAAGCGAGAACAAGCATCCAGAACAGTCACCTGCAGCGCCTCATCCCAGAACAACCCGAGACCACCACCTTTCCGAACCGAATCAACTCCATGGAATCCAGGGAGCCCAAGTCACCATCTCAGTTATTCCGCCTTCACCACAGCTTGTCTCGTCTCGCAAAGAAAAATGAGACGGGGGAGTTAGCCCTAGCAAGGGCCAACAAGTCACGAACTGCCCGGCGGTTCCCCACCCCGGCAGTTCCACACGAGGTGATTCATTCCTCCCGGCGGAACCCATCTTGTGAGTCCGCCGATCTGTTTGAAACGTTCCCATCATTCACACTCGTTTTTGCCCTCTTGCTGTCCTGATTGCTAGTTGGTGAAGCATCACCATCCTCACCAATGTGAGGTTTGTCCGTCAGCAGGAGCGGGCCAGAAAGTTCCGAGGGAAATCTGAGGTGGCCACCGGAGAGGGTGCACAAAAACCGTCCATAAACACATCCATATGGCTTTTTCTCAAAACACACACACACACACACACACACGCATCCATCTCGTCGTTGCTCACCACGTACGTACTGAATCAGCAGAACGGAAATCCAGGAATGTCATTGGGGCTGGCGGCCATGGCCGCCGTGTGCTTCTTCCTGGACCAGACCCAGGGGATGACGCCCTACTACTCCATCGCCATGAACTCCGTCTCGGGGCTTGACCCCGCGACGGACCTCGGTCGCCGGTCCGCGCTAGATCCGGAGTTCAACCTCACTTTGCGTGTCGCCTCGCACAAACTCTGGGCCAGCAAGTGCGCCAAGCCCGACATGTACGTCAGCGTGTTCTACCGTGGCATCTTCCTAGCTGCCAGCATGACCACGGCGGAGCAGATCTGCGCCAGGCCGAAGAAAGCAGTGGATCACCCTATCATCGCGAGGGGTATTGGGGTAGTCATGCCGGAACCCATGCTGGATAGCCTCGCAGGGGACATGCGTGGCAGAGTTCAAGTGTTCGACGTCATGCTCCATGGCAGCAACGCGAAGCACTCGCACTGGTCGTGGTATTGCGGTGCAAGGCGTGTCGGCGATGCTGGTGCCTTAGGAGCAGAGTGTGTCTCCGACTAGACAGACTCCAAGGACGTTACAGACGGTGGCGGCCGGCGGATATGCATTATCTTGATCACCGCATGATATGGTTATTTTGCTTTCCATCTTTTAACACAACATGTGGTTAAATAATTTATCGAATTACTGTGATTGGTCATGAAATCTTTCTATGTTTTTTCTTGTCAGCGACGAACATTTCTTCTTGCCTAAAACAATAGATTTACACAATCATGTGTACGTTGGCTCTGAGCCACGCCTGCAGATTTGGAGTTTCTGACCGGCGTTTAGTTTTGTATTTTCAGTTTATTGTGATCCCAATGCTTTCTCCCCTGCTTTCTGTTCCACCGTTGTTTAAGCCCTAATCACCAATTGAAAATACGCGAGCCATTTGGAATCATAATTTAATCTGCTACTAGCTACACACGTCACAATGCTTTCGACACATAACACAACACACATCTGCTAAAAATGACATGATTTTTTTTAATGAAGCAATGTTAACAAGGTTCATAATTAGGCTGTTCGTTTTAAGTTTCATTATGTTTCATATGTTTTGAAACAAAAAGAGCGTTGCACCCTCGGCATGTCGAGATACCATTCATGACTAGCACATGGATGCTGAGATCTCTAGAGTCGAGAAACCATGCATTCATGACAAGCACATGGATGCTGAGATCTCTAGAGTCAGATGGCAGCAGCTGGAAGTACACTCTAGAGTCCGATGCGTCACATGTCGCGCGGAGGGAGCTTGGAAGAGGATGCCCTCTTTTTAGCATTTAGTTTATGGACCGTGGCGATTTTTTGGAATTTTTGCTAAGACTCGCATGGAAATTTTTTAGAAAATATTTTTAATGGTCACATGGTAACTCTAGGAATTTTGTTCTCCGCACACGGCAAATTCTTGAAAATTGTTTCTTATGGTCACTTGGCATTTTCAAAACTATTTTTTTTTCAAAAACATGGCATATTTTAGATGAATTTATTATTCCCCACATGGCAACTCGAGGAATTCTGTTCTACACACCAGACAATTTTTTTAAAATTGTTTATTATGGTCACATGGCAATTTCAGAACATTTTCTTTTTTCCATGGATATGTAGCATGACAATTACATTATAGTATAGAACATGACATTTCTATTTAATTATACTGGGGTATTTTCTGCTGGTAGCATGGAATTTCATTATTTAGAGCATGGCAAGTTTTGTAATTAGACCATGGCAATTTTATTAATTAGCCCATGGCATTTTTATTTCACAAACATTGTCATTTTTGCTTCCCACTACATGGCAAAATGTACATAATTTTCAAATAGCATGTTATTACACGTAGCATGGAAAATGTATTATTTAGAATATGGAAATTCCATTAATTAGAACATGGTACTTTTTGGTGGGTAGCATGGCATTTTTCATTATTTACACTATGGAATTTTTTTAATTAGACCATGGCAAATTTATTAATTAACCCATAGTAGCTTTTTTGTAGGTAGCATGGCAAATTTATTGTACACACCATGGAAATTTTGAAAATTGTGTACCATGGCAAATTTAGTAGATTTACCATGGAAAATATATTGTATGTAGCATGTCAATTTTATAAATTAGATCATGGCAATTTATATAATTAGAACGTGGCAAATTTATTGGAACTACCATGGCAAGTTTTACATCCATGAGAAATTTAATTCCAAAATGATCGCAAATTGCATCGTTGTACAATGGCATTTTTTTAGTTTTGCCATGCTTGGAAAATGTTCATTAAATCATGCCAAGAATATATAAATTGGGCAAATCGATGAATTTTTAATGTAGTCACATGAAAAATCTATTGATTTTTTAAACTTGCCACATGGCAAAGTTTTAAACTTGACAGCATGGCAAAAAGCTAAATCTATGAATTTGCCAAAGAATCCCTCTCAGACAAATTAAAATATTTTTGCAAAATTGTGTACGTCTTCTTTTTATAAAAATATTCCAAACTTGGTGTGGCATAACATTTTTGTTGAAGCATGGCATTTTGTTTTGCGTTCGTTATAGGACACTATTGTTTTGCCGAAAATGTGTGGTAGTCTTATTCAATAGAGCATGGCTTTCATGTTTTTTTTTTTGAGGCAGAGCATGGCATTCATGTAGCCTTACATATTTGAATTTCCTATTTTTAGGATTTTCTTTTGGCCCAATGCTATTTGGCCTTTTTGCCCTATGTTTTTTTGATGAGATTTAGTTTTTCGGGTGGGCTCCTAGCCTCATCTTTTTTTTCTTCATTGGCGTTGCCCATCTTTGTTCCCTCTCCTTATCCTCAAAAAAAAAAAAAAATCTTTGTTCCCTCTCCTTCCTTCCACCGTTCGCCTGCGCCGCATCAAGTTGATTCGCTGCTCCTTCACTTCCCCCTTCTGCAGCAGCCACAACCGGTGGTGCTTCCTCCTTTTCTCCCCTCCTGTAGAACCACAACGAGTGGTGCTACTAAAGACATCATGTGATGTCCATTCTCTCTCGGAGCTACTGCACAGGAGTGCTCTTCACGCACACGCGCTGCCGTGACCCGAAAACACTGCTGCCGCGCGCGTGGCGATGACGTGCACGACAAGTGTCTCTGCGCGGGGACTACTGCAAGGCCGTGTTGCAACCGGGGGGCGATGGAGGCGGCGCTGGTCCAAGAGGCACCGCACCCCTGCTACAACTGTTGTCACGTGTTGCTACCACTGGCATCAACCCCTTGCTACAGCCGTCATCGTGTTTTGCTACAATGCAGAAACATGCGTCGCTTTTTTCTTGCTACAACCAGCCGCCAACCTGCTACAACCGGCTTCACGTTTTGCTACAATCGACGCCACGTTTCTCTACAACCGACGTTGTATTTTTCTACAACGCTGAAACAGGCCTCGTGTTTCTTGCTACAACCAACCACCACCCTGCTGCAGCCAACTTCATATTTTGCTAAAACCGGCACCTCGGTTTGCAACAACCGGCGTCGTGTTTGCATAGCCGGCGTCATGTTTTTGCTACAACCTATGTCTCATCCTGTCGAGTTATGCTACAACCGGCGTCGCACCAACAACTGGGTGGGTGCTATGACCCGTGATCGGCGAAGCTACGATGGTGGCCCGACGCCCACCGGATATGCTACGTGAGACATCATAGATGTTGCAACCGCCCATCAGGGTTGCTACTACCGTGCCTGGTGACGCTATGGCGGCCACACGTTGCTGGGGCGGCGATGACCCCGGTGCTGCAACGGATGAGGGCAGGGGCGGCGACGATGATGACCAAACGTGCCGGGGACGGCGGCGCCCCCATGCTGTAACAGATGCGGCAAGTGCTGGGCAAGCGCTGCAACGATGACGACGACGACCTCATGCCGCCGACGACGACCTGCTGTAGCATGCCGGGGGCGAGCGCGGGGACACGGGCGGTCGGCGAGCGCAGGTGGCGTGGGCGGCCGAGGACGAGCAGGTGCGTTGGTCTCTCTCCCCTTCTTTTTTTCTCTGCTATTTTTGCTGTGAGGTGGAGGAAGGAATCGTAGTGCATGTCCATGTCAACGGGCGCACAGCCTTGGCCATACTAGATCGATCAATCAATTAGTTATTCAGAACAATCCAAGTGCATGTCCATGTCGAGTTTCAAAAAAAAAAAAGTGCATGTCCATGTCCTCCAACACGAGATCATGAACTCATCAAGTCCAAGTCTAACACGTCCTTCCGTCGGAGCAAACAAGGACACCAATTACCGTCCATAATTTTTGTATATAACCCTCAGCCGTGAGATCCAGGGGATCGATCAATAAGCCAAGTTCCAGCCGGAGATCAACCTGCAAGTAAACCACATATATAGAAACGATTACAGGACCGCTGCCGGAGATCGAACGGCTAGACGGCGATAGGCGCCACTCACCACTACTCCTCCATTGAGCCGGAAAGAAAAGCAACATCGGATGCCTGCGTCCAAGTACTCGCGCTGGCAGCTATCGTCGGCGGCTTCACCCTCATCGCTGCCACAATATTCTGCCTGGTCCAGACCTTCGGCATATCGCCCTCCTACTCGGTCACCATTGATTCTGTCTCCGGCCTGTGTGCTGATCTTGGCATGTACGTCGAGGTGTCCTACCGCGATGTCTTGCTCGCCACTAGCTCCACTTTGATGCAACAGATCTGTGCCGGGCCGAGGGACGCGGTCAAGCACCCCTTCATCGCGAGGGGCGCCGGGGTGGTCATACCAGGGCCCCTACTAGATAGCCTCGCAATGGACATGCTTAGTGGGGTGCCCGAGTTTGATGTCAAGCTCCATGGACCCAGCCCAAGAAAGCTCGTGTGGCCATGCGGGCCTAGGATGGTCGGAGACGCTGACACCCTAAGAGCAGAGTGCGGAATGTATCACTAGTCCTAGCTCGGTCTCATGTTTATTTCTACTAGGTAGTAGTATTATCTATATGAATATGGTGTGAGTGTTCACTAGCAGTATGTTTTATTAGTCCTAGTTCGACCTCATGTTTAATTATGGGTACTATTATCTATATGAATATGGTCTGAGTGTTATTATTCGATGTTCTAAAAATCTAACCATTGCATGTAGTATGATGTTGCTGCACATTAGCGTGTCTCATTATTGTTGAACCAAATCAAGTCTTCTTTATGTGTGTTTTGAACTTCTTCTTTTTTTTGAAAAATTAAATGTGTTTTGAACTTGAAGCTGTGTGTATCTATCTATGCGGAGGCTGCGTTTGTTCTCATAACAGATGTGACGCCTAGATGCGGTGTTTCGAGTCAATACAAATTCCTTTAATTGAAAGAACATTCCTATGTTTATCTTGACATCACTTTAATTAGTTTAATTTTAATATAGTATATTGAGTAATTTATAGTTTGTACCCCCTAAATGTTTAGTTTGGTTACAACAACTCATTAATGTATGTGCGTCATTTAGAACATCAATGATACATATATTCTCTTTTCAATATTTATATCAAACTGATAGGATGCGCCAGCAATGTAAGACTGATGTGGTGCGAAACATAGACTTTGCCTACGCCTTCATCGAAAGCATGAAACTGAAGGACATAGTGAATCACATTAGCATGAACCCATACATCAACACAAGATCCAATGCAAATCACATTGTTTTATAGAACTGAAGCTGGTCCTATTCCACATTGTTATGAACCTTTGCAACTGCCAACCACTGGGTAGCTTCTTCATTCTTCAGTCCCATCTTGTTCAACAGTCCCACAAGCTCATGATCTGGATCCAGATGCCTCCGCCATGAAACCTTATGTGCTCATGCATAGTTAACATAGCCTGAGCAAATGTTATTGAAGCTAGTTGCATGGTAGATTAAGTCTTAATCGCAATAAATTAATATTAATTGCAACGAATAAGTGTGTTGCATAATTGTGGGGATGAAGCTTAAATGGTAGAATGCTTATTTCGCTCATAAGAGGCAGGGATATCGATACCTCCCATCTCTGCAATATATAAACGCGTTCACCAACATAATGTAAACTAAATGATAACCCACACATTGCTTCGGGCAACGGTTGCAATATGATATTAGATTATTTGGAACATGAATATTTGGATGAATAAAATGAGAACTAATACTAAAAATACATATGATTTATTGTTTTCAATTATTGACGTAGGGTTTTTTCATGCAAGTTTGGATAATGAGGTGGCATGTGTGCATGTTAAGAAAAATATGTTAGCGGGGTTAGCAATTTAGATATAGATGATCAATCATACTTTTTTTGAACACAATCAATCACTAGTAGAATGCCCGTGCGTTGTCACGGGCTTTTGAAATATTTTGCTCAAGTTATATATAAAGATGATGCATGTTAAATTTCACAGGTCCGTCAGCGTTACGTCAGTGCTTATGTGAGATGATATTTCTAAGACATCATACGAATCCATCACTTTTTATCTCTGATGAACAAAAGTGGAACTTATGGAAATACAAAGAATATTTTATAGTGCATTATATAAACATATATAATATATTTAAGCAAAAGTCAGACAACACATTTTTTATTTGTAATAAAAAACTGGATACTGCTAATTACATATAAATATATAAACATATACTCCCTCCGTAAAGTTTTATAAGAACGTTTAGAGCATCTACAGCCGGACTTTGCAAATCTGGCCCCTCAAACGTCCGCAACGTAAACCGATCTTTAAGAGGAGCTAGTCCGGCTCCGCCGTGCCCATGTCCGGCAGCCGGCTGCACTCCCCAGAGTGTTGGTCCGGTCGCCGTCAAGATAGAGTAGGCATGGGACACGAGCCGGCTCACGGGACTCAAGGCGCCGCCGTCTCCCATGTCCTATTCTTCTTCGTCGGAGCCCGGAACCCAGACGGTGCCGGTGGACGTCAGGTCAATGATGGATCCGTCCTGGGACGAGCCGCTGACATCCACCATGACGCGGTTGCGGCGCCCGGACTGGTGCACCATACGGGGCGCCGGAGAATGCGACTCCGCCTCGCTGACGTCCACCGCCGCGAGGGCTGCTGCCGCTTCCCGCGCCCGCTCCCTCGCGCGGCGGGCACACCGCGCCATGTTTGCGTCGGACGGCAACCATGGCGCGTCCTGCTGCTCCGCGCGCCAACGGAGGGGTTGCGCGTCCGCCACCGCATTCGGACGCTAGGCGGACCGCACCGCCTCTGGTGAGGCAGCGACGACACATCTAGCGCCGGATCCATGCGCCATTTGGGTAGACGCAATGGATTCCCGACGGAAGGAGTCCGCGCGCTGCCTCGCACGAGCCTCGTCCCGGAAGCGGCGGAGCGCAAGCCGAACGGCCATCTCCTCCTCGGGACCGCGTGGGGTGAGCTCGGGGTCGCCGGATCTGGAGGTGAAGGACTCGGATCCGCTACCCGCCATGTCGGAGACGGCCGAAGATCGGTGGAGGTGAGCTTGGGTGGCGGAGGGGAATGGAGTGAAGTGGCTAGGGTTTGATTCGGCGAGCGGATGGGGAGGAATATATGTGGGGTCTGGTGGGCCAGCGTGGGCCGGGTCCGACATGGCGGGCGTGCCTGGGCATCCTCATATTCGCCCCATATTTGGGCTGGATATGAGGGGTGTCGGTCAGTCCAGGCGTTTGAGCCCGTTTGAGGCACCCGGCTGGCTCCAAATTTCGTGACCGGTCAGACCGGGCGGCCCGCCCGGGCGTTTGAGGGTGGTTTGGGTGCCCGCTGTAGATGCTCTTAGAATTCACGTTCATTTCTCGTTACATATAGAAACTTCATCCATTTTCAATTTTGCCCCTCGCTGGCTCACTCGCTTCACTCACTCGTTCCCCACTCTGTCGTCCAAATCCCTAGCTCGCCTCGCTCCGCTGCTTGCGTCGTCGCCGCTCGCCTCTCTTGCCCGCGTCGCCGCCGCCGTCTCGCCTCCCTCTCGATCGCGTCGACGTCGCCGCTCGCCTCCATCTCGCACGCGTCACCGCCGCCGCCTTCCTCTGACGTCTTCGCCGCTCCCTCTCACCCACGTCGCCTGCGCCAGCGAGGTCGCCACAAGATTGTTTTTTTACCAAAGCGGGGGCGAGGAGCAGCTGGAGAGCTGTGCCGATGGCTGGATCTGAAGTGGCTGGACGTCCCCGCCTTGAGGATGAGCGGGAGGAGCAAGAGCACCTCTGAAGATGGGGAGGAGTGGAGGCGGCGGTTCTGAATTTGAAGATGGTGACGTGAGGAGTAGCGGGAGGATCAATCGGCGACGGCCTGGCTGCATGGGGTACACCCTCCCCTTCGTCTCCTATGGCGTCGTGGCCATCCTGCTCGACGACGAACATCTACTCGAGGACATCCTGCTCGGCGATGCTCCTCTTCGCCAGCATCTCCAGCGCGTGGTGAGCTTCCCCTGTCTACTGCCTTTACTCGTGGTTGCAGGATTTGGTTCAGATTTGGAGTACTGCTTGGGTACAGATTAGGAGTAGGGTGCAGTTTATTTGTATGAGTATGGGTACAAATTAGGAGTAGGAGATGTAGTTGTAGGCACAGTTTTAGTAAAATTTCAGAAAACATAGTGCGAGTGTTTTACTCCAGTAATCTTGCTTGAAGTAAATTTCAGTAACTTCAGTAGTCTTGCTTGAAGTACTTTGAAAATATACTCAGAAAATGTACTGCTTGTACTGCTGATCTTGCAGATAGGAGGAGAGTTCTTGTATTCAGAGCAGTTGTTGATCTGCAGCAACTCTAGGAGTAGGATTTAGGATAATCATAGTTTTAGTTTGCCAAGCAGGGAGTATAGTTTAACTGGAAATCAATCAACTACTACTTTGAACTGGAAATCAACCTCTGTACTGATGTTAGATTGATTGATTGTAACTAAAATTGAAATCCATCATGGCAATTTAAGCACACACATCATGGCAAATAATATTAGACCCATTATTTGATTTCTTTCATTATGTTAATTTAAGCACACACATTAATCTGAGCACTACAATGGTAATTTAAGCACACGAAAGAAAAAAAGAATACTTTGAATGTATAAATGCAGAGACTTTGCAAGTGGGCTTCATCTAATATTGTACGGTTGCTGTTTTTTTTTTTGGACAATTACTGAACGGTTTGCGCATAAATGTCGAACCATCCAGCCTAACGCAGAGAATTCACTGCCCTTATATAAGAAAAAAAATATTCAGTTCTTCGACCACACAAGCCCAAGAACGGTTCACACCTTCTTATTCTAATTTTTCTAGTCCTAATAAAACAAGGAGACACGCTACAAGCATTTCTGCTCAGAGAAAGGGTGGTGCAGACCTGATTTACATGTGTATATCCGCAACAAGGGCTCGCTGGTGAATATAGCAAGAAAGGCCTGAATTCATTTATGCTATTTTATTGTATCATTCTGCAGTAGAACACACACATGAGTATATATACTAACAGTGTATCAAACTGAATGGAGGAAACCAAATATTAGACACTCGCACTGCTCGTGGCAAACTCTGGATCCTAGTGGAAAACAAAGTATCTGGCTGGAAAGGCAATAATAGATCTTGATATAGTAGACCACAACGTTGAAATAATGCAATCTTATGCAAAAGTAAGATGGGCAGAGTATTGGGGAATTATGAAAAAAGCCATCATATAATCTTCAAAATTATGTCCATGAACATATTATAACCCAATAAAAGGGAGAAGGAAAATACAATATTGCAATGTTCAATATATTTTATCATTGGTCAGTGAGGTATAACCGAAATAATCGTTCTGGTGAAAGTACGTGCAAGATAATAAAGTACTTCTCCTTCTCAGAAGCATGTATACTTTGAGCCTTTAGAGCCTACATTTGTTCTTGTACTTCACTGTATGAAATGTATTCGGACATTGGCATATATCATGCATGCTTTGCACCTATAGTTTTGATCTACCCACATGTTCCATTGTCTGAATATAGAAATTAGTACGAAAAATGAAAAGTTGAAAACAAAGTAAGATGGCAAGTCTTCTACCTAGATTTGTTTGCCATCGCCACTGCTTGATGGCCCACTGTTCGATAAAAAGATTAGGAAGTAGAGATAGTATATACTCTATATCTCAGGGAATGTAAGAGATGAGTTACAAGTGTGTTCAACGTGTGTTACAGGCCAACAATTATATCAGAATCTCATATTACACATTTCAAAGTATACTGTGTGACACATATATTGCACTACATAGTTCTTGTTTATTTCTTGTCACCTATTTGTTATATCTAACAATAGGATTTTCTAGATCAACTCCCCGCATAGACCCGCATCGAGGGAGGAGGACGCAGAGGCCAGCATCAATGAGCGGGTGTGGGTGCACATCCTCACCGCTGACCACAAGTGCTGCAAGAAACCTTGGGTAGAATTCGCTGCTCCACTGGTATGAGCAAATCAAATATTGCTTCCTTCTCTCTGTCTGTTGTCTGCTAAAGTAGCTAATAGATCGCTTCAGAATGCTATGAGCTTGGTTATTTTATATCGTCTGCTAATGTTAAGCAAAGAATGAATGATGTAGAGTGTTACATGTACGCAACAACGTTTTACTTAGATGTAGTAGATGATTAATTACAAAACAGCAAAAGAATAATATACATAAGCAATCTACCAAAAGGAAAAATAATATAAACTACAAGTAATACTCCGATGCAATATTATTAATATTTGACTTTTTGTATAAACATAATAAAGCTCAGTTGCTAACAACCAAAGATAAAGATTTTAGTCAAAAAAACAAACCAAAGAAAAAGATCTGTACAAAAACCCCGAAGAGCAGCAAATTATCTGTAGCATAAGAGTAAATGCTCTGCCATATTCAAATCCCGCCAGTTTATTAAGTGCGGACTTCAGCCTGTAAGGACTTCCTTATAGACGATGTTCTTCATCGAGGTCTGTAAGGACACGGTCGGTCTTTTTCGCTTCTTTGGATTACTGTTTTGCTTCTTGCCCTTCTCCTTCTCCTTCTCCTTCTCAATGAGGATCTTTATGTTTCGCTTTGTGGTGGTTCGAGACAACGCGACATAGAGTTGACCATGAGAGAACACCGGATTAGGTAGGTACACGCCAACAATCAGGATGGTCTGCCCTTGAGCCTTGTTAATTGTCATAGCAAAGCTAAGCCTTACAGGAAATTGCTCCCTCTTGAACTTGAATGGAAACATGTCGTTGTCAGACGGGCATAGGGGTATTCGAGGAAGGAAGACCCTCCTACCCGCGTGTTGTCCAATCACGATTTCTGCGTCAATGGCGTTCCTCTCGAAACCTCGGACCACAAGCCTCGTCCCGTTACACAGTCCATTAGCCGGATCAATGTTCCTTAGAAGTATGACAGGGCAGTTCAGCTTCAGTTTGAGTGCATGCGGGGGCAGACCGTTGGGAGTCAATCCGTTCAGGAACTCGGGAGCGTAGTAGCCATATGGGTCGTCCTCCGCACTGTCAAAGCTATGGTAGATTACTTCTTCTCCCTGAAAACGCTCTATCATGTGTATGTTTATCTTGTCGACATTGTCGTTTGTCGTGGAGAGTATTGCGCGAGAAGTCATGTAATTCGGATCAGTCATGTTGTCATCTAGACTCGGAAATACATGGTCAATCAGCTTCTCCAGGTCGTCAACCTCGCCTGTAGACGGCACACAAATATCTTCAGGGAGTCGTATGTTGCCTTGATCGTCAGTTTCCTCGGTGCCATTGCCAACCCTTAGCAAGTAATCCGCAAACCACGTGTCATTATGAGCCCTCATGTTGGTGACGAGCCTTAGCTGGCGCATACCCTTCCAGAGATGAGAACTTCTAAGGGTTGCATCGATTATCTGACCCCGGGACCCCCTCCTGACGACCGGAAGCACCTGCCTGAAGTCTCCGCCAAAAACAACAGTCTTTCCTCCAAAGGGTCGGTCCCGTCTTCCCATGATGTCGCGCAAGCTGTTGTCCAGTGCCTCGACCGCCTGTCGCTTAGTCATGGTGGCCTCATCCCATAGTATCAATGAGGCCATCCTTAGCAGCTTGGCGGTCCCACTCTGCTTGGTGGAGCTGCATGAGGCACCATCGTCGCAGCTCAATGGGATCTTGAACCTCGAGTGGGCAGTCCTGCCTCCAGGCATGATAGAAGCGGCGACACCCGACGTCGCGGTAGCAATAGCGATGTTGCCCTCGCTTCGAACCTTGGCGAGTAGCACCCTGTACAGGAAGGTCTTCCCTGTACCTCCCGGGCCATCAACAAAGAATACACCCCATCACCGCGGTCAACTGCCGCTAGTATCTCGTCATATGCAACCCTCTGCTCGAAGTTTAGCGACGATGCCAATTTAGTGTCGTTCACGTCAAACTCGACGGTGGATTCCTCGATCACCTCTCTGGCCTCGCCCCCGGTTGGGTCAAACGCATCGTCGATGCTTGGAAGATCGAAATCAACTATGTCTTTGCCCATGGACTGCAACATACCCCTAATGTCAAGCAACACCATCTGCTCCACCTCATTCGGGCATGTGTGTGATCGATGGTAGTCATCAGACATAGGCTCCAGGTGCCTATCCCATAAACCGCGCACGTCGCCTGGCTCGCAATGCACCAAGATTGTTACAAAGAGCCTCCTTAGCGAACATGGCATCGCCCACTGCTCTGCCTCAGTAAGACAATCGTCGAGCGTGTTGTCTGCCTCAATGAGTCCCAACCTCTCAGCAGCCTCTCGAAAGCTCCCACATAGCCTGCCGTCCACGGTGAGCAGGTCCTCGAAGGATGTCTTGCCCGGAACATGGTTTAGCAACACACGCAGATAGTATCGCTCCCCCTCGGCAGGATTGGCAGACACGATTCGACCTATTTGATAATGCTCCACCCGCGGCTTCCAATACTTCTTACCCTTCTGCCATGTGAAGCTTCCAGGAAAATCCTTGTACAATATATGCCTAGCCCACGGGTGGTCTTGGTTAGCCTTGAAATACTCTGTCTACATGGATTTGGAAGCATTCTCAGAGGCGACGACGTCGGTCAAGTGAGCTTGCTCATTGAATGCCACCCTGTGCATATTCGGGAGATGAAGAGGCAACTGTAGGACAGACGGGGAGTTGGCACACAAGGGGAAGCCAAATATCCTCCACATCGCCTCCGGAGGAGTAACCCACCTCGCGTCTACGTATCTTTTGATCTCATCAATGTTACCATCGGCGTCGGGCTGGTCGATGCTGAAAGAAGCCCTATCATGGCCCTTGTATATGTACTTGTAAAGGTATTTGAGGGCCTTTATGCTGGAGCAGACCTCAACGTTGATGTGGCAATTGAACATCCGCAGAAGGTAAGGGTTATAAGGCATGACCCATCTGTTATCCAACATCTTACCCCAGACCTTAGCCTGCCGACCATTGTCTCGACGACGATAAACTGGGTATGAGTCCTTGCCCTGTGCCGTGTTTTCATTGAACGGCCGCGGGTATCTGCACTTGCACTCGTTCTGTTGCATGCTCACATTTTTGGGGTTGAGAGCACCGCATGGTCCGTGCATCATATGTTTGACCACCAAGGCGTGGAGTTCAGGATACATCTGCTTGTCTGGGAGCTCGGCGGAAATGACTCGGTCGTACTGCTCCGGAACGACAAGCTTATAGGCAGAATCCATGATCAACAGAAAGTGTGCGTGGGGGAGGCCCCTCTTCTGGAACTCGACTACGTATACATAAGCGATAACAACACCCAGGATATTCTTCTTGAACAACATCTCTTTCATAGCCTCTAGCTTGCCATGGAACACACGAGCCACAAGATCAGGTCGGTCTTGCGCTGTCTGACCAGGAAACAACTCATTCGATATCTCTTCCCAGTTAGGGTTGCAGGTCATGGTCAAGAAGATGTCAGGCTTCCCGTAGGTATGGACAATTGCCATGGCATCCATATGCCTCCGCTTCATGTCACGGTCGCCACCTGGGTACGTTCCAGGGAGCACTATCCTTACTCCAACAGCGCTTGCTCGGGTCTCCCCGGATGTGATTGCATCAACAACTCCTTTATATAGGTCGGCACGGATCTTCGTCTGGTTCTTCCTGTACCATTTCAACCTACAACTCTCAATCTTGATGTACATGTCCACCACCCATTGCTGGAGCAATCGTGCTCCACAGAGTATGGGATTGAATATCGCAGGCCGTGTCTGCAGCCTGTAACAGTAGTAGTCTCTCACGGAGACGCATAACCTGCTATTCCCCTCTGCACATGGATGAGTAACGCGGAAATTAGTATTCATATGAGAATTATACTATTCATCAAAACGACAGAATACGCATAAGGCATACCTGCATCCTCATCATCATCATCACGGCTACCTCTTGGTTGTTGCACAACTGGCCAAGGGACATCACGTTTAGGTAGTTTCGGATGCCAACCGAGCTCCCCCCTTGGGTAGAAGAGTGGGTAAGAGAGCGGGTCATATGAGCCATCCGTCACATGTATACCGTGCCTCTGGTTGTCGTTCCCGCAAAGTGTAATTCTACGATCGAACCTCTTTGCTAGGTCAGTGCCCTCCACCCAGATTGCAGCGACCTCAGATGACACCGGTCTATTATACTTCCGTTGGTCTAGCCTCTGGTCCGTGTTGAGGTCTATCCTGTAATCGTCGAGGTTGTCCCTGTGCGCACCCAAACTCCTAAACTGCTGGGAGTACGGGTTTTCCCTAAGTATGTCGACTAACTTTCTGACAACATTCTGGTCCAATTGCTTGGTGGCAGCCTTGCGATGGGTTAGGCCTGGGTCGTCGTCGTAGAAGTACAACTGTAGATGCTCTGGACGGGATGTTGGCCCGAAGGAATGAACGTTGTGGTAGATGGTGCCGTGCGCCCGGAACGTGTACACCCCAGACTTCATGTTTGTGTAGTTTTCATCGAGGCTGACGCCGAGGGTTGTGAAGGAGAAGTGGCCGTTGAAGAATCGTATGTTCTCCCGAAAATGCCTAGAGTCCGCATCCGTGCTGGACCAAAGCCTCATTAGCTACGGGATGGGCTCCGGTTCCTTCAGCTCGATCTGCCCATTGCGACAGCAGAATCCCGGGGCCTCGGACTCAAATTTCTTGGCCTTGCAGTGGTCGCAGTTCGCGGCGTGCTTCAAGATGTGTGTGTTGTCTGGGAGGTTTGAGTAGACATAGTCCAATGGATCATGGTCGATATAGGTATTGTCACTTGAGTCTTCCACTTCGTCGTGCTCCATGTCATCAGCATCTGAGCCTGCAGGCAATGTTTCTAATTAGTGTGATACTCCCAACGTGAATGTGAAATGGTAACAGTGTGGATCTTGCTCAAACGGGTGTACATACCTTCACCAGCAAACAGGTAATACTCCTCGTCAAGGAGGTTGTCAGGGTTGGCATTATCATTCATGAGACCACTAAGGTAAGCGTCCATGTCGTCTGCCCAGGTGCCAAACGAATAAATGAGGGTTCAGTCTCAAGGGACGTAAGGAGAGTTAAGGATGGGAGTGTTACCTTCAGTTCTGATTGTGTACTCCGGCGAGCTAGATGAGGTTGAGGCACCGTGTGCTTCAACTCCGGTAGGTTGTCCCGTTGAGCTCGTTCCCGGTATGGCGATGGACCTGACGGTTCGGGTCTTTACCCTACCTGCAAAGCTTTCATTACGACGATCTAGCAGAGCCATCCTCTCACCACGTGGTACCTGCGTACATGATTTTCGCTTGCCAATTTTCTCCTGACGCTTCTTCGCCGCCATACTTCCCTTGCAAGCTCGCTCTCTCGTCCTACGCTGAGCTCTGGACTCATGCCTCTGCTCGTCAGCTCCATTATCCGCTATTGTTAGCGGATCACTGGTTTGCTGGTCGGCACTTTTTAGGTGCTCGTTGATATTGATGAGGTTGCCCTCTACAGCACCATCACCTATGGTTCTGCTTAGGTAGGCACCTGCAACATTTTCGAATTATCATAAATAACTGATGAATGATTACAAAATGAAAGTTGATCGTTGATGGGATAACTACCATCGGTTTCGATGTTGCGAATGTATGTGGGGGCCGACGTGACGGTAGGAGCACAATCTATTTGTTCACTGTCCGATTGTTGCCCAGGATCCAACATGACGATATTATTGTCCATGAAGTTGGGTGGCATCGGATCCTCGCCCATGATGCCGCTCAGGAATGCCTCCATGTCATCTGCGACATCGTTGAGATGGTAAGCAAAAGAGGGTACAACTGAATTTTGTGTAGAAGACTGTGACAGTAGCCAATTCTTACCATCGGTACCGACAGTGTACGTCGGCATGGTCATCGAAGGGCCGCCATCTAGACACACAGCTTCGGCCCGAAAGACGGGTGGTGCGTGAGGGTTGAAAGCGTGAGAGTCGGACATTGTGCTAGTTAGATCTGGACGTGGCATTGCGATCGATTCAGCACACGGGGTGTTTTTCTTTGCAGCATACTGTGCCTTTCTCTTTGCACTTGACTCCCCCTTCTCATCCGAAGTCATGCTTTCTCGGTGTTGCATGCGCCATTCTCGCTGCTTTTGATTTTTTTTCTTGAACATCGATCGCTCCGTCATCCACTTTCTTCTGATAATTTGCTCGCCTCCGCGCGTTTGTCTGCTCCCTTTGCCCGTCTGTTAAGTTACAATTGCGTTCTTTATCACGTTGCCTCCTAGCTAGTTTTTTATCACGAATGACACCAGATGTGAGTGTAGTTGAAGGAGGCAATACTGCATCATCATGTGACAATGATGTATAGCTGGACCTAGTTGGGTTGGCTGGTTAAACAACAGTGTGAAAACATAATCAGAACTTCATTGTTCAACAAGAATGAAGGTAGTAGAATCTTCTCAATCTATCTATCGTTTACTTTATACATACCCCCTCCGTTCCTTTACATAAGGTGTATTTGTTTTTTCAAAAGTCAAACGAGTGAATGATTGTCCGATTTTTTTTGAAAAATATATCAATATCTACAATAGAAAGTTTATTTCATTTGATCCATCATGAAAGGCCATTCCATCTGTAGGTGATATGTATTGCAGATATTGTTGTTTTATTCTATAATATTGGACAAAGATTCAAATGGTTGACTTGCACGAAAATATATTAACCATATATTCCGAAACGGAGGGAGTATATACTATCATCGTACTGGTGAAACATACAATATGGGTACCTGATATCGTAAGGGCTGGCAGATTTTCATGTAGATGCTTGACGGCGGCCTCCTCTTTTTTCTTTCGATAAGCAGCTCGCCTCCGAGCATTTATCTGCTCCTTTTTTTTGTCAAGGTCCACAGAGGTTGGTTGATACCCATTAGTGATATCACCGAGAGGGGGCCGGATCACATTTTGCACATCTGCTTGTAGATTGATGGTAACCTCGTCATCTTTCTTCCGATAAGCTGCCCGCCTCCGCGCGTTTAAAAGCTCCCTCTTTTCCTCCTTATTATGTTGCATGCTAGCTAGTTCTTTGTCATTGAAGCAGCAAGATGTGAGAGTAGTCGAAGCAGCAAAAGTACGATGTATTAATTGTTCATCGTATTGATTAAAAATTAAACAATCATACCAGACATTGTAAGGGAAGGTTGATTTTCACCCTGGAGCTTGACCGCACCATCCTATTTTTTCTTCCGATAAGCAGCTCGCCTCCGGGCGTTTATCTGCTCCCTTTTTTCGTCTATCAAGTTACTTTTCATAGTTTGTTTGGTGACATTCATGACAGATCCTATTGTCATGTGCTCGGATGTTGCATCGGACACGGGTAAAACTTCTAAGGCATCACGAGCAGGAGCATTAATACCCACATGCATTCCTACATCTCTATGAGACGCATCTAGAGCTACTGGAACAACACAAAAGCCATAAGCTGGGTTAATATATGCAAATAAACCCCTCTAAGCACAATTCAGTTCACATCGAAAGACGTATCAGGTAATACCATTTGAACTTTGTGCTACATCTGTGGCACAAACTTGTGTGAGACAACTGGGAGGCACAAACGAAGCTTCATTACATATGACTGAGGTTGCTCGGTTGTCTGCTTGATGTAAAAATAACAGGTATTGGACAGAACGAGTCAGTTTACTGCTAACCGAACTGCGTCAAATATTCCTTATGTCTAATACTTACCTGAAATCAGATGGGAAGGTCGTTGAACATTTGTGCTATCACCATCAGTGTGTTGGGGAAGAACTGGCTGTTCGGTCTGTTCAAGTATCATCCGTTCTGAAGGTTGTTCATACAAGTCGCACGCTTGATCCATTAGATTAATTGATCAAGTCTGTGAGGTATAATTGATCACATAAAATGCATAAAATATGATTACTATATCCGCACAGCCTCATACCTGGACTACTTGGGTAAATCTCATCAATATCGTGAGCTACGGGCTGAAGGTTATAGTCGTCAACATTTGTCCCCTCCATCTGATCTGCAACAACTTCAGTACTCACAATCTCATTATGCGCAGGGGATGGTGCTTGACATGTATAGCAAGTTTTATAGCTGAACATATACCTGGAGGTACATCTAACGCTGTCATTGGTTCCGTTGCCTTGCTTTGTGGATTCCCCATATGTACCTATCAATCGCCAGCAAAAAAACTCTTACTGATAAACTGACTTTGTGAATTGATTTTGCAAACAGATAAGTACAGATTGTTAAAGGCTGCTGAAGATCAGAAACACCTGTTGTGTGTAAGTTTGAGCTCTACTCTGGAATTGCTTTGATCGACTATCAATTAGTATTGGCAAATGCAGCTCTGAATGAATGATTGCTTTCATACGACACAACTGGTGAATTCTTGTCTTCTTTGGGTATGTAATTTCTGAAGAAAAAAGGTGGGTTTCCAGTAAAAGCCATATAGAGTCTGCTCAATTGGTTGAGCAAGGTTCTGGGCGCACACATCCTGGGCGCACACATCCTCATTGTGATTTTCTTTCGAGTCAATTGAATAAAATTTCTTCAGTCCGACGGCCGTTCACACACAGGTTTAATTGGACGGGCGTTCTACCAGTTTGCTATGCTACAGATCGTGCCAAAGTATTTGAAGATAGCTAGGGTTTATCAGGTCCATTACTAAAGTTTGTATATTTGTATATTCCAGTTGTATGCATGATGGCCGTACACAAACACATGTGTACATTTTTCCTGTAGCACGAAAATGATCATGATAGTTTCCTGTAGCCCAGTTTGTAATGAACGGAGATGCATGATGACCGTACACAAACACGCGTGTCCACCTGATGAGATTCATTTGGCAGCGAGATTCCTGTAGCCCAGTTTGTAATGAACGGAGATGCATGATGACCGTACACAAACACGAGCGTCCACCTGATGAGATTTATTTGGCAGCGAGATATTTGGCAGCGAGATCTGCTCAGCATACCTGGGGGTTGAAACCGCCCTGCCCTGGAGGTGGCAGCGGCGTCTCCACTCGGACGTCGTGGGCGGCGATCCCGTACCACGGCGGCAGCGAGAGACGCCGCTCCCGGAGGTCGGTGTCGGTGGCAGGTAGATGGAACGAGATCGCGGCAGATCGTACGTCGGCGGCGGCAACGAAGCTCTCCCGTACGCCGGCGGCGGCAAGCAGCGGCGGCAACGAAGCTCTTCGTTCGATGGGATCGAGAGGAGCGGGTTTTGTGCGGGGTGGGTTTTTTTTGGTGCGTGCGTAGGGGGGACTGGAGACGAAAAAAAACCAGACGAAAATAAACCGGTGAGGCAATCCCACCAACTGAGACATTAGGAGTAGAGATACTTCTGGGTATGTGTACATCGATCGGGGTATAGCACGTTCAAGTATAGTATAGGACATTTTTTTTTTCTCTGGAAAGTAGTAGGGAAACGTTTGCTGCCGGCCTGCCGGCCGAAGCGTTGTGCCGGACGCCTCGGCACGCACTGCTGCTCACGGGCCCATGTGGCCACTCGCCCTACCCACGCGCGCCACGTGGCTGGGGATCCACGCAACTGTCATCTCCCCCGTGACCTTATCCTCTCCAGTCGCACCGCGATCCCTTCTTCTCCCCTGCTTCCGCACCATCGACGGCGAGGTATCGACCATGGCGCGTCCCACTGCAACTCCGACTCTGCTGTTTTTTGGAAGCAGGACTGCATGGGGACACGGTGACGGCTTGGGAAGTTCCCATCGGCATCCATCGACGGCAGGGAAATGGCGACCTCCAGTGCTGGAAACCATGTCGCGCAATGTTGCGGTGCTGCTACCAGCGACGGTGGAGAAGGTACGACGGTCGTGATCAACAAGTTGTACGTTTTGCTGGAACCAAGACTATGGGTGCTACAACCGGCTATGGCGGAGCTACCACCGGCGATTTTTTTGCTACAACCATGTACGGATTAGCTGTGACCCGGGTCGGCGGCGACAACATTTGCTGCAACCGTTATCGTTTTTGCTACTACCGGCGTCGTTGTTTGCTACATGCTTCACGGTTTAGCTGCGATGTGCGACGACAGCGGCAATGTTTTTGCTACAAACGCCGCTGGATTTTGCTACATCCGTACATGGTGTCTGAGCATTGAAGTCAGACCTACACTCTGTGTTGTTGCGGTGGAGTTGTGACAGTTGACATCCAATCTAAGATCTGAGAAAAACAGGACTGCACATCCTTCTCACCTGCTTCTATTTGCAAAATTACTGCACGGAAGCCTCGGCATAGAAGAATCTTGGTCTTCACGTTGTACGGCAAGCTGGTCCGGAGAGGGGAGGGGAGGCGGCGGAGGGCTGGAGATGGATCCCAGCTAAATCGAATGTCATCAACAGAGATATCAAAATCATCTGAGGGCAAAACCTCGCGACTTTCGATGACAATACTCTATGGTCCAATAAAATAGCCGAGTAGCTAGACTATGGTGGAACACAATATTCTGTAAACCAGCGAATGATCTGGTAAAGATATTTTTCCAAACAAATGGTAGAAGAAGTCTCTCCTTGAAGGCCACACAACTGTAGATTATTACACAGCCATGTTGTAACACCCCACTAATCTAGCTACAGTAATCCCACATGATCAGTGCCATGTCATTATGATTATTATAATTAAAATGCAATTAAAGAAATAATCCAACTTCAATTCAAATTTAAAATGTAAGTCAAATAAAAACTTCTTCAAATAATTAAACAAAATAGTTCATATTATTGCAAATATTCCCAAGGCAATTATAAAAATAAAATCAACATTAATTGAATTATTTAAATGACTCTAACATCATGAAACAGTACCAAAACAGCACCATTTAATCCATTCCCATTTAATAAAAATTCAAATGAAATCAATCTACCTCCAAACCTTTTTCTGGCAGTGATATATATTGCCTAGTATTTAATTGGACAAGTCTCATATTTTACAAAATGGAAATGGTGGTTAAACATTTTTGCAAAATGAAAAGAAGTAAAATAGAAGAAAAGAAAAATGAAAAAGAACAGAACGCACTGTTGGACTGGGCTCTACGTGCACACAGTGCGGCCCAACCCAACAGCGCCGGCCTTTCCCTAACCTCTCGCCCGCGCGCGCGCCCGACGCCGGCTCGCCGTCCCAGCCGCGCCCGCTCGCCCCCGCGTCGCTACAGGGCGCCGCGGTGGATTAGAAGGCCACCGCGACCACCCTGGCCCGCCCCGAGATCTTTTCCCCCTTCCCCACGCGCTGCTGCAGCTCCTCTCCGCCATGGCCGCCGCTGCCTTCGTCGTTGCTTCGCCGCCTGCGTAGCCACCGCCTCGCCTCGCCGCCGTGCCAGATCGAACCGCCGTCGTCCGCTACCCCTCCCCGTGCCACTGGACGACGCCGGGAAGCTCTGCAGCGAGCGCTACGACCTCGCCTTCCCCTCTCGGACGCCGGAGATCGCCGCCGCCGATCTGCCACCACCGGCCTCCCCCGAGCCCGCTGCCACTCCCTACGGCTCCGCGGTGAGCCTCTGCTTCCCTCCGCCCTCTTCCCCTCGCTCTACCGCGCCCGTAGCTGCCGTCCCCGTCATGCCCGAGCCCGCCGCCGCACGAGCTCGTCGCCGGCGAGCTTCCGGCGACCAAATGGCCCCGCGCAAGTGCTCGTTGAGCTCGCCGCGCCGCGTAGGCACTCCCTAGCCGCTTCATTTGCTCACCCGCGCGCTGCATCACCGATCCCGAGCTCCGCCCGAGGACGCCGCCGCCCGCCGTCGTCGTCGCGCGTCATTCCGGCCACCCCCGCCCGCGAGACCACCACCGTTGGACGCGGCGCTCAACGCCCGTTCGAACGACACCGGCCGCGTCCATTTTGGCCCACCGTAGCGCAATCCCGAGCGTCTCCGGCGACGCTCCGCCGCGTTCGAGCTCGCCGGCGCGATTCCGGCGACGGCACCGACGTGGCTACCACGTGGACGCCCTGGGCCACTGACCAGTGGGCCCAATGGGTCCCGTTGGCCGGTTGACCAAGTCAACCCGCTGACTGGGCCGGCTACTACCACTGACATGCAGGCCCCGCATTAATAAAATTGATTTTATAAATAATAAATCAGTTAATTAAATCTGTTAATTTAAACGGTCACTGACAGATGGCCCCGCAATGTTGACGTCATGCTGACATCACAGAACACTGTTTTGGATAACTCGGATTTAATAATTAAAATAATTCCAGAAATTCAATAAAACTTTGAAAAATCATATAAAATAAACCGTAACTCGGATGAAAATAATTTATATATAAAAATGATTAGAAAAATATGACGAATCCGAATATGCCACCCACATACCTGCCACACCTCTCTAACATGATGAACATGGAACTTTCCCCTCCGATTCATCTGTCCGATAGTTGCCCGGAGCTGGTAAAACACCTCCAGATGTTTCCCGCTCCGACTAACTTGCGTAGTACTGCAATAGGGCACCCCTCGAATAACGTGCTGTCATGCCATGCATCTGTGCTGCATTTGTCTGTTTTTTATATATTGTTTCTCCCCCCTATTCTCTCCGATAGACCCCGAGACTGCCGTCGAAACTACTGAGAACGACTACGTCGTCGATGACCAGCCCCTGTCAGCAAAGCTTCCAGGCAAGCAAACCCCCTTGATCATTCCTATACCACCTATTCTTTCTCCCCCATGCTTGCATTAGAATTTCCTACTGTAATTGATTGCTCCTATTCTGATGCATAGCCTGTTTTTGTAACCTGCTGTTGTTACTTACCTGTCATCCTAAATTGCTTAGAATAGGTTGGTTAGTGATCCACCAGTGACCCCTCACCCTTGTCCCTATTGCCCCGCTTTGTTACTAGTACCCCGATCATTGTGATCGATGTGCAGATACCTTCACATCACCGCACACACACCCCTTAGTTGTACGACACTGCAGGGCTACTATCGAGTGCCGAGGGTGATACCTCATACTGCACTCCTGATGATATCTCTGTAGTATAGCACATCGGTGGTGATTGCAGAGGGTGATTCCTCGCTCTCCCCTTCCCGATGATGACTTTGCCGTGCAACCCCTCAAGTGGGGACCATTGAGGGTGATTCCTCCTGGTTCTCCTTAACGGATTACATCGGGTAGGAATCCATCGAGGGTGATTCCTCGGGTTCCCTTGATGTTTTGGACACACGGTTACCATGACTTTTACCTCAGACCTTTGTTACAGGCGGGTCGACACCGAGGGGTACCCGTGGGGAAATGTGGAGTCGGGTTAACCTGGAGGGTACCTGCGAGATAATTACGAGGCGCGGCCGGGCAGGCAGAGACCGCCCAAGAGAGGGATGGGCCTGACCCTTGTTGCACTTCCTCGAGACGGGACGACAGGAGTACTGATCGTCACCACGAGCTCCCAATGTTGGAAATATGCCCTAGAGGCAATAATAAATTGGTTATTATTATATTTCCTTGTTCATGATAATCGTTTATTATCCATGCTATAATTGTATTGATTGGAAACTCAAATACATGTGTGGGTACATAAACAACACTGTGTCCCTAGTAAGCCTCTAGTTGACTAGCTCGTTGATCAAAGATGGTTAAGGTTTCCTAGCCATTGACATGAGATGTCATTTGATAACGGGATCATATCATTAGGAGAATGATGTGATGGACAAGACCCAAACTAAGAACGTAGCATTTGATCGTGTCAGTTTATTGCTATTGTTTTCTGCATGTCAAGTATCTGTTCCTATGACCATGAGATCATGCAACTCCCTGACATCGGAGGAGTACCTTGTGTGTATCAAACGTCGCAACGTAACTGGGTGACTATAAAGGTGCTCTACAGGTATCTCCGAGGGTGTCTGTTGGGTTGGCATGGATCAAGACTGGGATTTGTTACTCTGTGTGACGGAGAGGTATCTCAGGGCCCACTCGGTAATACAACATCACAATGAGCCTTGCAAGCAATGTGACTAAAGTGTTAGCCACGAGATCTTGTATTACGGAACGAGTAAAAGAGACTTGCCGGTAACGAGATTGAACTAGGTATAGAGATACCGACGATCGAATCTCGGGCAAGTAACATACCGAAGAACAAAGGGAACAGCATACGGGATTAACTGAATCCTTGACATAGAGGTTCAACCGATAAAGATCTTCGTAGAATATGTAGGAGCCAATATGGGCATCCAGGTCCCGCTATTGGTTATTGACCGTAGAGGTGTCTCGGTCATGTCTACATAGTTCTCGAACCCGCAGGGTCTACACACTTAACGTTTGGTGACGATATAAGTATAGTTGAGTTGTTATGTTGGTGACCGAAAGTTGTTCGGAGTCCCGGATGAGATCACGGACATGACGAGGAGTCTCGGAATGTCCGAGAGGTAAAGATCGATATATTGGACGATATGTTTGGGCCAAGAGGTGAGACCCACGGGGCGTTAGCAAAAGGCAGTTTTGCAGAGGGCAGGTCCAGACGCCAGGAACCCTGGCGTCTGGCCCTGGGCCAGACGCCGAGGCCCATGGCGTCTGGGCCAGAAACCGGGAACCGTGGCGTTTGGTACTGGAATCCGAGAAGGACTCTTCCTTTTGTTCCAAACCGACTTTGAGGAGGCTCTTTCTCCAAGTTTCGACCCCAGGGCTCAACATATAAATAGAGGGGCAGGGCTAGCACCCGGAACACATCAAGAATTCCCCAAGCCGTGTGCCGGCAACCCTAACCCTCTAGTTCCTCCGTCATAATCTCCGTAGCGCTTGGCGAAGCCCTGCAGAGATTGTTCCTCACCACCATCACCACGCCGTCGTGCTGCTGGAACTCAACCACTACTTCACCATCGCTCGCTGGATCGAGGAGGTGAAGGCGTCATCAAGCCGTACGTGTGTTGAACGCGGAGGTGCCGTCCGTTCGGCGCTAGTTCGTGATCGGATCGAGGGACGACTTGCGATTTGGATCGCGGAGACGTTCGACTACATCAACCGCGTTTCTTAAACGCTTCCGCTTAGCGATCTACAAGGGTATGTAGATTCACTCTCCCTCTCGTAGATGCTCATCACCATGGATAGATCTTGTGTGTGCGTAGGAAAAATTTTGTTTCCCATGCAACGTTCCCCAACACCCAACACACTAACGGATTTGGGTATTTGATCTGAGTTGGCCGCTCGCCATATACGCACTACGACCACGTGGGATAATGGTTCTGGGACCCTCTACGTCATATGTATCAGCCGAAAGCTCTTCAGATGTCACAGCTCAGAGATGCGGGCTGATTGCTGGGGTGGGCTGGTTACGTCACTTGTGTATACAGTGTCGCGCCTGGGCCCCGGCCAGTCTCGCAACGTGCAGGAGTGCAAAGGGCAATGGCCCAAGACCCCTTCGCACTTAGGATTTAGACCGGCGTGCTGACCTCTCTGCTGAGCCTAGGTAGGACTGCGTCGTGTCGATTACCGGAGGCCGGGCATTACCCAGCAAGTGTGTCCGGCCAGATGTAATCGAGCATGTTGGGTAACAGTAGTGCACCCCTGCAGGGAAGTTATCTATTCGAATAGCCGTGTCCACGGTAACAGGACGCTCAGTGTTGTATCCCGATCTACTACAACTTGAACTGATTACATGTTACTTTAACTGTAAGCTCCGGGATCGCTTCCTCACTGAGAGTCGAGGAAGGATCGCTAGGCTTTGCTTATACATGTTTGTTACTTTATAATATGCTAATCTACACTCTTCTAATGCTGCAAGACGCTGAAGATGCTAGTCTTCGATAGGCTAGGCCTTCCCCTCTATTCTGGCATTTCTGCAGTTTAGTCCAAAGATATAGCCCCATTCCTTTGATACCGATGCATACTTAGAATAGTTCTGATGTCAGTCTTGCGAGTACTTTGGATGAGTACTCACGGTTGCTTTGCTACCTCTTTTCCCATACCCGATTACTGCGACCAGATGGCGGAGCCCAGGAGTCAGCTGCTACCGCCGACGACAACTACTACCCTACCAGTGGAGCCTACTACTACGTGAAGACCGACGACCAGGAGTAGATTCGGATGTTCCCAGGCAGGAGGCCTGCGCCTTTTCAATCAGTGTCACTGTTATGCTAGCCTTCTTAAGGCAAACTTGTTTAACTTTGTGTCTGTACTCAGATACTATTGCTTCCGCTGATGCTTGTATGACTCGAACTTATGTATTCGAGCCCTCGAGGCCCCTGGCTTGTAATATGAAGCTTGTATGACTTTTATTTATGTTTAGAATTGTGTTGTGATATCTTCAAGTGAGTCCTTAGGCTTGATCGTGTGCATTTGCGTGTATGATTAGTGCACGATTCAATCGGGGGCGTCACACATGTGGAGCAACTCCGTAATGTACAACCGTACACACAGCTTGATTACAATCCAAGGGAACATCAACAATAGAGAACGATGAAACTGAACACCAGGCCATGAATGAATCACAGAGTAACACACCGAGGAAGAGATCATGGTGGACCAATGCTGATCCGCGGCGGAGGCGACGGGAATAGGAGATCTAGAGAAAGGAGTCGCGGGGACATTTGCTAGTGGGCTGACTTCAGCTCGTTCATGTCGTGGTTCCACCCGATGAACTGCCGAGGCAGGGGATAAAGAGGGAGTAATGGGGGAGGCGCTGGTGGGAGCAGAGGAAACGACAGCAAATGTAATCATTATGTGGGAGTAGAGATGATGGGGTGCTGGGTGGGTGAGGCGAGGAGACATCCGTGGAAAAAATTGATTTTTCGAGGGGAGGCCAGGCTTCGGTTGTTGTTTGTTCTTGGTTCGGTCGTTCCTGAGGGGGAAAGGGCTGGTAGAGGGCTCCCCCGGCTGATCTGTAATTTGTAACTGAAACACTAACATGTCATGCATGACGAGGTGAAATGGACTACTGATGTGGATAGTTTGCATGTCCAGAGAAATAGAATAGTGGGGATGAACTAATTTTTTTTTTTACAACTGGGATGAACTATTTAAGTATTATAGATTCTAGATTCTAAATTCTTTTTGTAGAAGTTGTGTGTAAGAATAACAATGCTGATTTATCTATGGAGAAGGTAAGAAACCAAGAAACCTTCTAAATAAAACACATACCTTAATTTCACCTCAACAAAAGGATCACACGGTACGGCATGTACAATACCATATAATTGTAGAAAACTATCCCTTCATAGCATTTATATATAGACAACATACCAATAATGCATTACATAGATTTACGTCCAAGAATTTACAAACATATTCTTTCTTTCACCACATCTCGGTCACAAAATATCAACTCCATGACAGCCCTCATGTCTCACATAATTTTTTCAATTGTTCATGGATCACATAATAAAAAAAAGTCTCGATTAAAGTGAAATAAAATCACAACCACACCGACACACAGCCCTGTTCACAGGTTAGGACATAGTGCTTGACGTTGAAGGTCGGCACCCGCGATGCATGCCCTCCGTGAGGCTGTCCAGCACGTTCCCCAGCATGTGCACACCGGCCCAACCACTTCACAACCTAATGGACATTCCACACAAAAAAATCAGTAACTCTACTGGACTACAAGTTAGCTATCACAAATCATCACCGGTACCCCTTGATATTAACAATGAGAGAGCTAATTATCTTGCCAATATTTTGAACTGTGAAAAGGAAATCATGCCTTTCACTTGTCTTGGACTGCCTATGGACACCACCGAACCAACGATTGATGATCTTATGCCTATGGTCTCTAGACTTGATAAAAAGGCTATCTGTCATCAATGTTGTCTTATACTAGAAGACTGGTACATTTGAAAGCGGTGATATCTGCTCTCCCCATATTTGCCAAGTGCTCTTCAAAATGCCTTTCACCCTAGCTCTTCCCATCGAACATCTGTACAAGTTAAATAATCACTGATGGCTTCAAATTATGGCATTTTTCATGGGTATTTTGTTTGGTTTGGTTTTGTCGACTTTTGCTTTTTCACTAACGATAACCCTTCAAAAATGGAAAACCTTGCTTCACAGATTTATTAATCTTAGGAAGGAACCAATGTAGTATCATGCTCATTAAGGAGGAAATGGACAACTTCATGTTGGGAAGAAATCCATCTGGCGCATCTAGAAGCAAAGATGGTGTGTTGTACTTGCGTAAGCGCTCATACCCACAGTCGTACCAACTGCCACCGCCTACCTCTCGTCTATACATGACACTTTTATAGTTATGACCTAGGGATGCAAGAAATCAAACGCCGCCTAATCGCACCAGAAAAATGGAGAATATATCTGGAGGAGAAGAACTTCACTTATAACCGTTTCGGATTCCTCTATATTGTTGTAGGAGATATGCCCTAGAGGCAATGATAATAGTTATTTTGTATCTCCAAGTTTGTAATGAATGTTTATGTTCCATGCTATAACTGCAATGATTCTCGAGTCTACAATAACCACGGGGCTCGGAGGGAAACTCATGTGCACGTGTGGTATATTAAACGAAAAATGTATTCCTAGTCATGCCTCTAAGACTAGCTCAAGTATTGCATGATGATCCTATTTTCCTGATCATGGGCATGACTATGCCGGCAATTTTGAGGGCAAAATGTTAGAAGAACATTTGTGTTGAATCAACCCGAATTGATGTTATGCTATGAGATACATTCGTCACAAGTAAATGGTTAATAACACAGAGAAAGTTAACGTTTGCATAATTCCTTAGACCATAAAAGTATCGAATTCCTTCGTACTTGCTTCATAAACTTTGGGGTTTGTTAAACGTCATCTGTAACAGGGTGGCTATTACGGCGGCTTACGGGTTCGCGGAAAAGTATGACAAGTAACTTGATAGCTCTAGATTGGGATTTGCTCCTCCGACGATGGAGAGATATACTTAGGGCCCTCTCGGTATTACGGTATCCATCATCGTCTAGCCAGACACAATGTGATTGGATCACTGGGATGCCGGAACGCGGAAACGAGAAAAGAGAACAAAAGCGGTAACGAGGTAACTAGCATAGTGGACAAATTGTTGATCCACGGGGATGCCGATAAGTCTCACCTCGGGTGTTTGTAACATATCGCGAAGCAACAGGAATAGCACACGGCAAACTACAGGTTCGCTCAAATATTCGTTCGTGTGGGTATAGGGATCAATATGGGTGTCCACGGTTCCGCTATTGATCATTGATCGGAAAGTGTTCCGGTCATGTCTATACTTCACCGAACCTACAGGGTCACACGCTTAAGGGTCATCTATCTGCTGAATACTAGACAGGGAGTCTGAGAGAAAGACAATGGAAAAGTTCCGGAGAGAACACCGGATAAGTTTCGATGAAACCAAAAAGTTGTTTCGGAGTAAACCATTAAGCCAAAAAGGTTTTGCCAAGCGCCTGCTAAACGCCTTAAGAAGGCTGATACCACCACCACATACTTGTGGCACTGTCGCCTTGGCCACATCGGAAAGAAACGCATGCAAAGACTCCATAAAGATGGGGTTCTACCGTCTTTTGATTTTTGAATCATTTGACACATGTGAAGCTTGCCTGATGGGGAAAATGACCAAAACGCTGTTCATGGGTCATCCTGAACAGGCGGGTGATTTATTGGAAATAATACATAGTGATGTATGTGGTCCGATGAGCATGGCCGCACGGAGTGGTTATTTCTACTTCGTGACTTTTACTGATGATTTAAGTAGGTATGGATATATCTACTTGATGAAGCATAAGTCGAAAACTTTTTAAAAGTTCAAAGAATTTCAGAATGAGGTAGAAAATCATCGTAACGAAAGGATTAAGTTTCTGCGATCAGATCGCGGGGGCGAATATCTTAGTCATGAGTTTAGCCAACATCTGAGTGACCGTGAAATCGTTTCACAGCTTACGCCTCCCGGAACTCCACAGCTAAACGGAGTGTCGGAAGGACGTAACCGAACCCTGTTAGACATGGTAAGGTCGATGATGTCTCTTACAGATCTGCCGATATCTTTTTGGGGTCACGCACTACTCACTGTCACTTATACATTAAACAGAGCATCGTCTAAGTCTGTTAAAACCACACCATATGAGTTATGGCATGAGAAGATACCCAGTTTGTCGCATCTTAAAATTTGGGGTTGTGAAGCTTATGTAAAACGTTTACAACCAAGCAAACTCGATCCCAGATCAGACAAATGTTACTTTGTAGATTACCCAAAAGAAACAGTTGGGTATTCCTTCTACCAACCCTCCGAGTGCAAAGTTTTTGTCGCTAAAAGCAGAGTCTTTCTTGAGAAAGAGTTTCTCGCTAAAGAATTGAGTGGGAGGACAGTACAACTCGATGAGATTAGTGAATCTTCGGCGACCGTTGATATGGCTAAGGAACTGGAAGTAATTCCATGAATTATCCCTACAATCGAGCCGGAAGTTATCGCATGTGATGCGAAAACTTTTGACAAGTTTGTAACTGAACCGCGCAGATTAGGTAGGGCTATCCAGCCACCTGAGTGGTTTCATAATGAAATCTTCATGCTTGAAGACGATGAACCTGCGGACTACAAGGAAGCGATGCGGGGCCCAGCTCAAGGGAATGGCACAAAGATATGAAATCCGAAATGGAATCCATGTACGAAAACCAAGTTTGGAACTTGGAAGAACTTCTAGAAGGCGTTAAGCCCATTGGTTGTAAATGGATTTTCAAAAGAAAGACAGACGCGGATGGTAACATTACTATCCATAAAGCTAGACTTGTCGCGAAAGGGTTCACGCAAGTTCCAGGAGTGGACTATGACGAGACTTTCTCGCCTGTAGCTATGCTTAAGTATGTACGGATATTACTAGCAATTGCTGCTTATTTCGATTATGAAATCTGGCAGATGGACGTCAAAACGGTTTTCCTAAATGGAAATCTCAAAGAAGATGTATACATGATACAGCTTGAAGGTTTTGTCGTTCATAAGGATGCTGGAAAGGTATGCAAACTTCAGAAGGCCATTTATGGTCTGAAGCAAGCATCAAGGAGCTGAAACATTCGTTTTGATGAAGTAGTCAAAGAGTTTGGCTTCATCAGAAATGACGAAGAATCTTGTGTTTACAAGAAGTTTAGTGGGAGCGCAAAAGCATTTCTAATCTTGTATGTGAATGACATATTGTTGATTGGAAATGACGTGAATTTTCTTAGCGAAATAAAAGACTCATTGAAGAAGAGTTTTTCAATGAAGGACTTAGGCGAAGCGGCATACATATTGGGCATCAGAATCTATAAAGATAGATCAAAACGCCTAATAGCGCTTAGCCAAAGCACATACATTGAAAAGTTATTAAAAAGGTTTAATATGGAGAACGCCAAGAAAGGCCTACTCCCCATGTCACTTGGCACAGTGCTTTGCAAGAATCAGTGTCCTCGGACTCTCGATGAGCGAGTACAAATGAATGATGTTCCATATGCTTCGGCAGTTGGTTCTATTATGTATGCCATGCTATGTACAAGACCGGATGTTTTCTATGCGCTGAGTGTTAGCAGCAGGTACCAAAGTGATCCAGGATTGGAACACTGGGCCGCAGTCAAAAATATTCTTAAGTACCTCAGAAGGACCAAGAATTTACTCCTTGTGTACGGAGGTGATGAAGAGCTCATTGTACCGTGTCCTATTGCATCATTCCGTCATACACGACCTGGGCAGACTGGGCACCGGCGCTACCTGTGCTTTTCAACGCTCGTTGGAGTTGCGGTGAGTCGCACACCGTCTTCAGCGCCTCCGATTGCATCCAACTATCCGGAATCACCCATTCGGACGTCGGATCGTCATCGGTCATAGGCAGGGCGGATGGCAGCTTCCTTGTCGTCGACAGGCTGGGTACACGAGGGACGGGCGGCCGCAGTGGAGGGGACATATCCACGTTGATGTCCACCACCTCCTTGGCTGCAAATCCCTTCGCCGTCGCTTCCCGCTCGCCCTGACGGGTGCTCCGCTCCCTCCGGGCGACGTTCTCGGCCTTGCAGCTCACCTCAACGGATGGTACCCCCATGGACTCCGCCGAGGCATCATCCATGCCAATGGTGCGGGACGGGGTACCCGGCGACGACATCTAGGGCAGTCGCGGGGATGGAAGAGCAAGGATGGAGGTCGGCGACGGCTCGGACGCGGGAGGAGGGTGGTGGATTTGGAGGACTTGGTCAATTTGGTGGAAATTTGTGGTGGGTCCGGTCTGTCTTGTCCGACGTGGCGGACGCGCCCAGGCGTGTCCGGGTCTCCCCATATCCGTGCCACCTAATTTTCCTTGGTTGCGAGAGCAGGAAGGTAAACAATTCCGTGCATATTAAACATGTAACTAACCCATCAATTGAGATATAGGATGGTCAAGTATAATTGGAAATGCAAAACGAGGAAGATAGGTTCTCATTCATTAACCTTGATGATCCCACATAATGTCATCACTCAGTTTCTGATCGAAGCAACATAGAGCCACTGGTAAAATTAATGAAAGTATGAAATGTCATAGCATCATAGTTGAGTGTTTAAATTGTACTCCTTCGGTTATTATTTAATTTACAAAAAAATATATTAACATCCACAATACCTAATCAATATCATTAGAATCATCATTGAATATATTTACATACCATGTATATTTGTTTTGTTTTTTTTGCGAGGGAAAAGGGAGTTTATTCCATATTGATAGGGTTACAATCCAGAGGCAGTAATTGCTCTATACATTATTTTGAAAGTTTAATTAGATTGTTTCTA
Organism: Elymus sibiricus; assembly: GCA_039707655.1. Classification (NCBI taxonomy): domain Eukaryota; kingdom Viridiplantae; phylum Streptophyta; class Magnoliopsida; order Poales; family Poaceae; genus Elymus; species Elymus sibiricus. Next base: position 391,060,587 of record CM077674.1, read on the forward strand.
TAAATTTGGTCAAATATTTATAAAGATCGATTTACGTCAAAACTAATATGCAGAGTAAATAAAAGCAGAGGGAAAAACTTAGACGCATACACATCGATGTCGCTTTGTTGGAATTTGAAATCCACCCTCGCCAGGGGTGTGACTTTCACATACGACAGTTTGCTTCCCCTGGAAGCAACCGACATAAGATTATTTTGTTTGGAAACATGGAAATATATTAGCCTTGAAACATAAAAGGAAGAGACAGAAATTTAGTGTACTAGTTTCCTTTTTGAAGGTTTCAGCTAGAGAGGAAGTTTATGGTAAGTGTTTTTAGAAGCAATCGATCGATCCGTATATATTTGTCGACGCGGCCCCCTTTGATCTGATCTATACTTGGAGCAAGCCATACCAATAACCAACAAGTGAAGCTCGACCAGCCGGCGGCGGGATAAGCAATCATCAATGGCGCGCTGTCACCTGATCTGCTTGGCCTTGACCCCGCTAGTCCTCATCGCCTCGACCGTCTTGCTCGTTGTTCAGTGCAAGCACCCGACACCCCCACGCTACTATGCCGCCGTCGACGCCGTCTCGGGCCTCGACGGCCGTCTCAGCAGCCGGCGGTGGCCGCCCAACCTGGAGTTCGCTCTGTCCCTCGGCGTCCAGTCACAGAGCCCGCTGTGGGGCCGCATGTGCCTGGAGCGCGGCACCGCCGTGACGGTGGCGTACCACGGCGTCCCGCTCGCGCACGGCGCCCTTGCCCGGGAGGTTTGCGCCCAGCGGTGGATACCGTGGAAGGCGAGGTGGACGACCGTCCTAGCGCGGGCGAGCAAGGTGGACGGCACGCAGCCGGAGTTCGTGGTGGACGGGCTCGCTGCTGACACGAGGCGCGGCGTGCTGGTATTCGACGTGACGCTGCGGATCCCGGCGACGGGGCATGTCGACGACGACGGCGGGAAGATGGTGTCGTGCGTGGCAAGGCAGGTCGGGGACGCATCGTCAGCTGCATGCGATGTGCGCTACGAGTAACAACTTAGACCTAGCTACGTGCATGCATGGTGACGACAGATATATGTGATTTCTTCTACTCTACTTTAGATTTTTGGTTCTTTTGGGAAATATATCCATACTAAAAGGGCAGTGTGTGCGCTTCGCTGCGCCTTTTATGTTCCTAGGGTTGCACAGGTTTTATTTTTAGGTGCTTGTTTTTTTTTAAGTTATGAAAAGTATTTACGTGTGAGTTGGTTAGGCTTATGGGGAAACAATGGAGTGCTTTTTTCTTAATGAGGTGTTTAGGTGGCTTCTTTCTGACTGTGTGATCGGGAGGCAGCTTCTAAAGAGTACATGTACCTAAGGGAGTTACATGTGTTGTTGGTCACGTGTGTTATCCTGCTGCTAAACGTGTCATAGGCGACGCTTCTCTTTATGCCAACCAAGGTTCACACGCACCCAGGTACTTACCAAAGGTACACAGGGCAATGACCCAGTCAAAATTGTGTATCCAATCCCATATTCATGACTTCATTTGACTGAGGAGGCTCCAAAATTAGAGAGCTTAATGAAGTTAGAGATGCTGTCTCTTTAGTGTTAGACTTTGTGGGAGTTAATTTCCCTTTTTGTGGGAGTTGCATGATGTTCGATTGCATCGTCAATTTGATTGTTTTACTCAATTAGATTGATATATTTACCTCAACTTGTACATTTTTAAGCAGTAGCTGATGTTGAGCTTAGTGCCACCTCGTCACGTTGTGGCCTAACTGTCCCTATATAAAACAAAGGCTGATCTCATTGTCTTATTTAACTAGATAATACCCCACGCGTTGCTGCGGGAATTTGTAGTTGTAAATTATGGAGAATAAAATTAGAATATATAATACCTAAATAGTTCATGAAAACTCTTAGTGTCATAGTTATGGGTGTCGTGACCCAATATATTGTACATTTGCATAATATAAAGTCACTTGGCAAAAAATGCTTGTTCTAACCAGTTATAGAAATGATGGTGGCAAAGTCTTCCAACTCCTTTCTCCTAAATGCTTTCATGAAGCAAACATAGTGGTACGATTCATAGCTTTAGTCGACGGCATCCCTAAAATAGACTATCAATCCTAATGGAAAAATTCAAGAAGACACACCGAGATTTCATAGCAGAGCAATTTGGATTTCCAATCACCTGGTAACCAACTAATGGCTTTGCCAATACCTTCGATGTAGCCTGAGTAGCAAGCCAAAGAAACATTAGAAATGGGACATGAACATTTGATTGTCCCCAAGATGGATGAACATATACGATTAATATCTTATCTAATCACATAAATGAGATCAAGCCAACGTTACAAACGAACGCCTTCAGATGAAATGATGCATCAGAGTAGAGAGAAAAAAAGAACATGTTTGAAATCTGAACTGGCTAATTCAGTTCCATTTATAGATATGAGCGACCAAATAAGTGCTTGTGCAGTTTTGATGCAAATACCTACACACATGTGGCCTTGCAAAAGTACACATCCCGCCTTAGAGGTTTCCATTGCGGCAAACACTTGATGTAGACATAAATATGCAACGCTAGTGGCCCTGAAAATACAAAAGACAAACTCGCACATTTGTATTAGCAATATCAAATGTGATGAAACAAATTGATGAACCAAATACGTCTAAAGTCGATGCCAGTAGCAAGAAACTATTGAGAGAATGAATAGAAAGAAATTTTAATCACCAGAGTGCAAATGAGATATGAAAAATAAAAGAATCGTATAAATTTGACCTACCTTCCTTAACTGTACTTCTGTCAGAAACATCTGAAATGTAAATCCCATGGCTAGTAAACTGATATCATGAATGTGTATGCTTAGCAATGATTCATAAGCCATCTCCGTGCATTATTTAATCAACGCAATTCATAGTGCTTACCAAGGACAACTTGAGGAGAATATATGTATGCGTACCACTGCGTACAACAAAAGGCTTGATTAACTAAGACATGGGAGAATGGACTGACAGCTGTAGCATAACCAAGAAAGGACGTAATTGATGCAATCTTGAGTAATGCAAATTCAGATGAACAGCACACTACTACCCCGGAGTAAAATACAGACAGCCAAATGCCAGCCACGATTAAGAAACACCTAGCAATTTTTCATAGCAAAAATCAGACCTGTCCGGACAAAACAATATGGTGTCTGAGCATTGAAGTCAGACCTACACTCTGTGTTGTTGCGGTGGAGTTGTGACAGTTGACATCCAATCTAAGATCTGAGAAAAACAGGACTGCAGATCCTTCTCACCTGCTTCTATTTGCAAAATTACTGCACGGAAGCCTCGGCATAGAAGAATCTTGGTCTTCACGTTGTACGGCAAGCTGGTCCGGAGAGGGGAGAGGAGGCGGCGGAGGGCTGGAGATGGATCCCGGCTAACACGAATGTCATCAACAGAGATATCAAAATCATCTGAGGGCAAAACCTCGCGACTTTCGATGACAATACTCTATGGTCGAATAAAATAGCCGAGTAGCTGGACTATGGTGGAACACAATATTCTGTAAACCAGCGAATGATCTGGTAAAGATATTTTTCCAAACAAATGGTAGAAGAAGTCTCTCCTTGAAGGCCACACACTGTAGATTATTACACAGCCATGTTGTAACACCCCACTAATCTAGCTACAGTAATCCCACATGATCAGTGCCATGTCATTATGATTATTATAATTAAAATGCAATTAAAGAAATAATCCAACTTCAATTCAAATTTAAAATGTAAGACAAATAAAAACTTCTTCAAATAATTAAACAAAATAGTTCATGTTATTGCAAATATTCCCAAGGCAATTATAAAAATAAAATCAATATTAATTGAATTATTTAAATGACTCTAACATCATAAAACAGTACCAAAACAGCACCATTTAATCCATTCCCATTTAATAAAAATTCAAATGAAATCAATTTACCTCCAAACCTTTTTCTGGCAGTGATATATATTGCCTAGTATTTAGTTGGACAAGTCTCATATTTTACAAAATGAAAATGGTGGTTAAACATTTTTGCAAAATGAAAAGAAGAAAAACAGAAGAAAAAAAAAAGGAAAAAGAACAGAACGCACTGTTGGACTGGGCTCTACGTGCACATAGTGCGGCCCAGCCCAACAGCGCCGGCCTTTCCCTAACCTCCCGCCCCCGTGCGCGCGCCCGACGCCGGCTCGCCGTCCCAGCCACGCCCGCTCGCCCCCGCGTCGCTACAGGGCGCCGCGGTGGATAAGAAGGCCACCGCGACCACCCTGGCCCGCCCCGAGATCTTTTCCCCTCCCCACGCGCTGTTGCAGCTCCTCTCCGCCATGGCCGCCGTTGCTTCGCCGCCTGCGTAGCCACCGCCTCGCCTCGCCGTCATGCTAGATCGAACCGCCGTCGTCCGCTACCCCTCCCCGTGCCACTGGACGACGCCGGGAAGCTCTGCAGCGAGCGCTACGACCTCGCCTTCCCCTCTCGGACGCCGGAGATTGCCGTCGCTGATCTGCCACCACCGGCCTCCCCCGAGCCCGCTGCCACTCCCTACGGCTCCGCGGTGAGCCTCCGCTTCCCTCCGCCCTCTTCTCCTCGCTCTACCGCGCTCGTAGCTGCCGTCCCCGTCGTGCCCGAGCCCGCCGCCGCACGAGCTCGTCGCCGGCGAGCTTCCGGCGACCAAATGGCCCCGCGCAAGTGCTCGTTGAGCTCGCCGCGCCGCGTAGGCCCTCCCTAGCCGCTTCATTTGCTCACCCGCGCGCTGCATCGCCGATCCCGAGCTCTGCCCGAGGACGCCGCCGCCCGCCGTCTTCGTCGTGCGCCATTCCGGCCACCCCCGCCCGCGAGACCGCCACCGTTGGACGCGGCGCTCGACGCCCGTTCGAACGACAACGGCCGCGTCCATTTTGGCCCATCGTAGCGCAATCTCGAGCGTCTCCGGCGACGCTCCGCCGCGTTCGAGCTCGCCGGCGCGATTCCGGCGACGGCGCCGACGTGGCTGCCACGTGGACGCCCTGGGCCACTGACTAGTGGGCCCAGTGGGTCCCGTTGGCCGGTTGACCAAGTCAACCCGCTGACTGGGCCGGCTACTGCCACTGACATGCGGGCCCCGCATTAATAAAATTGTTTTTATAAATAATAAATCTGTTGATTAAATCTGTTAATTTAAACGGTCACTGACAGATCGGGCCCGCTGTCTAATTAACCTATTTTAGTTAAAGTTAATCCCTAATTAGCTACTGTGACACTGACCAGTGGGACCCACTAGTCAGGTTTGACTCTGGCCAGCCGGGTTTGACCGCTGACGCAATGTTGACGTCATGCTGACGTCACAGAACACTGTTTTTGATAACTCGGATTTAATAATCAAAATAATTCTAGAAATTCAATAAAACTTTGAAAAATCATATAAAATAAACCGTAACTCGGATGAAAATAATTTATATATGTAAAATGATCAGAAAAATATGACGAATCCGAATATGCCACCCACATACCTGCCACACCTCTCTAACATGATGAACATGGAACTTTCCCCTCCGATTCATCTGTCCGATAGTTGCCCGGAGCTGGTAAAACACCTCCAGATGTTTCCCGCTCCGACTAACTTGCGTAGTACTGCAATAGAGCACCCCTAGAATAGCGTGTTGTCATGCCATGCATCTGTGTTGCATTTGTCTGCTTTTTATTTATTGTTTCTCCTCCCTCTTCTCTCCGATAGACCCCAAGACTGCCATCGACACTACTGAGAACGACTACGTCGTCGACGACCAGCACCTTTCAGCAGAGCTTCCAGGCAAGCAAACCCCCTTGATCATTCATATACCACCTATTCTTTCTCCCCCATGCTTGCATTAGAATTTGCTACTGTAATTGATTGCTCCTATTCTGATGCATAGCCTGTTTTTGTAACCTGCTGTTGTTACTTACCTGTCATCCTAAATTGCTTAGAATAGGTTGGTTAGTGATCCACCAGTGACCCCTCACCCTTGTCCCTGTTGCCCCGCTTTGTTACTGGTACCTTGATCGTTGTGATCGATGTGCAGATACCTTCACATCACCGCACACACCCCCCTTAGTTGTACGACACTGCAGGGCTACTATCGAGTGCCGAGGGTGATACCTCGTACTGCACTCCTGATGATATCTCTGTAGTATAGCACATCGGTGGTGATTGCAGAGGGTGATTCCTCGCTCTCCCCTTCCCGATGATGACTTTGCCGTGGAACCCCTCAAGTGGGGACCATCGAGGGTGATTCCTCCTGGTTCTCCTTAACGGATTACATCGGGTAGGAATCCATCCAGGGTGATTCCTCGGGTTCCCTTGATGTTTTGGACACACGGTTACCATGACTTTTACCTCAGACCTTTGTTACAGGCGGGTCGACCCCAAGGGGTACCCGCGGGGAAATGTGGAGTCGGGTTAACCTGGAGGGTACCTGCGAGACAATTACGAGGCGCGGCCGGGCAGGCAGAGACCGCCCAAGAGAGGGATGGGCCTGACCCTTGTTGCACTTCCTCGAGACGGGACGACAGGAGTACTGATCGTCACCGCGAGCTCCCAACACACTAACGGATTTGGGTATTTGATCTGAGTTGGCCGCTCGCCATATACGCACTACCACCACGTGGGATAATGGTTATGGGACCCTCTACGTCATATGTATCAGCCGAAAGCTCTTCAGATGTCACAGCTCAGAGATGCGGGCTGATTGCTGGGGTGGGCTGGTTACGTCACTTGTATATACAGTGTCGCGCCTGGGCCCCGGCCAGTCTCGCAACATGCAGGAGTGCAAAGGGCAATGGCCCAAGACCCCTTCGCACTTAGGATTTAGACCGGCGTACTGACCTCTCTGCTTACCGGAGGCCGGGCATTACCCAGCAAGTGTGTCCGCCCAGATGTAATCGAGCGTGTTGGGTAACAGTAGTGCACCCCTGCAGGGAAGTTATCTATTCGAATAGCCGTTTCCACGGTAACAGGACGCTCAGTGTTGTATCCCGATCTACTACAACTTGAACTGATTACATGTTACTTTAACTGTAAGCTCCGGGATCGCTTCCTCACACGGAGTCGAGGAAGGATCTCTGGGCTTTGCTTATACATGTTTGTTACTTTATAATATGCTAATCTACACTCTTCTAATGCTGCAAGACGCTGAAAATGCTAGTCTTCGATAGGCTAGGCCTTCCCCTCTATTCTGGCATTTCTGCAGTTTAGTCCAAAGATATAGCCCCATTCCTTTGATACCGATGCATACTTAGAATAGTTCTGATGTCAGTCTTGCGAGTAATTTGGATGAGTACTCACGGTTGCTTTGCTACCTCTTTTCCCATACCTGATTACTGCGACCAGATGACGGAGCCCAGGATTCAGCTGCTACCGCCGACGACTACTACTACCCTACCAGTGGAGCCTACTACTACGTGGAGACCGACGACCAGGAGTAGATTCGGAGGTTCCCAGGCAGGAGGCCTGCGCCTTTTCGATCAATGTCGCTGTTATGCTAGCCTTCTTAAGGCAAACTTGTTTAACTTTGTGTCTGTACTCAGATACTATTGCTTCCGCTGATGCTTGTATGACTCGAGCTTATATATTCGAGCCCTCGAGGCCCCTGGCTTGTAATATGATGCTTGTATGACTTTTATTTGTGTTTAGAGTTGTGTTGTGATATCTTCAAGTGAGTCCATAGGCTTGATCGTGTGCATTTGCGTGTATGATTAGTGCACGATTCAGTCGGGGACGTCACACATGTGGAGCAACTCCGTAATGTACAACCATACACACAGCTTGATTACAATCCAAGGGAACATCAACAATGGAGAACGATGAAACTGAACACCAGGCCATGAATGAATCACAGAGTAACACACCGAGGAAGAGATCATGGTGGACCAACGCTGATCCGCGGCGGAGGCGACGGGAATAGGAGATCTGGAGAAAGGAGTCATGGGGACATTTGTTAGTGGGCTGACTTCAGGTCGTTCATGTCGTGGTTCCACCCGATGAACTGCCGAGGCAGGGGATAAAGAGGGAGTAATGGGGGAGGCGCTGGTGGGAGCAGAGGAAACGACAGCAAATGTAATCATTACGTGGGAGTAGAGATGATGGGGTGCTGGGTGGGTGAGGCGAGGAGACATCCGTGGAAAAAAATTGATTTTTCGAGGGGAGGCCAGGCTTCGGTTGTTGTTTGTTCTTGGTTCGGTCGTTCCTGAGGGGGAAAGGGCTGGTAGAGGGCTCCCCCGGCTGATCTGTAATTTGTAACTGAAACACTAACATGTCATGCATGACGAGGTGAAATGGACTACTGATGTGGATAGTTTGCATGTCCAGAGAAATAGAATAGTGGGGATGAACTAATTTTTTTTTTTACAACTGGGATGAACTATTTAAGTATTATAGATTCTAGATTCTAGATTCTTTTTGTAGAAGTTGTGTGTAAGAATAACAATGCTGATTTATCTATGGAGAAGGTAAGAAACCAAGAAACCTTCTAAATAAAACACATACCTTAATTTCACCTCAACAAAAGGATCACACGGTACGGCATGTACAACACCATATAATTGTAGAAAACTATCCCTTCATAGCATTTATATATAGACAACATATCAATAATGCATTACATAGATTTACGTCCAAGAATTTACAAACATATTCTTCCTTTCACCACATCTCGGTCACAAAATATCGACTCCATGACAGCCCTCATGTCTCACATAATTTTTTCAATTGTTCCTGGATCACATAATAAAAAAAGTCTCGATTAAAGTGAAATAAAATCACAACCACACCGACACACAGCCCTGTTCACAGGTTAGGACATAGTGCTTGACGTTGAAGGTCGGCGCCCGCGCTGCATGCCCTCCGTGAGGCTGTCCAGCACGTTCCCTAGCATGTGCACACCGGACCAACCACTTCACAACCTAATGGACATTCTACACAAAACAAATCAGTAACTCTACTGGACTACAAGTTAGCTATCACAAATCATCGCCGGTATCCCTTGATATTAACAATGAGAGAGCTAATTATCTTGCCAATATTTTGAACTGTGAAAAGGAAATCATGCCTTTCACTTGTCTTGGACTGCCTATGGACACCACCGAACCAACGGTTGATGATCTTATGCCTATGGTCTCTAGACTTGATAAAAAGGCTATCTGTCATCGATGTTGTCTTATACTAGAAGACTGGTACATTTGAAAGCGGTGATATCTGCTCTCCCCATATTTGCCAAGTGCTCTTCAAAATGCCTTTCACCCTAGCTCTTCCCATCGAACATCTGTACAAGTTAAATAATCACTGATGGCTTCAAATTATGGCATTTTTCATGGGTATTTTGTTTGGTTTGGTTTTGCCGACTTTTGCTTTTTCATTAACGATAACCCTTCAAAAATGGAAAACCTTGCTTCACAGATTTATTAATCTTAGGAAGGAACCAATGTAGTATCATGCTCATTGAGGAGGAAATGGACAACTTCATGTTGGGAAGAAATCCATCTGGCGCATCTAGAAGCAAAGATGGTGTGCTGTACTTGCGTAAGCGCTCATACCCACAGTCGTACGAACTGCCACCGCCTACCTCTCGTCTATACATGACACTTTTATAGTTATGACCTAGGGATGCAAGAAATGAAACGCCGCCTAATCGCACCAGAAAAATGGAGAATATATCCGGAGGAGAAGAACTTCACTTATAACCGTTTCGGATTCCTCTACATCGTTATAGGAGATATGCCCTAGAGGGAATGATAATAGTTATTTTGTATCTCCAAGTTTGCAATGAATGTTTATGTTCCATGCTATAACTGCAATGATTCTCGAGTCTACAATAACCATGAGGCTCGGAGGAAAACTCATGTGCACGTGTGGTATATTAAACGGAAAAATGTATTCCTAGTCATGCCTCTAAGACTAGCTCAAGTATTGCATGATGATCCTGTTTTCCTGATCATGGGCATCACTATGCCGGCAATTTTGAGGGCACAATGTTAGAAGAACATTTGTGTTGAATCGACCCGAATTGATGTTATGCTATGAGATACATTCGTCACAAGTAAATGGTTAATAACACAGAGAAAGTTAACGTTTGCATAATTAATTAGACCATGAGAGTATCGAGTTCCTTCGTACTTGCTTCGTGAACTTTGGGGTTTGTTAAACGTCATCTGTAACAGGGTGGCTATTACGGCGGCTTACGGGTTCACGGAAAAGTATGACAAGTAACTTGATAGCTCAAGATTGGGATTTGCTCCTCCGACGATGGAGAGATATACTTAGGGCCCTCTCGGTGTTACGGTATCCACCATCGTCTAGCCAGACACAATGTGATTGGATCACTAGGATGCCGGAACGCGGAAACGAGAAAAAAGAACAAAACCGGTAACGAGGTAACTGGCATAGTGGACAAATTGTTGATCCACGGGGATGCCGATAAGTCTCACCTCGGGTGTTTGTAACATATCGCGAAGCAACAGGAATAGCACACGGCAAACTACAGGTTCGCTCGAATATTCGTTCGTGTGGGTATAGGGATCAATATGGGTGTCCACGGTTCCGCTATTTATCATTGATCGGAAAGTGTTCCGGTCATGTCTATACTTCACCGAACCTATAGACTCACACACTTAAGGGTCATCTATCTAATGAATACTAGACATGGAGTCTGAGAGAAAGACAACGGAAAAGTTCCGGAGAGAATACCGGATAAGTTTCGGTGAAACCAAAAGGTTGTTTCGGAGTAAACCATTAAGCCAAAAACGTTTTGGCAAGCGCCTGGAACTTTTGGAGGGTGCCAGAATTGTTCTGGGAACTTCTGAAATTTTTCCGGAGAAAAAACCGAAAATGTTCCGGAGCTGCCGGAACCACTGTGGTAGCTTTTCGCTGATGAAAATCATTGATCCGGAATTGTTTCGGAATGCGTCCAGAATTATTTTAGGGGGTACTGGAAATGTTCTAGGCCCACAGAAATATTTTCGGTTTTAACGGACGCGGAAAAATGTTTTCGTGAATAGTGAAAACACCTTTATGGTTACTTTTTGGAAAGCCACCTTTTTGGGCTTTGTCCAAAATATCTAGGAGGGATGACATGGATGGATTGGAACCCCTTTTGGGGGGACCCACTAGTGGTGGCCGGCCGAGGAGCTCCTCCTTGGAGCTCCACTTGCCTTCCCTTTTATGCCCTTATGAAGGTCACATGTCATGGGTGCTTTGGTATTTTTAAGTGCCACCCTACCCCTTGGCTTTTCCTATAAATAGAGGTGGAGAGGAGCTCTCCACACTCACTCCAACTCTCATACAAATGTCATTCATGATCTGGCTTTCTCTCTCCCTCCCGCGAAATAGTTTCGTACAACCGAAAGGCTGTCTGGGTTCCGGTGGGAACTAGTTCTGGACGGCGAAGCCCTGCCGGATAGCTGACACCGTATGTGTGCAACCCCGTAGAGAGGTCGTAGGTTCGATCTTTTGGCCCGAGGGGCTGTTCGAGGGTCCTCCCGAAGGGCTGCCCGAGATACCGTCTGAGTTCGAGGGTCCTCCCGAAGGGCTGTCCAAGGGACTGTCTGAGGAGCAGACGAGGGAGTACATCCTTGCGGTTGGGAGGTTGTAAATCCAAGCTGCGGGGATCTGCACCGATGATCTACATCGACTCTATTTCCGCTGCGCTACGAGTCGGTAATGATCAGATCAAACCTTATATGCATCTCCATAGTGATCCTGGGTGTGCTCGCAGTACCGGAATTTTTTGTTTTCTGTCGCGTTCCCGTACAGTGGCGTCATGAGCCGTGCTATGCGTAGATGCAGATTACGATCTAGAATACATAGAGATGTATGGGTATTGCATAATATAATTTTGTAGTAGATGAGATCTATTGCTGAAAATTATTTATGCGGGTAGCAGATGAAATCTACTACCCGATGTTCTTGCTGCTTCCCTAGAATTTGCATATTTCTGATCTTGAAATGGCATGGTGGAATTTCACAAAGTTCTGGCAATCTGCGATCTTGATTGATCGACGAAGTGCTATCAGTTCTTTGGGTTCCACCATAGTTAAAAGAAAGATGAAATTTCGCAGACTAAAGGGCAATGCAGATATGATCTGCACGGGGGTCATGCGTATGACGAAGTTCAGTATGGGGTTCGAGATTTTTATTATCTCGTGCTTCATACACCCCGCAAAGTTAATCTAGCGACTTGAATAATCATACTTGATGATAAACGTTGGTAGCTGTGGTTTAAGTCAAAACCTTAGAAGCCACGTAAAATAAAATTTTGCATAAACCGATTAGAGGCGTCTAAACTTGGTTTTGCAGGATGACATGTGATGTGGTATAGCAGTTCTCATATTAATTTGATTATGTATGAGATGACTATATGATGTAAATTAATTAACATGACCTGCGTGTCATGATTCGGCATGATGGCTGGAGCCATATGATTGTCACTTTAATGACCTGCGTGTCAACCTTATGTAATGCACTTATTTTATTAGCTATAGAGATAGCAATATTATCTGGCGCATTGACAAGGTGGTGGCAATCTTCGCGAAGGTGAACACCGACGCAAATGCTGAAGACGAAGAAATAAAAGACTTCTCCGTCAAAAAGGGCTATACCATATCATGCTATTATGAATTGCCTGAGATGTTTATCCGTTATGATGCACCCTTTTTGATTGCGCGGTAGTCGCTTTTATTAGGGTGATCTCTCACTTAAAATATCAAAGTAGTTAGTGTTCACCCAAGTGTAGCACCGTCTGAAATTCATATCTTTTCGGGGTGCGCCATGTCCACATGGGTACGAACGAATCGAGAGGAATGAGGGGGGTGACGGTCAGACCTCGCAGCAAGATCACTTGGTTGTCTTTGACGTTCAGGCAGGATAGTCCTGAGCTCGGAACACGCCTATCGAAAGATGAACAAGAGTCACATAGAGATGTGATCGGCAAGTTTGCCTACCGATTGAAATTCTCGTCATCAGTGATGTCCACATCAATGGCGTTGAATTGAAATGTCGGTCTTGAATCACTCACAATCAATTATGAGAGATATTGATTTGAGTGGGAGCGCACCTTAGAATAAAATCATTTATTCACTAGTGCTATTTTATTATGAACAAAGTCTAAAGTGAAAACTTGTGTTTACCGTTGTAGATCACATGGCTCGCAACTCCACGTTCAGCTTAGGCCCAATGTTAGAGAGAGAGAAGTTAGCTACAACTGGAAACAACTATGCGGACTGGGTCCGTACCCTGAGGATTGTCCTCAGGAGTGCTAAGAAACTGTATGTGCTTGACACGGTTCTTCCAGCTAAACCGGCGGAAACTGCACCGAAAGATGAACAAAATGTCTGGGCCACTAAGGATGATGACTGCAATTTAGTGCGGTGCCTTATGCTATCTTGCATGAGTCCAGAGCTTCAAAAACATTTTGAATTCCATAACGCCCGAGATATGATCCGGGAATTGGATGCTCTGTACAAGCAAAATGCACGGTCTGAATGTTATGATGTAACAAAGACCATGATGGAGTGCAAGATGGCTGAGGGAAGTTCAGTTGGCGAGCACGTGGTCAATATGATTGGCTACGCTGAAAGTCTTAAAACCCTGGAATTTCCAATTCCACCATCCCATATGATGGACGTGTTGCTTGCTTCACTCCCCCCGTCTTACGACGGTTTTATCATGAACTACAACATGAATGGGATGGAGAAGACACCGAATGAGGTGCTCGCCATGCTGAAAACTGCGGAAGGAGGACTGCGGAAAAATCGCAAGCAAGTGTTGCTTGTGAATAAAACCGCTAGTTTCAAAAAGAAAGGCAAGTCCAAGAAGGGCAAGGGCGCTGGTAAGACTGGCTCCCAAAGCAACTCTAAGGGCGGAGCCAAGACTGAAACTGAGTGCTTCTACTACAAGGGCACCGGACACTGGAAGAGAAACTGCAAGAAGTACCTGGAAGATAAGAAGTCCGGAAAGACCGGAAAAGGTATAACACTTATACATGTTAATGTCATTGACGTTTAGCTTGCTAGCGAAAAATCTAAGTCATGGGTATTTGATACCGGATCGGTTGCTCACATTTGCAACTCGATACAGGGACTTCAGAAGGTGTGCAAGCTGGCAAAAAATGAAGTCGTGATGCGCGTTGGGAACGGCACTGGGATCGCCTCTCAAGCCGTCGGCATTATGCCTCTACGTCTCCCTTCAGGATTTACCTTAGAACTAAGTAACTGTTATTTTGTTCCAGCACTGTGTAGAAACATTATCTCTGGATCATGTTTAGTACACGATGGGTACTCCTACAAGTCAGAGAACAATGGTTGTTCACTTTATTGTAAGGATATGTTTTATGGATTTGCACCCATTGTTGGGGGCATTTTCATACTAAATCTTCAATGTGGAAATGATGTCTTTAATGTGAATGCTAAATGCCTTAAGAAGGCTGATACCACCACCACATACTTGTGGCACTGTCGCCTTGGCCAAATCGGAAAGAAACGCATGCGAAGGCTCCATAAAGATGGAGTTCTACCATCTTTTGACTTTGAATCATTTGACACATGTGAAGCTTGCCTGATGGGGAAAATGACCAAGACATCGTTCATGGGTCATCCTGAACGGGCGGGTGAATTATTGGAAATAATACATAGTGATGTATGTGGTCCGATGAGCACGGCCGCACGGAGTGGTTATTTCTACTTCATGACTTTTACTGATGATTTAAGTAGGTATGGATATATCTACTTGATGAAGCATAAGTCGAAAACCTTTGAAAAGTTCAAAGAATGTCAAAATGAGGTGGAAAATTATCGTAACACAAGGATTAAGTTTCTGCGATCAGATCGCGGGGGCGAATATCTTAGTCATGAGTTTAGCCAACATCTGAGTGACCGTTGAATCGTTTCACAGCTTACGCCTCCCGGAACTCCACAGCGAAACAGAGTGTCAGAAGGACGTAACCGAACCCTGTTTGACATGGTAAGGTTGATGATGTCTCTTACAGATCTGCCGATATCTTTTTGGGGTCATGCACTACTCACTGCCACTTATACATTAAACAAAGCACCGTCTAAGTCTGTTAAGACGACACCAGATGAGTTATGGCATGGGAAGATACCCAGTTTGTCGCATCTTAAAATTTGGGGTTGTGAAGCTTATGTAAAACGTTTACAACCAAGCAAACTCGACCCCAGATCAGACAAATGTTACTTTGTAGGTTACCCAAAAGAAACAGTTGGGCATTCCTTCTACCAACCCTCCGAGTGCAAAGTTTTTGTCGCTAAAAATAGAGTCTTTCTTGAGAAAGAGTTTCTCGCTAAAGAATTGAGTGGGAGGATAGTACAACTCGATGAGATTAGTGAATCTTCGGCGACCGTTGATATGGCTAAGGAACTGGAAGTAATTCCACGAATTATCCCTACAACCGAGCCGGAAGTTGTCGCATGTGATGCGGAAACTTCTGACAAGTTTGTAACTGAACCGCGCAGATTAGGTAGGGCTATCCAGCCACCTGAGTGGTTTCATAATGAAATATGCATGCTTGAAGACGATGAACCTACGCACTACAAGGAAGCGATGGCGGGGCCCAGCTCAAGGGAATGGCGCAAAGCCATGAAATCCGAAATGGAATCCATGTACGAAAACCAAGTTTGGAACTTGGAAGAACTTCTAGAAGGCGTTAAGCCCATTGGTTGTAAATGGATTTTCAAAAGAAAGACAGACGCGGATGGTACCATTACTATCCATAAAGCTAGACTTGTCGCGAAAGGATTCACGTGAGTTCCAGGAGTGGACTATGACGAGACTTTCTCGCCTGTAGCTATGCTTAAGTCTGTACGGATATTACTAGCAATTGCTGCTTATTTCGATTATGAAATATGGCAGATGGACGTCAAAACGGCTTTCCTAAATGGAAATCTCAAAGAAGATGTATACATGATACAGCCTGAAGGTTTTGTCGTTCACAAGGATGCTGGAAAGGTATGCAAACTTCAAGGCCATTTATGGTCTGAAGCAAGCATCAAGGAGCTGAAACATTCATTTTGATGAAGTAGTCAAAGAGTTTGGCTTCATCAGAAATGACAAAGAATCTTGTGTTTACAAGAAGTTTAGTGGGAGCGCAAAAGCATTTCTAATCTTGTATGTGGATGACATATTGTTGATGGAAATGACGTGAATTTTCTTAGCGAAATAAAAGACTCATTGAAGAAGAGTTTTTCAATGAAGGACTTAGGCGAAGCGGCATACATATTGGGCATCAGAATCTATAGAGATAGATCAAAACGCCTAATAGCGCTTAGCCAAAGCACGTACATTGACAAGGTATTAAAAAGGTTTAATATGGAGAATGCCAAGAAAGGCCTACTCCCCATGTCACCTGGCACAGTGCTTTGCAAGAATCAGTGTCCTCGGACTCTCGATGAGCGAGTACAAATGAATGATGTTCCATATGCTTCGGCAGTTGGTTCTATTATGTATGCCATGCTATGTACAAGACCGGATGTTTCCTATGCGCTGAGTGTTAGCAGCAGGTACCAAAGTGATCCAGGATTGGAACACTGGGCCGCAGTCAAAAATATTCTTAAGTACCTCAGAAGGACCAAGGATTTACTCCTTGTGTACGGAGGTGATGAAGAGCTCATTGTAAGTGGTTACACTGATGCAGGCTTCTTGCCTGACCCAGATGATTTCAAATCTCAATCAGGCTATGTTTTCCTATTGAACGGTGGCGCAGTTGACTGGAAAAGTTCCAAACAAAAGACTGTGGCGGATTCTACGATGGAGGCGGAATATGTTACAGCTTCAGAAGCCTCCAAGGAGGCAGTCTGGATCAAGCAGTTTCTTGAAGACCTTGGTGTGGTTCCAAGTGCGCTGGACCCGGTGGAGATCTATTGTGATAATAGTGGTGCCGTGGCTCAGGCTAGGGAGCCATCTTCGCACCATAAGACAAGACATATTGAACGCAAATATAAACTCATTCGACATCATGTCGAAGCGGGTTTAGTGAAAGTACGCAAAGTTCACACGGATCTGAACATGTCAGACCCGATGACAAAGCCTCTGCCACGAGCAAAGCATGAGCAGCACCGGATAGCCATTGGTGTCAGGGAAGCCACGTAACTAGATTATGGACTCTAGTGCAAGTGGGAGTCTGTAGGAGATTTGCCCTAGAGGCAATGATAATAGTTATTTTGTATCTCCAAGTTTGTAATGAATGTTTATGTTCCATGCTATAACTGCAATGATTCTCGAGTCTACAATAACCACGAGGCTCGGAGGGAAACTCATGTGCACGTGTGGTATATTAAACAAAAAAATGTATTCCTAGTCATGCCTCTAAGACTAGCTCAAGTATTGCATGATGACCATGTTTTCCTGATCATGGGCATGACTATGCCGGCAATTTTGAGGGCACAATGTTAGAAGAACATTTGTGTTGAATCGACCCGAATTGATGTTATGCTATGAGATACATTCGTCACAAGTAAATGGTTAATAACACAGAAAAAGTTAACGTTTGCATAATTCCTTAGACCATGAGAGTATCGAGTTCCTTCGTACTTGCTTCGTGAACTTTGGGGTTTGTTAAACTTCATCTATAACAGGGTGGCTATTACGGCGGCTTACGGATTCACAGAAAAGTATGACAAGTAACTTGATAGCTCAAGATTGGGATGTGCTCCTCTGATGATGGAGAGATATACTTAGGGCCCTCTCGGTGTTACGGTATCCACCATCGTCTGGCCAGACACAATGTGATTGGATCACTGGGATGCCGGAACGTGGAAACGAGAAAAGAGAACAAAACCGGTAGCGAGGTAACTGGCATAGTGGACAAATTGTTGATCCACGGGGATGCCGATAAGTCTCACCTCGGGTGTTTGTAACATATCGCGAAGCAACAGGAATAGCACACGATAAACTACAGGTTCGCTCGAATATTCGTTCGTGTGGGTATAGGGATCAATATGGGTGTCCACGGTTCCGCTATTGATCATTGATCAGAAAGTGTTCCGGTCATGTCTATACTTCACCGAACCTACAGGGTCACACGCTTAAGGGTCATCTATCTGCTGAATACTAGACAGGGAGTCTGAGAGAAAGACAACGGAAAAGTTCCGGAGAGAACACCGGATAAGTTTCGGTGAAACTGAAAAGGTGTTTCGGAGTAAACCATTAAGCCAAAACGGTTTTGGCAAGCGCCTGGAATTTTGGAGGGTGCCAGAATTGTTCTGGGAACTTCTGAAATTTTTCCGGAGAGAAAACCGGAAATGTTCCGGAGCTGCCGGAACCGCTGTGGTAGCTTTTCGCTGATGAAAATCATTGATCCGGAATTGTTTCGGAACGCGTCCAGAATTATTTTAGGAGGTACTGGAAATGTTCTAAGCCCACAGAAATATTTTCGGTTTTAACGGACGCGGAAAAATGTTTTCATGAATAGTGAAAACACCTTTATGGTTACTTTTTGGAAAGCCACCTTTTTGGGCTTTGTCCAAAATATCTAGGAGGGATGACATGGATGGATTGGAACCCCTTTTTGGGGGCCCCACTAGTGGTGGTCGTCCAAGGAGGAGCTCCTCCTTGGAGCTCCACTTGCCTTCCCTTTTATACCCATAGGAAGGTCACATGTCATGGGTCCTTTGGTATTTTCAAGTGCCACCCTACCCGTTCTCTCTCCCTCCCGCGAAATAGTTTCGTAGAGCCGAAAGGCTGTCTGGGTTCCGGTGGGAACTAGTTCTGGACGGCGAAGCCCTGCCGGATAGCTGACACCATATGTGTGCAACCCCGTAGAGAGGTCATAGATTCGATCTTTTGCCTGAGGGGCTGTTCGAGGGTCCTCCCGAAGGGCTATCCGAGATACCGTCCGAGTTCGAGGGTCCTCCCGAAGGGCTGTCCGAGGGACCGTCTGAGGAGCAGACGAGGGAGTACATCCTCGCGGTTGGGAGGTTGTAAATCCTAGCTGCGGGGATCTGCATCGACGATCTACATCGACTCTACTTCCACTGCGCTACGAGTCGGTAATGATCAGATCAAACCTTGTATGCATCTCCATAGTGATCCTGGGCGTGCTCGCAGTACCGGAAATTTTTGTTTTCTATTGCGTTCCCCTACAATTGCAATCCCCCCATTCATTCATCGACATCACCTCCATAGAGAGATAAACATTCCAATTTGTAAACCTAGGGGTTTTAGCCCTATTTGTGTTTGATCTAGATACTGAGATTGGTTTAATCATTCATCTTATTATGGAAAACTACGATATTATTGAAGTGGTTTTCCTTTGCATAATCTCTGTGATTGACTACTATCCTCTCTTGTGCGTGAGTAATCCCCCATATGTGTGGGAGATGTTGGGATTGGTAAGATCCATTTGTGCCTAATTTATATGTACTTATTTGTGAAACTAGCTCTATGATTAATTATTAGGTTAATTATTTGTGAAGAACATAATGCTTGTTGTCCAATTTAATGGCCCAGACAACATGATCCTAAGACTTACATAGGTAACCAAGTATTGTTCAGTGAATCCATGATCTCCACATGACAGGTGCTGGTATGTACGAGGAGTGAAGTGTTGGTCCATGGATGGATACCAAATTATGTACCCAGCATCCTCACTTAGACTCATATGCCAAAGAAAAAGATATCATTGTCCATAGAGCTTTGGAACAATATGAGATTGATTTATGTGATATATTCCATCTTCCCATGTCTAGTAGTTTTGTGTAACGTAGCCATGAACTTATTCATGTCCTACCAGCAGAGACTTTTCACAATAATCAGACCAATGGAGATTCATTTGGAATAGAACCAAATACTCAACAAAGAAAATTTATATTGAACTCATTGGAAAACCTCCTCCTGCTGATGCTCCTTTCAAATATATACGGGAATCTGCATATTTATCCAAGAAGAAGTTTTTCTTCTGGCTTCTTATACAGGACATGCTAAACATCAGAGCTTTGCTAATCAGGGAAAAGTTCTATGTGGAAGATGTGAATTGTGTATTGTGTATTGACGGTGACATTGAAAATGTAATGCACTTGTTTTTCTCATGTGATTTCATCCAACGGTTTCTGAACCTAGGCATTACATGGAACACTGATATGGATCTCCATGACACGCTCGTTGACGGAAAGCAGAGGATGCATATCCCATGTTTCAAGGAGACTAGTGGTTGCTGGAGCTTATGGAAACACATGAATAGTTTTAGTTTTTACCATAAAACCAGATATGTCACCTATTGTGTCAAGTGTTTCAAGGATCGCTTATGCATGATCATGAGGATAGTCAAACCAAGTACGAGGGAAGGGTGGATGGTTTAACTTTTACTAATGATGTGCACGAGAATTTTGTGGCTTGGCAGCCTCCTGCTACGGAGTTCATTAAGATTAATGTTGATGCAAGTTATGTGGCGGCCATGAGTGCTGCGAGTGTGGGTGTGGTGGCCAGGAACCATGCTGGAGAGGTTATCATTTCATCGTGGGATTATATTGAGGTGTGCAACAGCGCGGATGAAGCGAAACTGAGAGCGACCCTAGCGGGGTTGTACATCGGTATTACTCACCACAAGCCCATTATTTTAGAAACTGATTGTTCTTTTGTGGCCTCTTCTTTTGGAAATGATCTCCGAGACAGTACTCCCCTAGTTGATCTAAAGATGGAAGCGTTGAGTATTTCCAAGATGATGATAAATTGCAAGATATCCAAAATTAACAGAAGGGCCAATAGTGTGGCGCACGAGATTGCGAAGTTCAGTTTTGACAATAGGTCCGGTGGTGTGCTTCTTAATAGTGTTCCGCCCTGCGTGGCTAAAGTTGTAATGGATGATTGTATTAATTTCTTAAATTAACTAATATATGGGAGGGGGTTTTAAAAAAAAGTATGAGGGAAGGGATTCAAGCCTGGCTACATACTTTGTAACTTATTATTTATACTTTCTTTGTACCTAAATATCTCTAACACCCTCCCTACAAAAACTAGTACCCCATACCATTATAATTTCCATTATTATTAATGACAATCTAAGTAGGGGCTCCCTACTGTCTTATGCTAAAAAAAGAAGTAGGATTCGGTTGGCCAGTTAACACTTAGCATGCACAGTTTCCTTTATATGAGCATATATTTATCGAGGTAATAGTAACACGGAGGAGAGCTTTCGTTCTACAACAATATGGAAGTAAAATATTATAAAATCCTAGTAAGACACTCGTACTCTATCAAAAAATAAAAATAAGAACTGTACGCAGGCATATCCTTGTATGTTACATCCGAAAGCCTTTTAAAAAAATGATGATTGCATGCTATGTGGACTTGCTATTTTTATCTACGATCAGATGTTATGCATGATATATGCATGTGTATGTAGAGATTTATTATTTATCTATCATTAGATCATTTGCTTGATCTGGTATGATTAATGGTGTCCTGCAAGTGCAAAGGGCTTTGTAGCAATTTCGCGGTAAGTAAGGTTTGTCGACCCCACGGGGAGCGAATAGGAAGGCACCACAAACCACGCAACTATGTTGTCACTTACGCTGTTTCATACGCACCCAAATCAGAGTTTGAAAATAGTCTACATTAGTATGTTTATAGGAAGATGAGTAAAAAGGGGTGGATTGCTAAACTACTAATGGAAAGATAAAATACAGAAAATAAAAGGGAGCTAAACTAAGTGAGCGGTGCTTGAGTAGTAAATGTTCTAGACACTACTAGGGAAAACCCTAGCAGTAGCGTGGGCTATATGCCTATCAGTAGCGCGGGGTCCCGCGCTACTGCTAGGGCGCTACAGCTAAATTTTACCAGTAGCACAGGTTCTACCCACGCTACTACTAATTCTGTTATCAGTAGCATGGGTTTTGCCCAGCGCTACTGGTAAGTAGTAGCAGCGTTGGCTCTGACCCGCGCTACTATTTTCTTTATTTTTTTATATATATATTTTATTTATACACGGTTATACAAATTTTGATACAGTAGCAATTAAGAGATTGTTATATCATTATGATCATGATGAGTTATTATATCATTGGGTGGAAGGAACGCGGATTAGATTCAAGTGGATGGATCCTACTAATCCATCTTTTGGTCACTTTGGATCCATCCACTTGAATCTAATCCGCATTCCTTCCACCCAATGATATAATAACTCATCATGATCATAATAACAACTCATCATCATCATCATCATCATCATCATATTCATATAAGAACTCATGCATCATCATCATCATAATAACAACTCATCTTCATAGTCATATAAGAACTAGCTCATCATTCTACCACAATGTAGCACATTACTCATCATCATCGTCATCATAATAACAACTCCTAATCATCATCAGAGTCATAACAAACACTGTAGCACATAGCTAATCATTCTACCACAATGTAGCACATAGCTAATTGTTGTTAGCACATGATGAGTACTACCTAAGACCTGCTACTCTCTCGAAGGTAAAATAGCATAAAACAGGTAAACCCCAGAATCTCCATTATGGAAAATAGAGATCAACCTGTCTCCCACTTGTGGGCTGCGCTTCATGTTGCCCCCAAGTAGTTCCCTGCGATCCTTCATAACTTTTCTCCAGTCTTTGATTGTGAGGACTTCATCTCTTTGAGAAATCATGTATGCACTGCGGTGAACCGTAGGCCAACTTGTTCGTAAGCTAACAATGTTCATGTCACCTTTCTTATGCATCAGACGAGGCACACAATCCTTCAGGAGTTTCTGTTGAAGAACATCATAATAACATACTTAACAATGTAGCTTAGCTTAAGAAGAATGTATGCAAAAGATGCGCTCGTGACATAATAGAAAAAATCTTACCATGATATCTCGATGGATGTTACCGTAGTTCAATACGTGGACTAGTGGCACGTATTGATCATAATTTGGAGGAATAAAATTACTCGTCTTGAAATTCTCAACATCATTAATCCATGAAACAAAATGATTTATCTCCTCGCAAGTTAGTTCAGTGCCATAACTATAGTAGGTTTTATCTACTATGTTTCGTACATTTCTTGAAGAATGGAAATAAGCTGTCAATGGAAATAAGCTATCAACTATTTTTAAATAAACAATATAAATTACTTAATAAATATGTTTGACAAACTCACATAGAGGTAGAACTGGAGGCGTATCCACATCGACCCAAATGTCGATATTATCTTCATTGTCATCTTCAGGACGAATATCGAAGGTGACATGCATACCCTCCTGAAAACCATACGCATTGCATAGTGCTATCCAATTCGAGCAACCAAAATGGGAGTTGGTCACCGCATTGTATAGCTTTACGGCAAAAGCGTAACCATGTTGGGTCCTGAGGTGAACTCTCTTTGTCTCCTTATTCTCATGATCTTCGAAATCCAGCTTCTCCAAGACATAACGTCTTGCATGGCAGGGGATGCACTAGTCGAATTGTAAAAAACGGAAATTACACGTTGAAGCAAAGAAGCAGAAGTCATGCTTAATTATGAAAAAAGACTTGTCATCATTGCGTACCGTACAAACATCGAAGGTCTCATCGAGCTTAATTCTGAAGCGCCGACCGTCTTCCAGGTGAGGCATGTCGCACAGACCCCGGTCGTCACTGCAGTAGTCGCACTCAGGGATCCTATCGTCTTCAGACATTTCCTATGTTCATAATTCAAAGATTAAAAATTGATCGAGGGCAATTACCAGGAAACTCAACACACAGATCACTATTCAGCACGGGTTGACTTTCCGTCTATCGAGTCTTCCTTGCTACACTCTCATCTCACGTGGTGTATATGGTGGGCACTCCCTCTCTGATATTGTGACCGTCGGTGATGGTCGCTCCTCCCTTCGTTCCCGAGTGCATTACACCAAAATGTCTAGCACACGGGAACGAAGGAGAAGCGACCCCCACGACAACAGTCGGGATTCTTCCTCTCTGATATTTCGACAGTATATGGTGGACACTCCCTCAGAGATATGTCGACGGTCGGTGATGGTCACTTCCCCTCCTTCTCTCGTGCATTACCAAGGTATATCATGAGAAGAAGGAGAGGAAACGACCCCCACGACAACAGTCAGCATCCTTCCTTCCTTCAAGAACAGACTCAAAGTCACTCAAGGAGCATCGACAGACTAAAAGTCAACCCGTCACATATATGGAGCAATGACATAAAAACGGCCTATGTTCTGCGGGAATGTCGATTAATTCCAGTTCCGGCAAATCACGGGCACTCGATATTTCCTACTTTCTAGCACAAGTCATGCCAAAATTCATGAAAATTTTTGGCATGGCCTTTGCTAAAAACAGGATATATCAAGCGCCTGGAATTTGCCGGAACGGAAATGAATCAACATTCCGGCAAAACATAGGCCACTCGGAGTTTCCCTGCAAACAATAAAAGCCAAGATAGCACTTGGGCAAGCACATACACAAGCTAGTACTACACATCACTACTCCACATATCACATTTCCAAATAGACCATCTTTACTCACTAGACGGCTGTCGAGGATGCCGATGATCTTCTGGGTGTCGTCGAGCGGCACGTCGGTGATCTTCCCTGCACACAAATAAAATAACTATGTGAGCTATGCTTGTTATGCTATCAAATCCCAAATGGCTAGTTAACAACAACCTATGAGAATATCCAGTTTGATTCCTAATAAAAATTTCTACTATCTACAATTTCATTCCTAAACCCTAGAAAAATGCCCTAATTTTATTGCCTACTGTCTACTTCTTGAACCCTAGAAAAATGCCCTAATTTTTTTACCTACTGTCTACTTCTTGAACCCTAGAAAAATGCCAACTAAACTCTACCAACTAAATTCTACCAACTAAATATAACTTAGAGTTTGATTGCTGAAATATATTTGAAAATATAGCATGAACCCTAAATTCTACCAACTAAATTGAAAATTCTACGAACTAATTTCTACCAACTAAATATAACTTAGAGTTTCATTGCTGAAATATATTTGAAAATATACCATGAACCCTAAATTCTACCAACTAAATTAAAAATTCTACGAACTAAATTCCACCTACTAAATTCAGTAAACTACAAACTAGAAACTATAAAGTAGAAATTATTAACTAATTTAGTTAAATGAGGGAGCTAGGAGGGAGGAGAGGAGGAGGGAGGAGGGAGCAGTGCGGCGGCTGGAGAGGAGAGAGGGAGGAGGAGGAGGGAGGAGGGGCGGCGGCTGGAGAGGAGAGAGGGAGGAGGAGGAGGGAGGAGGGGCGGTGATTCGTCCATTTTGCATCATGTTTTGCTACTGTTATTTATGATGTCTTTGATCAATATAACACTTTGTGGAGTAATTCTAATGCCTTTTCTCTCTTAATATACAAGATTTACACAAAGAGGGAGAATGCCGGCAGCTGGAATTCTGGACCTGAAAAAGCTATGTCAGAGATACCTATCCTACACATCTCCAAATGAGCTGAAATTTTCTGGAGATTTATTTTGGAATATATAAAAAATATTGGAAGCAAAAACTACCAGAGGGGGCCACCCAGGTGCCCACGAGGCACCAGGGCGCGCCACCCCCCCCCCCCCAGGCGCGCCCTGGTACCTCATGGGGCCCCTGGCCCACTTCTGGCCCCCATTTTCTGGTATATAAGTGCATTTGACCTAAAAAAATTAAAGAGAAGACTTTTGGGATGGTGTGCCACCGTCTCGAGGCGGAACTTGGGCAGGAGCACTTTTGCTCTCCGGCGGAGAGATTCTGCCAGGGATACTTCCCTTCGGGAGGGGGAAATCGTCGCCATCGACGACACCAGCGATCCTCTCATCATGGGAGGACTAATCTTCATCAACATCTTCACCAGCACCATCTCATCTCAAACCCTAGTTCATCTCTTGTATTCAATCTTTGTCTCAAAACCTCAGATTGGTACATGTGGGTTGCTAGTAGTGTTGATTTGTTGGAAATATGCCCTAGAGGCAATGATAAATTGGTTATTATTATATTTCCTTGTTCATGATAATCGTTTATTATCCATTCTATAATTGTATTGATTGGAAACTCAAATACATGTGTGGGTACATAGACAACACTGTGTCCCTAGTAAGCCTCTAGTTAACTAGCTCGTTGATCAAAAGATGGTGAAGGTTTCCTAGCCATGGACATGAGATGTCATTTGATAATGGGATCACATCATTAGGAGAATGATGTGATGGACAAGACCCAAACTATAAACGTAGCATATGATCGTGTCAGTTTATTGCTATTGTTTTCTGCATGTCAAGTATCTGTTCCTTGGACCATGAGATCATGCAACTCACTGACACCGGAGGAATACCTTGTGTGTATCAAACGTCGCAACGTAACTGGGTGACTATAAAGATGCTCTATAGGTATCTCCGAGGGTGTCTGTTGGGTTGGCATGGATCAAGACTGGGATTTGTTACTCCATGTAACGGAGAGGTATCTCAGGGCCCACTCGGTAATACAACATCACAATGAGCCTTGCAAGCAATGTGACTAAAGTGTTAGCCACGAGATCTTGTATTACGGACCGAGTAAAGAGACTTGCCGATAACGAGATTGAACTAGGTATAGAGATACCGACGATCGAATCTTGGGCAAGTAACATACCGAAGAACAAAGGAAACAGCATACGGGATTAACTGAATCCTTGACATAGAGGTTCAACCGATATAGATCTGCGTAGAATATGTAGGAACCAATATGGGCATCCAGGTCCCGCTATTGGTTATTGACCGTAGAGGTGTCTCGGTCATGTCTACATAGTTCTCGAACCCGCAGGGTCTACACACTTAACGTTTGGTGACGATTAGTATAGTTGAGTTATTGTGTTGGTGACCGAAGGTTGTTCGGAGTCCCGGATAAAATCCCGGACATGACGAGGATCTCCGGAAGAGTCCGGAGGTAAAGATTGATATATGTGATAATAGTGTTTTGATCTCCGGAAGGGTTCCGGAATTCACCGGAAGGGGTTCCAGATGTTTACCGAAGTGTTCGGGTGCAGCAACACTTTATATGGGCCAAAGGGGTAAAGCCCACGAGGTATTGGAAAGTGCAAAAGGAAGTTTTGCTGCTGCCTTAAGCGGTACTACCGCTGGTAAGGCATTACTGCCGCGTAAGCGGTACTACCGCTTGTGTGAAGCGGTACTACCGCTCAAGCGGTACTACCGCTTGTACGCGGTACTACTGGAATCCGAGTGGGACTCTTTCCGTGCGGGCCAAACCGACCTTGTGCGGGCAAAACCGACCTTGTGGAGGCTTTCTCTCCAAGTTTAGACCCCAGGGCTCAACATATAAATAGAGGGGTAGGGTTAGCACACGGGATACATCAAGATTTCCCAAGCCGTGTGCCGGCAACCCTAACCCTCTAGTTCCTCCCGTCATAATCTCCGTTGTGCTTGGCGAAGCCCTGCAGAGATTGTTCCTCACCACCATCACCACGCCGTCGTGCTGCCGGAACTCATCCACTACTTCACCATCGCTCGCTGGATCGAGGAGGTGAAGGCGTCATCAAGCCGTACGTGTGTTGAACGCGGAGGTGCCGTCCGTTCGGCGCTAGATCGTGTTTGGATCGAGGGACGACTTGCGATTTGGATCGCGAAGTCGTTCGACTACATCAACCGCGTTTCTTAACGCTTTCGCTTAGCGATCTACAAGGGTATGTAGATTCACTCTCCTCTCGTAGATGCTCATCACCATGGATAGATCTTGCGTGTGCGTAGGAAATTTTTTGTTTCCCATGCGACGTTCCCCAACATGATTACATCTTGTAGTTGATGCTTGTTGGCTTACTTGGTGGAAGATTATATTTTCAGATCTATTATGTTATTCAATACCCCTCTGATCATGAACATGTTTATGGCTTGTGAGTAGTTACTTTTGTTCTTGAGGACATGGGAGAAGTCTTGTCATAAGTAATCATGTGAATTCGATATTCGTTCGATATTTTGATGATGTGTATGTTGTGATTCCCTTAGTGGTGTCGTGTGAACGTCGACTACATGACACTTCACCATCTTTGGGCCTAAGGGAATGCATTGTGGAGTAGTAATTAGATGATGGGTTGCTAGAGTGACAGAAGCTTAAACCCTAGTTTATGCGCTATTCCGTAAGGGGCTGATTTGGATCCACATGTTTAATGCTATGGTTAGAGTAATCTTAATTCTTCTTTCGTAGTTGCGGATGCTTGCGAGAGGGGGTAATCATAAGTGGGAGGTTTGTCTAAGTAAGGGCAGCACCCAAGCACCGGTCCACCCACATATCAAATTATCAAAGTAGCGAACGTGAATCGAACAAGCATGATGAAAGTGACTACATGAAATTCTCATGTGTCCTCGAGAACGCTTTACTTACTATAAGAGATTGTTCCGGCTTGTCCTTTGCTACAAAAAGGATTGGGCCATCTTGCTGCACCCTTTATTACTATTATTACTTGTCCCTTGTTACAAATTATCTTGCTATCAAACTACTCGTTACCGATAATTTCAGTGCTTGTAGAAAACACCTTGCTGAAAACCGCTTGTCATTTCCTTCTGCTCCTCGTTGGGTTCAACACTCTTACTTATCGAAAAGACTACGATTGATCCCCTATACTTGTGGGTCATCAAGACTCTTTTTTGGCGCCGTTTTCGGGGAGTGAAGCGCCTCTGGTGAGTGGAATTTGGTAAGGAAACATTTATATTACGTGCTGAAATTTACTGTCACTTGTCACTATGGAAAGTAATCCTTTGAGGGGTTTGTTCGGGGTATCTTCACCTCGACCGGAAACACAAATAGTTGCTCCTCAACCTACTGCACCTATTGAAAAAGATATTTATTATGAGATTCCTCCAGGTATGTTAGAGAAACTGCTAGCTAATCCTTATGCAGGAGATGGAACGGTACATCCTGATATGCACTTGATCTATGTGGATGAAATTTGTGGATTATTTAAGATTGCAGGTATATCCGGAGATGGAGTTAAGAAGAAAGTATTCCCTTTATCTCTGGAGGGAAAGGCATTAATGTGGTATAGGCTATGTGATGATACTGATACATGGGACTGGAACCGATTGAAACTAGAATTCCATCAGAAATTTTATCCTATGCATTTGGTTCATCGTGATCGGAATTATATATATAATTTTTGGCCTCGTGAAGGAGAAAGCATCGCTCAAGCTTGGGGGAGGCTTAAGTACTTGATGTACACATGCCCCAATCATGAGCTCTCAAAAGAAATTATCTTACAGAATTTTTATGCTCGGCTTTCTCATGATAATCAAAATACTCTCGATTCTTCTTCGACTGGCTCCTTTATGAAGAAAACTATTGAATTCAGATGGGATCTTCTGGATAGAATTAAATGCAACTCTGAAGATTGGGAACTCGAAAAAGGTAATGAGTCAGGTATAATACTTGAGTTCGATTGTGTTAAATCTTTTATGGCCACCGATGCTTTTCATAAGTTTAGCACTAAATATGGACTTGACTCTGAGATTGTAGTTTCCTTTTGTGAATCATTTGCTACTCATGTTGATCTTCCTAGGGAGAAGTGGTTTAAATATCATCCCCCTGTTAAAGAAAAGATTGAGGAACCTATTAGGATTAAAGAAGAAACAATTGTTCACCATGTTGATCCAGTTGTGCCTACTGCTTATATTGAGAAACCACCTTTTCCTGTTAGGATTAAGGAACATGCTAAAGTTTCAACTGTGGTTAACAAAAGTAATATTAGAGCACCTAGACCCCCTGAGCAAATCAAAGTTGAACCTAATGTTGCTATGGTTAAAGATCTCTTGGTTGATAATATAGATGGGCATGTTATTTACCTCTGTGATGAAGCAGCTAGAATTGCTAAACTTGATCCTAAAGATAAAAATAGACCCGTTGTGGGCTTGCCTGTTGTCTCAGTTAAAATAGGAGATCATTGTTATCATGGCTTATGTGATTTGGGTGCTAGTGTGAATGCTATTCCGTTTACCTTATATCAAGAAATTATGTACGATATTGCACCCGTTGAAATAGAAGACATTGATGTTACTATTAAGCTTGCAAATAGAGATACCATTACACCACTTGGGATTGTTAGAGATGTTGAAGTCTTGTGTGGAAAAATAAAATACCCTGCTGATTTTCTAGTCCTTGGTTCTCCACAAGATGACTTTTGTCCCATTATATTTGGTAGACCTTTCTTGAACACTGTTAATGCCAAGATTGATTGCGCTAAAGAAATTGTTAGCGTTAATTTCGGTGGTACGTCTCATGAGTTTAATTTCTCCAAGTTTCGTAGACAACCTCACGATAAAGAATTGCCTAGTAAAGATGAAATTATTGGTCTTGCTTTATTGCCGTACCTCCTACTGATCCGTTAGAACAATATTTGCTAGACCATGAAAACGATATGCATATGAATGAAAGAAATGAAATAGATAAGATGTTCTTTGATCAAACCTATCCTTAAGCATAATTTGCCTGTTGAAACCCTTGGAGGCCCTCCTCCACCTAAAAGTGATCCTGTATTTGAATTGAAGCAATTGCCTGACACATTGAAATATGCTTATCTTGATGAAAAGAAGATATATCCTGTTATTATTAGTGCTAACCTTTCAGCGCATGAAGAAAAGAGATTACTGAAAACTCTAAGGAAGCACCGAGCTGCTATTGGATATACTCTTGATGATCTTAAGGGCATTAGTCCCACTCTATGTCAGCACAAGATTAATATGGAGCCTGATGCTAAACCGGTTGTCGACCACCAACGACGATTAAATCCTAAGATGAAAGAGGTGGTAAGAACTGAAATATTAAAACTTCTGGAAGCAGGTATAATCTATCCCATAGCTGATAGTAGATGGGTAAGCCCCATTCATTGTGTCCCTAAGAAAGGAGGTATTACCGTTGTTCCCAATGATAAAAATGAACTCCTTCCACAAACAATTGTAACTGGTTATAGAATGGTAATTGATTTTAGAAAATTAAACAAAGCTACTAGAAAAGATCATTACCCCTTACCTTTTATTGATCAAATGTTAGAAAGATTGTCTAAGCATACGCACTTTTGTTTTCTAGATGGTTATTCTGGTTTTTCTCAAATACCCGTATCACAACCCGATCAAGAGAAAACCACCTTCACTTGTCCTTTTGGAACTTATGCTTATAGACGTATGCCTTTTGGTTTATGCAATGCACCTGCTACCTTTCAAAGATGTATGACTGCTATATTCTTTGACTTTTGTGAAAAGATTGTTGAGGTTTTCATGGATGATTTCTCCGTTTACGGAACTTCTTTTGATGATTGCTTAAGCAACCTTGATCGAGTTTTGCAGAGATGTGAAGAAACTAATCTTGTCTTGAATTGGGAGAAGCGCCACTTTATGGTGAATGAAGGCATTGTCTTGGGCATAAAATTTCTGAAAGAGGTATTGAAGTTGATAAAGCTAAGGTTGACGCTATTGAGAAAATGCCATGTCCTAAAGATATTAAAGGTATAAGAAGTTTCCTTGGTCATGCTGGTTTCTATAGGAGATTTATTAAAGACTTCTCTAAAATTTCTAGGCCTCTTACCAATCTTTTGCAAAAAGATGTTCCATTTATTTTTGATGATGATTGTCTAGAAGCCTTTGAAACACTTAAGAAAGCATTAACCACTACACCTATTGTTTAACCACCTGATTGGAACTTGCCTTTTGAAATTATGTGCGATGCTAGTGATTATGCTGTTGGTGCTGTTCTAGGACAAAGAGTTGATAAGAAATTAAATGTTATCCATTATGCTAGTAAAACTCTAGACAGTGCCCAAAGAAATTATGCTACTACTGAAAAAGAATTTCTAGCAGTCGTGTTTGCATGTGATAAATTCAGATCTTATATAGTTGATTCTAAAGTAACTGTTCACACCGATCATGCTGCTATTAAATATCTTATGGAAAAGAAAGATGCTAAACCCAGACTCATTAGGTGGGTTTTATTGCTACAAGAATTTGACTTGCATATTATTGATAGAAAGGGAGCTGAGAATCCCGTAGCAGATAATTTGTCTAGAATAGAAAATGTTCTTGATGACCCACTACCTACTAACGATGATTTTCCTGATGAGCAATTAGCTGTCATAAATGCTTCTCGTAACACTCCTTGGTATGCAGACTATGCTAATTACATTGTTGCTAAATATATACCACCTAGTTTTACATACCAACAAAAGAAAAAGTTCTTCTTTGATTTAAGACATTACTTCTGGGATGACCCACATCTTTATAAAGAAGGAGTAGATGGTATTATTAGACGTTGTATACCTGAGCATGAACCGGAACAAATCTTACGGAAATGTCACTCCGAAGCTTACGGAGGACACCATGCGGGAGATAGAACTGCACACAAGGTATTACAATCTGGTTTTTATTGGCCTACTCTTTTCAAGGATGCTCGTAAGTTTGTCTCCTCTTGTGATGAATGTCAAAGAATTGGTAATGTTGGTAGACGTCAGGAAATGCCTATGAATTATTCACTTGCTGTTGAACCATTTGATGTTTGGGGATTTGATTATATGGGACCTTTTCCTAAATCCAATGGGTATACACATATTTTAGTTGCTGTTGATTACGTTACTAAGTGGGTAGAAGCTATTCCAACTAGTAGTGCTGATCATAACACTTCTATTAAAATGCTTAAAGATGTTATTTTCCCAAGGTTTGGAGTCCCTGGATATTTAATAACTGATGGTGGTTCACATTTTATTCATGGTGCATTCCGTAAATTGCTTGCTAAATATGATGTCAACCACAGAATTGCATCTCCGTATCATCCTCAAACTAGTGGTCAAGTTGAATTGAGCAATAGAGAAATAAAATTAATTTCGAAGAAAACCGTCAATAGATCTAGAAAGAATTGGTCTAAGAAACTTGACGATGCACTGTGGGCTTATAGAACTGCTTATAAAAATCCTATGGGTATGTCTCCTTATAAGACGGTTTATGGAAAAACATGTCATTTACCTCTTGAGTTAGAACATAAAGCATATTGGGCAATTAAAGAACTAAATTATGATTTTAAACTTGCCGGTGAAAATAGGTTATTTGACATTAGCTCATTAGATGAATGAAGAACCCAAGCTTATGAAAATGCCAAATTATTTAAAGCTAAAGATAAAAGATGGCATGATAGAAGAATTCAAAAACGGGAATTTAAAGTAGGTGAGAAAGTTCTATTATACAATTCTCGTTTGAGATTCTTTGCAGGAAAACTTCTCTCTAAATGGGAAGGACCGTATATCATCGAAGAAGTTTATCGCTCCGGAGCCATCAAAATAAATAATTCCGAAGGCACTAATCCGAGAGTGGTGAATGGGCAGAGAATTAAGCATTATAT
Source organism: Elymus sibiricus (assembly GCA_039707655.1). Taxonomy (NCBI): domain Eukaryota; kingdom Viridiplantae; phylum Streptophyta; class Magnoliopsida; order Poales; family Poaceae; genus Elymus; species Elymus sibiricus. Next base: position 391,093,875 of record CM077674.1, read on the forward strand.
TTCAGGTACCCCCATTAATGTTGAAACTAATATTATTGAAACAATTACACCGGAAGAATACATAAGAGAGACCTTCCGGAACACTCCAGAACCCTGAAAAGGAAGAGGTATGTGATACGGTAAGTAAAGCGACTCCAAAAATTCCATAAAAATATTTTCTGTCAGTTTTGGAATATTTAGAAAAATACAAAAATAAGAAACAGCCAGGGGGTCCCACCTGGTGTCCACGAGGCACCAGGGCGCGCCACCCCCCAGGCGTGCCCTGGTACCTCGTGGGCCCCATGTGAGCCTTCCCGACTCCGTTTTCTTCTGGATTACTTGTTTTGCAAGATAAAAAAATCTTTATATATACTTCCAGACGTTTTGACCACCGTATCGCAGAAATCTCCTCTGTTCTTATTTCGTGCTATTTTCCTAACAGATCTAGATCGCTATGGCTCCACCAAGCTCTTCCAAGGACAAGTTCTACGAGAAGGTCATCAAACCCTACTTACCGGAGGTGATGAAACACCCTCAAGCCATTGAGATGCGTGAGGGGGTGCTTCACATCCGGGATGTTCAAGGACCCAAGAAGACCGGGAGCGTGGAGTCCAGGCTCTAAGCGGTGGAGCAGGAGATCTTCAAGTGCCAAGGGATGGTGGAACGTGGACTCAGCGCCAACCACTCCATGATCACGGAATTCACCCGTGATCGCAAGGTGGATGACCGATCGATGGGGGACGTCATCTTCAAGCTCAATGAACGAATTGACTACCTCCAAGGCCAAATCTATGATCTTCAAAACCAAAATTATGAGTATGAGGCAAGATTCAAAGGTATGAGTTTAGCTGCAAGTTTCAGGACTCCGGAGACTCGTTCAGCTTTCTATGATGGGGCACCTATGCCATGGAAGCCGGAGGAAAAGCCCATCACTTCATCACCACCGCCATCACCAAAGAAGAAGACTTGAGCACACGGGTATGGGCACTCCCCTTGGCTTGTGCCAAGCTTGGGGGAGGTGCCCCGGTATCGTATCACCATCACCTCTATTATCATTACCTATTTTTTTAGTTCGATCCTTAGCTATTTCGTGATCTAGTTGAATAAAAGTTTAGTATGATCTATTTTCGAGTATTAGCTTCATGATCTATCTATCCATGTAATCGAGTTGAGAGTTATATAATAAAGAGTAGTTTGAGTTTTTGCTTCTTTACTTTCATGTTCCAATTCTAGCAATGAAAATAATGAAAAAGATCATATGTTAATCTTATTGAAAGTAATAACAATACATAAAGAAAAGTATAAGTGGTAAAATTTATTGGAAGTTAACAAACATAGTATTAGTCAATGATGCAATTCATGAAAGAATTAATAAGGGAAGAGAAGATTCGCATGCAAATATGCTATCTTGGACATCTTTTATGATTGTGAACCCCCATTAAATATTTTATGTCAAATTGTTGACGTTGGACAAGGAAGACAACATAATGAATTATGTTTGTTCATATTCACATAGAAGTTATATTGTTATAGATCCTCCAACATGTGGTGCTTGCCCAATATCTTTGCTAGCCAAAAATTCGCACCAAGTAGAGATACTACTTGTGCATCCAAAACCCTAAAACCCAATTTCATGTCATGAGAGTCCACTATATCTACCTATGGATTGAATAAGATCCTTCAAGTAAGTTGTCATCGGTGCAAAAAGCAATAAAAATTGCCTCTAAATATGTCTGAACTTTTATTGTAAGGGAAATAAGCTTTGTACGAACTTGTGATGGTAAAGAAATAAAAGCGACAGACTGCATAATAAAGGTTGCTATCACAAGGGGCAATATAAAGTGATGTTCCTTTGCATTAAGAGCTCTTGCATCCAAAAACAAAAAGCGCATGACAGCCTCTGCTTCCCTCTGCGAAGGGCCTATCCTTTACTTTTATGTATTTACTTTTTATGCAAGAGTCAATAGTGTTCTCCTCTACTTCCTTTTTATTTTTCTATTTTGCAAGCATCATGTGGTGGGGAAAGATCTAGGCACATATATCCAGTTGGATATGAGTGATCATGATTTATTATTGTTGACATCACCCTTGAGGTGAATGAGTTGGGAGGCAAATTCACAAGCCCCTATCTTTCTATGTGTCTGGCTGAAACTTTTGCTCCATATATATGTCGTGAGTGTTAGCAATCATAGAAGACTAAATGATGGTTGAGTATGTGGACTTACTAAATAGCTCCTACATGAGACCCTTCCTGAAAATATGATGAATTGCAATTGCATTGTTGACTGAGAACATAGTTTGTTAGTTTTCAAGAAAGTTTATGCCTTATACTCCATTGTTGTGATGAATTGTTACTTGCTCATGAGAAGTTTATGATAATAAATATTGTTGTTATAATAATGATCATGATGCTTCTATGTCCGTATTTTGTTTCTATCGACACCTCTCTCTCTAAACATGTGGACATGATTATCGATATCGGCTTTCGCTTGATGACAAGCGAGGTCTAAGCTTGGGGGAGTTGATACGTCCATTTTGCATCATGTTTTGCTACTGTTATTTATGATGTTTTTGATCAATATAACACTTCGTGGAGTAATTCTAATGCCTTTTCTCTCTTAATATGCAAGATTTCCACAAAGAGGGAGAATGCCGGCAGCTGGAATTCTGGACCTGAAAAAGCTATGTCAGAGATACCTATTCTACACATCTCCAAATGAGCTGAAATTTTCTGGAGATTTATTTTCGAATATATAAAAAATATTGGAAGCAAAAAGTACCAGAGGGGGCCACCCAGGTGCCCATGAGGGATCAGGGCACGCCACCCCCCCCCCCAGGCGCACTCTAGTACCTCGTGGGGCCCCTGGCCCACTTCTGGCCCCCATTTTCTGGTATATAAGTGCATTTGACCTAAAAAAATTAAAGAGAAGACTTTTGGGATGGTGTACCGCCGTCTCGAGGCGGAACTTGGGCAGGAGCACTTTTGCTCTCCGGCGGAGAGATTCTGCCGGGGATACTTCCCTCCGGGAGGGGGAAATCGTCGCCATCGACGACACCAGTGATCCTCTCATCGTGGGAGGACTAATCTTCATCAACATCTTCACCAGCACCATCTCATCTCAAACCCTAGTTCATCTCTTGTATTCAATCTTTGTCTCAAAACCTCAAATTGGTACCTGTGGGTTGCTAGTAGTGTTGATTACATCTTGTAGTTGATGCTTGTTGGTTTACTTGGTGGAAGATTATATGTTCAGATCTATTATGCTATTCAATACCCCTCTGATCTTGAACATGTTTATGGCTTGTGAGTAGTTACTTTTGTTCTTGAGGACATGGGAGAAGTCTTGTCATAAGTAATCATGTGAATTCGATATTCGTTCGATATTTTGATGATGTGTATGTTGTGATTCCCTTAGTGGTGTCGTGTGAACATCGACTACATGACACTTCACCATCTTTGGGCCTAAGGGAATGCATTGTGGAGTAGTAATTAGATGATGGGTTGCTAGAGTGACAGAAGCTTAAACCCTAGTTTATGCGCTATTCCGTAAGGGGCTGATTTGGATCCACATGTTTAATGCTATGGTTAGAGTAATCTTAATTCTTCTTTCGTAGTTGCGGATGCTTGCGAGAGGGGGTAATCATAAGTGGGAGGTTTGTCCAAGTAAGGGCAGCACCCAAGCACCGGTCCACCCACATATCAAATTATCAAAGTAGCAAACACGAATCGAACAAGCATGATGAAAGTGACTAGATGAAATTCCCATGTGTCCTCGAGAACGCTTTACTTACTATAAGGGATTGTTCCGGCTTGTCCTTTGCTACAAAAAGGATTGGGCCATCTTGCTGCACCCTTTATTACTATTGTTACTTGTCCCTTGTTACAAATTATCTTGCTATCAAACTACTCGTTACCGATAATTTCAGTGCTTGCAGAAAACACCTTGCTGAAAACCGCTTGTCATTTCCTTCTGCTCCTCGTTGGTGTAACAGCCCGGAACCGACGCTCCAGAAGATTCCCCTTTTGTTCCGTTGTCGCCGTGTGATTCGTTTGTTTGTCGCATTCATCATCGCATCATTCGCATCATGTGCATGGCATCGTCACTCGTTTTCGAAAACTTGCATCCGTTCGTAGTCGTCGGTTCTCTCCGTTCGTGTCGTCGACCGTTTTGAGACCAACCACACACGCACGCGCCCGCGACATCGGTTTATTATCGGACGCTTTCGGTATTTCGAATCATGTCACGGGACGCAAACCTCCCTCTCTTCTTAGCCCACACCACCTCTCCACAGCCCACTAGCCCAACCTTAGCCCCCCTCCGTTCGTGGTCATCGGATCGCGATCGGACGGACAAGGTCCAACCCCCACCCTAGTGCCTTCCCTATTTAAACCCCCATGGAGAGACCCCTCTCACTCTCTAGGGTTTCCCCCTTGCCAAATCGCAGCCACACCCCTAGAAAACCCCACCTGCTAGCCCTCCTCCTCCAAATCCCGCAGCCCCATCAGCCCCTCAGATCTGGACCATCGGATCCCCCTCCAATGGTTCAGATTCGCCCAAAACCCCCACCTACCGGACATGTCCGCGGCCAAACCGGACATGTCCGGGCGACCACTGCGCAGCCCGCGCCCGATCCCGCTGCCGCATGCCCGCAGCAGCACGAGGGCAGGAGGACCTCGATCCCGAGCCCTCCGCCTCCGGTGAACCGCGTCGTGCCTCTCCGGAGCGCCGGAAGTCGCCGGCGACCCCAGGCCAGTGCCCCGCCGGACCTCGCCCCGACCCTCTCCTTCCTCCTTTCTTCTCTCCCTCTGATTTCTCTCCTTGTTCCCCATGGTCGCTCCCCCGCAGGTCCTCCCCGCCATGCCGCGCCCGGATCCAGCGGGGAATCGCCAGATCCGGCGGGTCTCCGCCACCTGCCGCCGTTCCCCGCGCTCGCCGGACCTCCTGCTTCCGCCGGCCGTCGCCCCCGTTGCCCTGCAGCACGCCATGGCCTCCTGTGGTCGTCTGGAGGATGAGCACGAGGTCGTGCGCTCGCTGCCAGGCCGCCTCGCCCGCTGTGGGCCGCGCGTCCCCAAGCCCAGCCACAACTCCGCCGGCCCGTGGGCCCTTGGTGAGCGTCCAGCCCCATACCCCGCCTGCGCGATGCATAGCTATGTTGCGCTTAGTTCCAGATTTGGGCCCGATGACGTTTTGTTTAGATCTGCGAATTTCTATAATTATCCTGGACATTTTAATTTTCAGAAAATTGCATGTTTTAAAAATTGTCAATTAATTTAACCGTGCGCCGAAATAAAATGTTTTATATATGTAAAATGCTTAGAAAAATGCATAGATTGTGAGTATGTCGTTTTCATCCATGTTTAAAATGCCTAAGCTCGCTGTTTGCATCATTTGCATAATTGCCATCATTTTTGCATTGCCATATTTATTTATCCATGCATTGAAAGTAATCAAACAATATATTAAAAATGTTCATATTATCGGCATCGCATTTTCATGCATGACAAACTTGTCCATTGCAATATTTGCATTTAACTTGCATTTATAATTGCTAGAAAGGGGATTAGGCCATAAACTTGCATAATTAATTGTGACTTATTTTTCCTCATAACCTATGCATATTATATGTGTTTTCGGGGTAGAAAAATCCATAGAATTTAACTGTGCATTTAGTTTTGTCATTGGAGGAAGTTCTTGTGCATGTCATTTTTTTGCCATGATGCCCTTTTGTCTATTTCGTGTGATTTAATCCATGCATGATATGAAATAATTTTGAACATGAGATATGCCCTTGAACATGTGTGCTAGGCCCTGGTATTTTTGGTTGTCATAGAAATGCATGTTTAGGTGTTGTTTTCTTGTTGCCAACATGCTATAAAAATCTGATGTTTTGAGGGTCCAAAAATATGTCTAAGTCTGGAAATCTGTTATTTTGTTGCTATGTTGTCATGTGATTTGCTAGTGTTCTTGGAGTCTTTTGGTGATGCCACCATGGAGTCTTTGATTAAGCATGTTATGCTCTACCATGTTGTGTCAATAGCTTGCATGAATAGGTTTTGCATCATAATTATTTCTGTTGCTCAATATGTCAATCTGTTAAAACTGCTGCACATGCCCACTCTAATTTTCACTAAGTCTGAGAATCTGTTTTCTTCAATATGCCATGTTGTGTTGATGGTTGCCATGAATCTGAGCATAATTTGATGTTGCCATAAAGTAATGATTTGTAGTGCATCATGCCCTCTACCATGCTGTAGATTTTCATGTCATTATATGCCCTGTAGCATATAGTTTTACTGCTGTCAATATGCCTCCGTGAAATCTGCCATGCTAAAAACTGTTATTTTCACTAAGTCCTAATCTGCCATATTTTGTTGCCATGTTGTGAGCTTCGTACCATGTGATCCATGACTCTTTTGAGTATTATATGTGAAGATGAAATGATGTGTGTGTTGTAAGCTACTGCCCCATGCTTAGCTTGTGCATTTTAGAATCTTGTACCTTGTTGTTTTCATGTGTGCAAAACGCTATCTTGCTGTTTTGGGCAGATTTGAACTAAAACTTGTGTTGCTTGTTGTGGTTGAACCGTAGCTCCGTTTTGAACATGTTGCATATGTAACTTGACTAGAATTCCATGTAGTTTCATAATAACTTGCTGCATCTATCATTTAACATGTTTGTGGTGGGTGTTTGCATGCATTTGCATTCATGTCATATGCATCTTGCGGATGTCATATCTTTTAGACCGTAGCTCCGTTTCAAACGTTCTATATATGTAAATCGACTAGAATGACGTGTAGAATTGCATGGTTCACTTTATTTTGCTGTTTAACAAATATAAAACCTGATTAGTTCAGATCTGGACCAATTTCGAAATTAACATATGGGGTCATTTCGGAAATGCTATATGTTGTTTCCGGCCTCATTTAATATGCCTAGATTTGTAGTTTACTTATGCTTCACCTCTTGCCATGTTTAACAACATTTAATATTGTTGTGTACCTAAACGAGAGTGAACTAAATATTTAAATGTGGAGTTTCGTCAATATGCAACTCGTTGCATATTGAGCTTCACTTAATGTGTAGTGTTTGTTTGTTGTGATTGCCATGCCTTGCATATTTAAACCGGACATGCATCATAATTGCTGCGCATCATGTCATGCATTTGTTGTGGTGTTCCCGTGTGTTGATTGTTGTTTCCGATTGCTTCTTCTCGATAGAGTTCCGAAACCGCTTCGGAGTGTGAGGATTCGTTCGTCTACGTTGCTTCGCCTTCTTCATGGACTCGTTCTTCTTCCAAGCGGGATCGCAGGCAAGATGATCATTTCCCTGGATACCATTACTATCATTGCCATGCTAGTTGTCTCGTTTCTATCGCTGTCTCGCTACCTACCATTTGTATGTCAAGCCTCCCAAATTGCCATGAAAAGCCTCTAACCCCTCCACATCCCAGCAAACATTGTTTGGCTATGTTACTGCTTGCTCAACCCTTCTTATAGCGTTGCTAGTTGCAGGTGCATTTGTTTCCAGCTATCACAATATTATTGCTATTTAATTTAATGCACATATATACTTGGTAAAGGGTGGAAGGCTTGGCCTTTTGCTCGGTGTTTTGTTCCACTCTTGCCGCCCTAGTTACTTGTGTACCGGTGTTATGTTCCATAAATGAGCGCTCCTTACATGCGCGGGGTTGTTATGGGGACCCCCTTGATTTTCGTTTTAGGATAAAACTTGTCTGGCAAGGCCCAACATTGGTACTACATTTGCCTAATAACTAATAAAATTGCATAGGGGCTTTCCGGACCCCGAGGATCTTTAATCAACAACCCGGGCCAGTGCTCCTCATGAGTGTTGGTCCAAACTAGAGTCGTGTGCGGGGCCAACCCGGGGCAACTCGGGTGATGTCTATCAGGCCACTGTACGCTGCGCTCATCTGGTCGTGTCCTGAGAACGAGATACGCGGCTCCTATCGGGTTATGTCGACACGCCGGGCGGTCTTGCTGGACTTGTTTTTACCTTTCTCGAACGTCTTGTGCGAGGAATTCCGAAAATACTTCGGGCTATCTCGAGGTTGCGGTTTTCCAGTGGAATTGCCTAGGAAGATCACGAGATTCGTGGTCGAGGTTATTCCCGCTGTGTGTGGTTAATTTGTGATGGATGAGTTGGAGCACCCCTGCAGGGTTAAATCTTTCGGAAGGCCGTGCCCGCGGTTATGTGGCAAACTTGGAAACTTTGTTTAACACCCGGTCATAGCAAACTTGAAGTAAACTCAAATAATATACACCAACCGTGTGCGTAACCGTGACTGTCTCTTCTCGTGAGTCCTTATCCGAGAGAGAACACGGTGGGGTTATGTCTGACGTAAGTAGGTGTTCAGGATCTCTTAGAGATCATTACTAGTTCACGTCCGTTTATTCGACAATCATCCCCCTCTATTCTTGTACTCGTAAGTTAGCCACTCAAATATATGCTTAGTCGCTTGCTGCAACCTCACCACTTAACCTTACCTCACCCATTAAGCTTTAATAGTCTTGATACCCTTGGAAATGAGATTGCTGAGTCCCCGTGGCTCACAGATTACTACAACAACAGTTGCAGGTACAGGTAATGCGATGATATGACGTGAGCGCGATGCTTGTTTGATTTGGAGTTCTTCTTCTTCTTCTACATCGATCTAGGATGGGTTCCAGGCGGCAGCCTGGGATAGCAAGGATGGATGTCATTTTATCGTTTGTTTTCGTCCGTAGTCGGACCCTGCTCTTCTGTATGATGTTTGTATGTGTTATTGTATTGATGTGATATTGATGTAGCTTGTGGCGAGTGTAAGCCAATTCCATATACTCATCTCTTCTATACATGTACTTGTAATGATATCCATTCTTGCAACACGACGAGATGCGCTTCTATCCCTGTCGAGGCGCTCGTGCCAAAATAAGGATAGGATCGCATCTTGGGCGTGACAGTTGGCTTCGACCCTCTTACTTATCGAAAGGACTACGATTGATCCCCTATACTTGTGGGTCATCAGGCGGCGGCTGGAGGAGGAGGAAGGAGGTGCGGCGGCGGCGGTAGGAGGAGGGCGGCAGCTGGGCCAGGCGTGCTCACCTCGGCGGAGGCGTGGAGGAGGAGGAGGAGGTCGCAGAGGGCGCCGGGGCTCGAGGGTCGACGGTGAGGCAGGGGAGGTCACCGGGGCTCTGAGGACGGTGGCAATGTGGCGACGGCGGGAGGAGCACGCTGTCGACAGTGAGAGGGAGAGAGAGTGAGTGAGCGCACAGAGGAGAGGAAGAGGATAAGGCTGGCTTAGCAGCAGCGCGGGTCAGGGACCAACGCTAGTGCTAAGCGATATAGCTATAGCGCGTGTCAGGGACGCACGCTACTGCTAAGTGGGGCCCACCAGCTGGCAGAGTGCAAATACAGTTGCAGCGCGGGTCGAAGAACACGCGCTACTGCTATCCTTTTAGCAGTAGCGAGGGTTCTGCTGGCAGCGCTGCTACTATAGGCAGCCCCGTGGGTACGGTTGGGACCATTTATCAGCTGCGTAGGTTTGCATGCCGGCGCTACTGCTATATTATTTCCTGTAGCGCTTGTCAGCCACCCTCGCTACTGCAAAGTAGCAGTAGCGCATGAACTTTACCCCACGCTACTGTTAAGACTCTACCTATAAGGTATTTCCTAGTAGTGAGAAGGATCCAGAGTCATCACCACATGTATGACGCCGACAACACATGCAAAAGCATGGCTCTACGTTCGTGTCACTAATACACTCGATAGGAGTATGCGTGGGCGGAATCAAATAATGATGCGCGCAAATCCTCGGCAGTCACGTATCACTCGTGCCACCACCGTTGCATCCCCACCCCGGTTACCACAACGATGATTAAGGGTTTCCCCGTGAACACGGCATAAAGCTCTAGGGTTCTCCGATACTCCCTGTTGCAATGATGCGGGAAGGTAGGGAGATAAGCACTCTCACTACTGACCTCCGCATCCCACCATCACACCAATATTAATTCCCTCAAGTGCACAAGGGGCTAATGTTGACTGAGCGCTCTTCACAGCACCATGGGGAAAACAATGCAATACAAATAAAGAGAATGATTGGATCGCTTATTAAACATCAAGTGATAATCATGCAAGGGCTCATCCAAATCCTCAAGAACTAATACATCTACTCAAACATCATAGAGGGGATAGGCAAGTTACAAGCTGGCATGGAGACGATGGAGGAGAGGAGCATGGTGGCGGTGATGATGGAGGCAGCGCCGGTGATGGATACGGTGGAGGCGTCGGCTGTGGGGATGGCACCGGCCTGAAGGTCGGCGTGCATGGTGGCGGCGCCTCCTCTTGCTCCTCTTGACTTGACCCTTCTTCTCTCTATGGAGGTGGTCTTGGAGTAGCAATGGAGATGAGATTGATCTTGGATGAATGACGTAGATGATATATGACGGTGGCGGCTAGGGTTGGAGAGGTATTTGTAATGGCTCTCCCCAAGCCTCCTCCGTAGATGCAGGTTTTCTCCTTTGATCCAAGGGCTTAATATGAACCGAATACTCTCTCAAACCCTTCTTTATTGGCCAAGGATCACGTGGGGGAAAACGGGAACGAAATTGGTGAAGAATCCCGTCCAGAGAGGCAACTCTCGGGGCCGTCTGGCCCTGGTACGAGCAGCCATGCTCTCAACAGATGTCGACTTTTCCTATGTTTACCTTAACAACTGCCATTTCTTCATACGGACTCAGAATTTGACGTTCTTGGGCTCATTGGAATCATATGAATGACGATGACCCAAGGTGTTGGATATTTATTTTGAGCACTTTAAAAAATGTCAAAGTTTGACACTCCCAAATGGCCAAGTCTTGTGATGCTAGTCCTCCGTATTGAACCCGTATTTGGCCTTTTCATCATGCTTGGTCCTAGGTTGCTCCAAAACACATGTAGACATAACAAAACAAAGGAAACTAATAAAAAATAAATAAAAACACTAATATGCCATGCTCACAATGGAAATAGTAAAAACTGGTGATCATACATGATGGACATATATTTGGTTCAATGGGACATGGTATATGAAGAGAACATGCAACAAATGAGCTCTAAAATGTGTAAAATATAGAGCCATCAACCTACCCATGCTTAAACCTTGCTCGTCCTCGAGTAAGAAGGTTGACTACCAAAGCTCACTGTTGCCAACTCTAAAGCTTACACTGAACCAAACCCCAAAAGTGATATACATGTTCATCGTGTGAGCATGCAAAAGTTAACTAGCAAGGGAAGTGATACATGCTATCCCCTTAGTTCCATTGCCATGGAAGTCGAGAAAGAGGAATTATTTTTTTGGAGTCTGATACGTCTCCAACGTATCTATAATTTTTGATTGTTCCATGTTGTTATCTTATCAATCTTGGATGTTTTTATAATCATTTACAGCAATTATATATTATTTTTGGAGACTAACCTATTAACTTAGTGCCCAGTGCCAGTTGTTGTTTTCTGCCCTGTTTTTGTTTTACAGAAAATCAATACCAAACGAAGTCCAAATGCCACAAAACTTTTTGGAGATTTTTTATTGGCCAAGATAAACACTAGAAGCTACGGGAGAGGGCCAGAAGACCCAGGAGTTGGCCACGAGCCACCAGGGCGCGCCTGGGGGGCAGGCGCGCCCTGGTGCCTCGTGGGCCCCTCTTTGCTCCGTTTGACCTAATTCCAGCACTATAAATTCCCAAAAAATCAGAAACCCTCAGGGGAGTCCACGAAATACTTTTTCCGCCGCCGCAAGTTTCTGTTCCAGAGAGATCCCATCTGGAGGCCTTCTCCGGTACTCCGCCGGAGGGGGAATCGATCACGGAGGGGCTCTACATCAACCTTGCTGCCCTTCCGATGATGCGTGAGTAGTTTACCACAGACCTTCGGGTCCATAGGCAGTAGCTAGATGGCTTCTTCTGTCTTTTTGATCTTCAATACAATGTTCTCCTCGATGTTCTTGGAGTTCTATCCGATGTAATCACTTTTTGCGGTGTGTTTGTTGGGATCCAATGAATTGTGAGTTTATGATCAGATTATCCATGAAATTATTTGAGTCTTTGCTGCACTCTTTTATGCATGATTATTATAGCCTCGTATTTCTTCTCCGATCTATTGATTTGGTTTGGCCAACTAGATTGATTTATATTGCCATGGGAAGAGGTGCTTTGTAGTGGGTTCGATCTTGCGGTGCTCAATCCCAGTGACAGAAAGGGACATGACACGTATGTATCATTGCTACTAAGGGTAAAAAGATGGGGTTTATTCATACGTGAGTTTATCTTGTCTACATCATGTCATCGTTCTTAAGGCATTACTCCCTTCTTTATGGATTTAATACACTAGATGCATGCTGGATAGCGGTCGATGTGTGGAGTAATAGTAGTAGATGCAGGCAGGAGTCGGTCTACTAATCTTGGACGTGATGCCTATATACATGATCATTGCCTTGGATATCGTCATGATTATTTGCTTTTCTATCAATTGCCCAACAGTAATTTGTCTACCCACCGTATGCTATTTTCTTGAGAGAAGCCTCTAGTGAAACCTATGGCCCCCGGGTCTATCTAAATCATATTACTAAAACCCTAAAAATATTGCTGCCATTTTCTTTTATTTATTTTATTTTTTATTTTTGTTTCAATCTATCTATCTATCACATACAATTTAATCTTGCAATTTACCGCCGAGGGATTGACAACCCCTCGTTTGCGTTGGGTGCAAGGGTTTGTTGTTTGTGTGCAGGTACTGCTAACGAGGTGTTGTGTGATTCTCCTACTGGTTCGATAACCTTGGTTTCATAACTGAGGGAAATACTTATCTCTATTGTGCTGCATCATCCCTTTCTCTTCGGGGAAATACCAACGCAAGCTACAAGTAGCAGAGTCCAAAACGCTATTGCCAAAGGTTTAGAGAGAATGTAAACATTATGTTAGGAACAAAGCAATGTACATCATAGACAAAAGAAATTATGCATTAGCGATCGCTTCAAAAATACCAACCTAAGGCATACCAGTTACAATAGTAAGATCATCCGTCTGCGTTAGTCAACTGCTCAACAACCTATGCAGCGCTGAGCACAAGCCTAGCCTTGCACTTAAAGGGAAAATAGAATAATGGTTGGGGTTTTGAGAAGTCAAAAACAGATACAGTCCCGCATCAACGTAGCTGATCATACATGTAGATGACATACTACTGATTGGCAATGATGTGAATTTTCTTGACACAATAAAAGAGTCATGCAGAAGAGTTTTTCAATTAAAGACTTAGGTGAAGCGGCATATATATTGGTACTTAAAATCTATAGAGATAGATCAAGATGCCTAATAGCGCATAGGCAGAGCACGCACATTGACAAGGTTCTAAGAAGGTTTAAAATGGAGAATGCCAAGAAAGGATTACTCTCAATGTCACATGGCACGGTACTTAGCAAGAATCAGTGCATGTAGACCGCTGATGAGCGAGTGTAGATGTGTACTCTTCCCTTTGTCTCGGGAATTGGATCCATCATGTACATGATACGTCTCCAATGTATCTATAATTTTTTATTGTTTCATGCAATTATAGTATCAATCTTGGATGTTTTATATACAATTATATGCTATTTTATATCATTTTTTGGGACTAACCTATTAACCTAGTGCCCAGTATCAGTTGTTGTTTTCTGCTTGTTTTTGGTTTTTTAGGAAATCAGTACCAAACGGAGTCCAAACGCTACGAAACTTATTGTTGATTTTTTTTGGACAAAAGAGACCCTAGAAGCTTCGAGAGGAGACCAGAAGCCTCACGAGGAGGTGACAAGGCAACCCCACGCGCCCCCAGGGGGCGCGCCAAGATGCCTTGTGGGCCCCTCGTGGCTCCTTTTGACCTAATTCCACTTCTATAAATTTTCAAATATGGGGAAACCATCAGAGAACCACCTTGAATAACTTTTCCGCCGCTGCAAGCTTCTGTTCTTCCGTGATCCCATCTGGAGGCCTTTTCCGGCACCCTGCCGGAGGGGCAATCGATCACGGAGGGCTCTACATCAACCTTGCTGCCCCTCCGATCATGTGTGAGTAGTTTACCACAGACCTACGGGTCCATAGCTAGTAGCTAGATGGCTTCTTCTCTCTCTTTGATCTTCAATACAATGTTCTCCTCGATATTCTTGGAGTTCTATTGGATGTAATCTTCTTTTGCGGTGTGTTTCTTGGGATTCGATGAATTGTGGGTTTATGATCAGATTATTCATGAGAAGTAATTGAGTCTTTTCTGAACTTTATTATGCATGATTTTAATAGCTTTGTATTTCTCTCCGATCTATCCATTTGGTTTGGCAAACTAGATTGATTTATCATCAGTGAGAGAGGTGCTTTGTAATGGGTTCAATCTTGCGGTGTTCTATATCCCAGTGACAGAAAGGGACAAGACACATATATGTATTTTTCCATTAAGGGTAAAACGATGGGGTTTATTCATATTGATTGGGTTTACTTTGTCTACATCATGTCATCTTGCTTAAGGCGTTACTCCATTTTCATTAACTTAATACCCTAGATGCATGCTGGATAGCGGTCGATGGGTCGAGTAATAGTAGTAGATGCAGGCAGGAGTCGGTCTACTTGTCTCGGACATGATGCCTATATACATGATCATTGTCATGAATCCGTCATAACTATGCGCTTTTCTATCAATTGCCCCGCAGTAATTTGTCTACCCATCGTATGCTATGTATTCGAGAGAGAAGCCTCTAGTGAAAACTATGGCCCCCGGGTCTACTTAAATCATAAAAAGAAAACCTAAATTTATTTGCTGCAATTTCCTTTCTTTTATTTTTCTTTTGCAATTTATCTATCTACCACTACGAGATTTAATCCTTGCAAGTAACGAGTTGAAGGGGATTGACAACCCTCTTGCCCGCGTTGGGTGCAAGTATTTGGTTTTGTGTGTGCAGGTGTTGTTCACGAGGCTTTGCGTGATTCTCCTACTGGATTGATACCTTGGTTCTCACTGAGGGAAATACTTATCTCTATTGTGTTGCATCTCCCCTCCTCTTCGGGGAAAATCCCAACGCAGCTCACAAGTAGCAGGAAGAATTTCTGGCACCGTTGCTGGGGAGACATCATCAAAACCTATCAAGTACCTTCGCATAAACTATCATCTACTTGCTCTTCTTTTTATTTGCCTTTTTATTTGCATTTGCCTCTCTTTTTCATCTCCCCCACTTCTCATAAAAATACAAAAACACAAAAAATATTTTACTTTGCTAGTTTGCTTGCTTTACTTGAAGTTGATGTTATGTATGAGTTTGAAAAAGTTAGTGATTCTCCCACCACTAGTGCGGAGTCTTTAGACAATCAGTCCGTGCTTTTGAAGCTTATAAATAATGAAAATATTAAAAGAAGCTTTTCTGAAGTTGCTAAAGAAAAACTAGATAATCTTGCTAATGATGATTGATACGTCTCCAACGTATCTATAATTTATGAAGTATTCATGCCATGTTTATAACAATTTTATATGGTTTGATATGATTTGATTAGAACTAAGCCGGACTGACGCTGTTTTCAGTAGAACTACCGTGGTGTTGTTTTTTGTGCAGAAATAAAAGTTCTCAGAATTGGATGAAACTTTTTGACAATTTTTTTGGACCAAAAGAGACCCCCGAAGATTCGTGGAAGGACCAGAAGCCTCACGAGGAGCCCACAAGGCAACACGGTGCGCCCTGGGGGGTTCATGTGTTGTTGCCTTGTGGGGCCCTCGTAGCTCCTTTTCGCGTGATTCCAACGCTGAAAAATCCTATAAATAGAGAAATAGCCAAAAATAAACCTAGAACTTCGACACCACCGCCGCAAGCCTCTGTACCGAAGAAATACCATCTGGAGCCCTATTCCAGCACCCTGCCGGAGGGGGGAATCATCACCGGAGGCCATCTTCATCATCCCGGCGGTCTCCATGATGAGGAGGGAGTAGTTCACCCTCGGGGCTGAGGGTATGTACTAGTAGCTATGTGTTTGATCTCTCTCTCTCTCGTGTTCTTGATTTGGCACGATCTTGATGTATCGCGAGCTTTGTTAATCTAGTTGGATCATATGGTGTTTCTTCCCTCTCTATCTTCTTGTGATGAATTGAGTCTTTCCCTTTGAGGCTTCGTTATTGTCGGATTGAATATTTCAGATTTGAGAACACTTGATGTATGTCTTGCATGTGGATACCCGTGGTGACAATGGGGTATTCTATTGAGTCACTTGATGTTTGTTTTGGTGATCAACTCACGGATTCCCGTGACCTTGGGGTATCTAGGCATAGGGGTTGATTGCACGTTTTCATCTTCTTTTCTCCGATAGACACTTTGGGGTACTCTTTGAAGTTCTTTGTGTGGATTGAATATTATGAATCTGAAGTTGTTTGATGCATATCGAATAATCAACTCACGGATACTTGTGGTGACATTGGAGTATCTAGGTGACATTAGTGTTGGTTGATGCGTATCATATGGTGTTATTTTAGTACGAACTCTAGGGCTGTTTGTGACACTTATAGGGATGGCTCAATAGATTGATCGGAAAGGATAACTTTGAGGTGGTTTCGTACCCTACAACAATTTCATCTTATGTTCTTCGCTAATAGGAACTTTGGAGTGATTCTTTGTCGCACGTTGAGGGATTGTTATATGATCCAATTATGTTAGCATTGTTGAGAGATTGCACTAGTGAAACTATGAACCCTAGGCGTTGTTTTCAAGCATTGCAATACCGTTTGTGCTCCGTTTTATCACTTGCTACCTTGCTGTTTTTATATTTTCAGATTACAAAAACCTATATCTACTATCCATACTACACTTGTATCACCATCTCTTCGCCGAACTAGTGCACCTATACAATTTACCATTGTATTGGGCGTGTTGGGGACACAAGAGATTTCTTGTATTTGATTGCAGGGTTGTTTGAGAGAGACCATCTTCATCCTACGCCTCCCACGGATTGATAAACCTTAGGTCATCCACTTGAGGGAAATTTGCTACTGTCCTACAAAACTCTGCACTTGGAGGCCCAACAACGTCTACAAGAATAAAGTTGCGTAGTAGACATCAATGATCCTGATAAAGAAGAACCCACTATCATGCATACTAAAAAACTCCGTATAGGTAGTGGTAATATCATTGGAAAAGGTGTTATTCAGGATTTCTTTATTTGTGCTGGCACGTTACCTATGTTAGGAGGGTCAATTCTTAATAAAATTTCTAGCCTTGTGGATGCCATATCTTTGCTTATAGTTGAATTTGAAAGACAATTTGTGCATATGCATCCCGCTATACAAAGGATACTTCTAGAGTTTTCAAATATTCATGATCCTTCTGTTAAACGTGTAGTTACTATATTCCTAACTTATGAATTTGGCCATATCATGAAAGAGGCCCGTGAAATATTTGCTTATTATAATATAAATAGTGGATGTCCTCCTATAGAAGAAATTCTTTACAACCAATAGGAAATGAGGAGATTAAAATCTCCAGACTATGCTGTTTACAATGAGAATCTTAAAAAAAATGTTCCCCCATCTATTTTACTTGATAAATTTTCTGAACATAATGATAATTTTGCTATACAAAATAATGGATTGGGAGTTGTGCTTGAGAAAAAACTAAACGAACATATTCAAAGGAGTATGTACAATGAAGAGATAGTCATCACTTACAAAGGGCCAAAGGAGGAATCTCCTCCTCCTAAACTTGATCTTACGGATCCTTACCCTATTAAATTTAGCCCTTTTGATTACTTTTGCTTACCGCATAGGAAGCTTTATGAAATAAGAGAGTATGAGATGAGCATGGATGATCTCCCTTACTTCTATTACAAAACATGAAACAATGCATTATGCCTAGCTAGGGGCATAAAACAATAGCGCTTATCTGGAGGCAACCCAATATTTATCTTTATTGCAATTTTTATTTTTCTTGTGTCACAAAATTTTAGCTTCTATTATGATTGTGTTTTTATCTTTTAATTAGTGTTTGTGCCAAGTAATGCCTTTAGGATGATTTGGATGATAGTATAATTGATACTGTTTAAAACAGAAAGTTTTGCGCCCAGTTCTGGATTTTTGGTTCTATACTGGAACGTCACAAAAATCTGAAATTTTTACACAGTATTGGTATATGAATTTTTTACGTTATGCTAATTTTTCAGAATTTTTTGAGTTATATAAGTATGACTTTTAATTAGATCTTTATAGACTATTCTGTTTTAGACAGATTCTGTTTTCTATTGCATAGTTCGCTTATTTTATTGATGCTATGGATTATATCGGGGGGTATAAGTCATGTAGAAGTTAGAGTACAGTAGCATTATGCAAGAATTAAATATGAATCAATTTATAACAGTACCTAAAGTTTAAGATTTATTTGTTATACTAACGGATCTCACGAGGTTTCTGTTGAGTTTTGTGTGCTGAAGTTTTCAAGTTTTGGGTGAGATCACGATGGATGAAGGAATAAGGAGCGGCAAGACCCTAAGCTTGGGAGGCATCCCCTCTTTCGTCTACAATCTATCGGTATACCACTTGGAGCTATATTTTTATTCATCACATGATATGTGTTTTGCTTGGAGCGTCTTGTGCTATAGTTTTCTTTTCTTTGTTTGCTTTTTATTTTGCCACAATCATCTTTGCTGAACACACTTTTTGAGAGGGACACACATTTATCGTGATTTGTTAGAATACTCTATGTGCTTCACTTATATCTTTTGAGCTAGGCAGTTGCTCTAGTGCTTCACTTATAACTTTTAGAGCACGGCAGTGGTTATATTTTAAAGAAATAGTTGCACTCTCATGCTTCACTTAAATCTTTTTGAGAGTCTAATAAATAGTAATGGCAATTTGCACGGGTTATAAGATTGGTCCATAAAGGATATATATTCAAGAGGGATATAATAAAAACTTTCATGTAGATCACTAAATATGAAACGTGTGGTTTAATGATATTGATGTCGTAATATGAAAGGATATAGGTTCATGATCATTGGTTAGTAGAGATATCGGTATTAAAGCTTGTTATTGACTTCTCATCTAAGTGTTGGTTATGGCATGGTGGGGAGGTCCGAGCATTTTTATGTCTGAAATGAAATCCTTGAGTGTTGTTATAATCAGGGGTGCGCGATGGTTAACTCCTACCAACCTCCTCCCTAGGGTCATGCGAGTAGTACTTTGCTTCGAGGAATAATAGGCTTTGCAATAAGTATGTGAGTTCTTTATGACTAATGTGAGTCCATAGATTATACGCACTCTTACCTTTCCGCAATTTGCTAGCCTCTTTGGTACCGTGCATTGCCCTTTCTCACCTCGAGAGTCGGTGCAAACTTCACCGGTGCATCCAAACCCCGTGATATGATACGCTCTATCACACATAAGCCTCATTATATCTTCCTCAAAATAGTCACCATACCTACCTATTATGGCATTTCCATAGCCATTCCGAGATATATTGCCATGCAACTTCCACCGTTCCGTTTATATGACACACATCTTCATTGTCATATTGCTTTGCGTGATCATATAGCTGACATAGTATTTGTGGCTCAGCCACCGTTCATCATTTTTTATACATGTTACGCTGGATCATTGCACATCTTGGTACACTGCCAGCGGCATTCATATAGAGTCATATTGTTCTAGTATCGAGTTGTAAGTAAATAAAAGTGTGATGATCATCATTATTAGAGCATTGTCCCAGTGAGGAAGGATGATGGAGACTGTGATTCCCCCACAAGTCGGGATGAGGCTCCGGACGAAAGAAAAAGAGCCCAAAAACAGCCCCAAAAAAGAGAGAAAAAGAGAGAAGGGGCAATGTTACTATTCTGTACCACACTTGTGCTTCAGAGTAGCACCATGTTTTTTCATATAGAAAGTCTCCTGAGTTGTTACTTTCATATACTAGTGTGAATTTTTCGTTATAGAACTTGGCTTGTATATTCCGATGATGGGCTTCCTCAAATGCCCGAGGTCTTCATGAGCAAGCAAGTTGGATGCACACCCACTTAGTTTTAGTTTGAGCTTTTATACACTTATAGCTCTTAGTGCATCCGTTGCATGGCAATCGCTACTCCTCGCATTGATATCGATTTATGGACATCTCCATAGTCCGTTGATCCGCCGAGTTGATGCGAGACTTTCTTCCTTTTTGACTTCTCCATATTAATCCCTACCACCGCATTCTATTCCACCTTGTGTTATATCCATGGCTCACGCTCATGTATTGCGTGAAGTTGAAAATGCTGAAGCGCGTTAGAAGTACGATCCAATTGCCTGGTTTGACACCGGGGTGCTCATGATTTATATTTATGTGGTGAAGGCGGAATCATGCCATGCTAACATGATAAAATGAGTGGGGAATAACATTCGTTAAGGATCGTATTTGAAAGTTTAATGATTATGCTTCTTATGTTCATGATATTATTGTGTTGATATTGTTAATTCATCGTTTCTCAATATTTATACCGTAAAGAGATTACATGATAAACATGTTAGGTAGCATTCCACATCAAAAATTCTGTTTTTATCATTTACCAACTCGAGGACGAGCAGGAATTAAGCTTGGGGATGTTGATACGTCTCCAACGTATCTATAATTTTTTATTGTTCCATGCTATTATAGTATCAATCTTGGATGTTTTATATGCAATTATATGCTATTTTCTATCATTTTTTGGGACTAACCTATTAACCTAGTGCCCAGTGTCAGTTGTTATTTTCTACTTGTTTTTGGTTTTTCAGGAAATCAGTACCAAACGGAGTCCAAACGCTCCGAAACTTTTTGACGATTTTTTTCTGGACAAAAGAGACCCTAGAAGCTTCGGGAGGAAACCAGAAGCCTCACGAGGAGGTGACAAGGCAACCCCACGCGCCCCCAGGGGGCGCGCCAAGATGCCTTGTGGGCCCCTCGTGGCTCCTTTTGACCTAATTTCACTTCTATAAATTCTCAAATATTGGGAAACCATCAGAGAACCACCTCGAATAACTTTCCGAAAGCTTCTGTTCTTCCGTGATCCCATCTGGAGGCCTTTTTCGGCACCCTGCCGGAGGGGGAATCGATCACGGAGGGCTTCTACATCAACCTTGCTGCCCCTCCGATGATATGTGAGTAGTTTACCACAGACCTATGGGTCCATAGCTAGTAGCTGGATGACTTCTTCTCTCTCTTTGATCTTCAATACAATGTTCTCCTCGATCTTCTTGGAGTTCTATTCAATGTAATCTTCTTTTGCGGTGCATTTGTTGGGATCCGATGAATTGTGGGTTTATGATCAGATTATTCATGAGAAGTAATTGAGTCTTTTCTGAACTTTATTATGCATGATTTTGATAGCTTTGTATTTCCCTCCGATCTATCCATTTGGTTTGGCCAACTAGATTGATTTATCTTCAGTGGGAAAGGTGCTTTGTAATGGGTTCAATCTTGCGGTGTTCTATATCCCAGTGACAGAAAGGGACAAGACACGTATTTGTATTGTTGCCATTAAGGGTAAAACGATGGGGTTTATTCATATTGATTGGGTTTACTTTGTCTACATCATG
Source organism: Elymus sibiricus (assembly GCA_039707655.1). NCBI lineage: Eukaryota > Viridiplantae > Streptophyta > Magnoliopsida > Poales > Poaceae > Elymus > Elymus sibiricus. The sequence goes on from CM077674.1 coordinate 391,115,423, forward strand.
TCATCTTGCTTAAGGCGTTACTCCGTTTTCATTAACTTAATACCCTAGATGAATGCTGGATAACGGTCGATGGGTGGAGTAATAGTAGTAGATGCAGGCAGGAGTCGGTCTACTTGTCTCGGACGTGATGCCTATATACATGATCATTGCCATGAATCCGTCATAACTATGCGCTTTTCTATCAATTGCCCAACAGTAATTTGTCTACCCACCATATGCTATGTATTCGAGAGAGAAGCCTCTAGTGAAAACTATGGCCCCCGGGTCTACTTAAATCATAAAAATATAAGCTAAATTTATTTGCTGCAATTTCCTTTCTTTTATTTCCTTTCTTTTATTTTCTTTTGCAATTTATCTATCTACCACTACGAGATTTAATCCTTGCAAGTAACGAGTTGAAGGGGATTGACAACCCTCTTGCCCGCGTTGGGTGCAAGTATTTGGTTTTGTGTGTGCAGGTGCTGTTCACGAGGCTTTGCATGATTCTCCTACTGGATTGATACCTTGGTTCTCACTGAGGGAAATACTTATCTCTATTGTGCTGCATCTCCCCTCCTCTTCAGGGAAAATCCAAACGCAACTCACAAGTAGCAGTACACCATGATATCTACAAGTCCAAATGTTCCCTATGCGCTATGTGTTAGTTGCGGTTACCAAAGTAATCTAGGAATGGGTCATTGGGCAACAGCCAAAAATACCTTGAAGTACCTTAACATGACTAAGGAAATGTTCCTAGTCTATGGAGGTGATGAAGAGCTCATTTTAAAAATGGTTAAATTGATGCAAGCTTCATGACTGATCTAGATGACTACAATCTCAACCGGGCATGTTTTCACACTCAACGGTGGTGTGGTGAGTTGGAAGAGTTCGAAGAAAAGCACTCTAGCAGATTCTATGACAGAGGCAGAGTATATTGCGGCTTTAGAAGCTGTGAAGGAGGGTTTTGGATTAAGAAGTTCATCACAAAGCTTGGTGTGGTTCCAAGTGTGCTGGACCCAGTGGAGCTCTACTGTGATAATAGTGGCGTCGTGGCTTAGGCAAAGGAGCCAAGGTCCCACCAGAAGTCGAAACATATTTAACGCTTGTATCACATTATCCGACACTTTGTGAAGGGAGATTTGTGAAAGTGTGTAAGATTCACACTGACATGAATGTGTCAGATCCGATGACAAAGCATCTACCACGAGCAAAGCATGAGCAATACCGAAATGCCATTGGTGTTAGAGAACTTATGTAAACTATATTATTGACTCTAGTGCAGGTGGAAGACTATTGAAAATATGCCCTAGAGACAATAATAAATGTTATTATTTATTTCCATGTTTGTAATTAATGTTTATTTTTTGTGCTACAATTTCTAGGGTTCTTGAATATGAGATTCAGAGGAAAACTCATAAGCATGTGTGGAAGAATAAACACAAATAATATGTTCCTAGTCTCAACTCTAAGACCATCTCATGTGTTGCATGATGATCATGTTTTTTCTGATCACAGGGCATTGTTAAGGTATCGAGGATGACGACAACAATGGGAGCACGTTGTTACCGATACCATGGTGTTGAACAATGGTAGCACGTTGTTACCGATACCATGGTGTTGAACATACTACTGGAACTCATTGTCACAAGTTATTAGTATTGTCATACAAATGTTAACCTATACTCACCTCCTTAGACCATGAGAGTATCAAGTACCTTCATGTCTTACGGTGTATTTTGGGGTTCGTCAAATGTTACCCGTAACAGGGTGATCATAATGGCAACTTTCGGGTGCATCAGAAAAGTATGTCAATGGACTTGATAGCTCAAGATTGGGATTTGCTCCTCTGACGATGAAGCGATATTCTTCGGGCCCTCTCGGTATTTCGATATCCATCATCGTCTGGCAAGACACAACATGATATGATCACGGGGATGCTGGAATACTGAAACGAGAAAAGGAACAGAACGGATAATGAGGATCACTTGGTATTGTGATCAAGTTGTTACTTCACGCGGATACCGAAAGTCTCGTCTTGGGTTTTCTTACGTATCGCGAAGCAAAGGGAATAGAGTAAGGAAACAAAAGGTTTGCTCGATAATAATTCGTGTAAGTGTAGTGGTCAATATGGATGCCCATATCCCGCTATTGATCATTGACCAGAATGGTTCCGGGTCATGTCTTCACTTTACCAAACCTTTGGTATCACATGCTTAAGGGTCATTGATCTGTTGAGTGCTAGTATGTGGTAGGAGCTAATCCGAATTGCACCAGGAAAGTTCTGGAAGAAATGAAAGTGTTTCGGAGCGAGAACCGGAAAGATTTTGAAGAAACCGGGAAAAAACAGAGAACTGGAAAAGTTCTGGATCACCGTAAAACCCTCCTAAAGGTTGTAGAATGTCCCGGAATTTTCTGGAGTGGTTGCCACATGGCTAGGCCAAGTGGGGTAGCCCAACATGGGACGAAGGGCCCATTAGGGGTGCCCCTTTGCATGGGGGTCAAGCCCCCTGGTGGCGGATAGGATTTGGGGGGGGGGGGGGGGGAGGGGACACCCCCTAGGTGTGCCGGCCCAGGATGGGGCACCCCCTCTTTGGCCTATAGATATAGAGGGGAGGGCAGCTCCAAAATACATCGTGCTTGGAGGTTACACCCTGCTCTCTCTCTCTCTCTCTCTCTCTCTCTCTCTCTCTCTCCACCACGCCGCAAGGATGCTCCTCCACCTTAGCTCTCCGGCGATTCTTCGTTCTAGACGACGAAACCTTGTCGGATCGGCGATTCTTTACATGTGGATACCGGCAGAGGGGTCGTACCTTTGATCCTAGTTTGAGGGAGAAATTCTCGCGGTTGGGAGGTTGTAAATCCTAGTTGTGGGAATCTGCACTAACAATCTTCTCCAACTCATCTTCCGTTGGACTCTAGTTGCTAAAGAGCCGATCCAATCTATTTCCATCTTCATAGTGATCTTGGGAGTTTGACTTGTAGGACAGATTTTTTCTCTTTTGTTTTCTACTACGTTCACCAACACTTTTTTGACTGGTCATTGTTGACTAGGCCTTTAGTAGTGTCCCCTCCCCTTAACAAATAAATTTTTAACCAAGAGACGCATGAAAACTACCAAACTAGTGAGACTGCAGGAGGAAAGTTTGACAAGAAACTACTAGCTAACACATCATACACTAGAATTGTCAATTATGTTCCACCAAAACCTTTATAGTCTTATACTCCAGAAACATCTCTCAACTTGTCAGTCGATTTCATACACTGTACACACTCTACCAAGTTCTGCAAATATAGAAGAATACTAAGAATGAAGGCACACATAAACCCACTACTACATCGAGAGTCATACATTGATTTATGGAGCAATAGGATATCTTTGATTTCTTTGATTTATGGTGAAGTCCATTGTCACAAAAGATTTTCTTTATAATTTAAAAAAAATAAAAGAATTGTGATAAGATGTCTTTCAGTTTCGTGCACGAACATATATTGATGAGAATAAATATTACAAATGTATGACAAATGTGTAGCCTAATTTGTGAGTGTGATTAAATTATTAATTATGCTAATAATATTTTGAAAATTCAATAAATATGTCATGCTTTTGTTGTCAATATTGTTTTTGGACAAAGTAAAATAGTTTAGTATGAATATGACAGCTTATTTTAACTCGACGGCCTGTTACGGGACTAGCCAAATTGTCTCTGTAAGAACGCGTGTACTAGATTACTAGTGGTATGCTTCAACCTGTACGGTTTTGCATGTAGCTAAATGAAAACCTGAAGTTGGTAACTATAAGACAAGATTGAACAAATAATTAGGTACTACTGTAGCCTGTAAGAAATTATTGCTAATGCATGATCAGATTTTGATTTTCTATTCTTTTGAAATCTAAATCGCACACCGCACACGAGCGTGAACCGCTAGCAACAAAGCAACTGATGGTGTTGTCCGTCTGCCAGTCGACGTCCCGTTATCCAGCTGCCTGCCGCCCGGCCGCCACCGCTCCCAGTTTCCGCTAGCGCTAGTTTGGTCGCTCGCAATCGTGGTGTGCATGGGCGTGGTGGCTGCGCTGCGCTCGGTGTCTCTTCGGTCAATTAACGAACAATTGAGACTGATAAGCAGCAGAACCAGCCAGCTAGGCCCAAATAACCCGGCCCAACCCTCACCAGCGACAAGGCCCTTTGTTTTCTTGTTTTCTTTTTCTCACTGCCACCCAACAAAACCAGAAAGACTTACTGAGAGCTTCACCTGTGATGAAAACATGTGTCTCTTGTCGTGTGCATGGAAAAGAAGAGACCAGGTTATTTTTGGTTTTTTCTTGTTCCAAATTTTTAGTCTTTTTCTAAGCATAAAACATGGATATTTTATTTAAAAGATGTGGACTTTGTATGGCATTAATTATTTTTAAAATTACCTAACTATTTTTAGAAAAGTGTTAATTTACCCTATATACCTAAGAAGTTCATTTCCACAACCTCTATTTATTTTACTAACATGCATGCTTCCACATCATCAAAATTGTTTTAGCAGTTAGATTTACTAGCTTGATTCAATAGCATCCATCTGATGTATGCATGTGAATCCTGTACCATGCAACATGCATTAGTGCATTCTCAGTGGGTTTTAAATCTCATCGTTTTCACATCAACATGTATAAGAAAAAGTTCCACCGCAACATGCAACCATGCATGAAAAAACCACCTCAACAAAGCATGCATGAGAAATTTCATTCCATTATGCTAGATATTTTAGAACTTACAATAATCAAACATAATAAATTATATGTATTTTTAGTTTTTTTTCATATTATTACTTCCAATATTCATGTCCCTTACAATCACATAACATTTCCGCAACAACGTGTGGGGTATTATCGAGCATATATAAATGCATGAACACTTTTTGTAAATTGTTCACCATGCTTTAATAAATTGTTCTCTGCATATTTAAAATGCTAACCGTGTACCGTGTATTAAAATATTGCTTGTCGTGTATTTCAAAAATGTTCACTATATATTCATAAAATGTACACCACGTGTTAAACAATGTTCACTATGTACTTAAAATGTGTTTCACCATTTATTACAAAAATATTCACCATGTTTAAAAATATTCAACATATTTATTTACAAACATTTTCATATGCACAACATAACGTATTTTTCCTATTGAACAAAAAGAAAATAAAAATAAAAAAATAATAAATAGAAGTTTTTTGAAATGCAAAAGAAATGGAAAATTTAACAAATAAAAAGGAAAAACCGAAATAGTAGCAGCGACCGGAAGAAAAACCAACAAGAACCAGAAAAACACTGCACCGCGGCGAACTGGGCATCAGCCTACGAGCAATGAACTGGGCCAGAAAAACACTGTAGCAAGCCGGAAATTGTAGCCCAGGTTTTTTAGGTTGGTTATTTTTTTTCTAAAATTATTAAAAAATGAAAAACATCATCATTTTTTGAAAATTTGAACATTTTTTGGAAATAAAAGTATTTTTATAAAAGTAGAACATTTTTGTAAAATGATTTTAAAAAAAACAATACGAACATACTTTGAAAAACACGAACACTTTTTGAAATTGTGAATAAATTTGAAAATTCTAACATTTTCTTATAAATGGTGAAAAAAAATTAAAAATTCTGAATATTTTTTTGAAATGTTGTACAATTTTCGAAAATGCAAACACTTGTTTGTAATTCTAAACTGTTTTGAAAACACAAACACATTGTATAAAAGGAGAATATTTTTTGAAAGCACGATTTTTTATAAAAGGTGAATAATTTTTTTAAATGCTTTTTGGAAAAATAAAAAAATGTCTGAATATTATTTGAAAAACCCGTATTTTTTTATAAAATGAGAACATTTTTGAAAAAGTAAAGAAAATCATATACAAAAACCAGTTGTGCTTCCAAAACAAAGTGAAAAAAGCACAATTGTGCTTCCGGGTTCCAGTTTTTTTTCCTGTTTTCATGAAAAAAAAAAGTTCATCTAGACCTACTAACGTGGGATCTAGTTTCGACGATCTCAATGCGAGAAATTAAACGATGAAAATGGTTCATGTGGACACACGGTTCATGAGATAAAATGTTTTGAAAATACGAATCTACTAAAAAACAGAACACTCCCCGGTTGCGACAAGTGGTGTGGCATGCAGTGTGCCACTGTGTTTTTAATAAATGTGCTAATGTAAAAACGATTAATGCAGACAGTCCCTACTTCCCTAGGCAGTGTAGTGTTCGCAGACCTGACTGACCCAGAAATTCGTGAACCTGACGCTTACAGATTACAGAGACAATATGTTCACGTGACCCATTAGATGTGGGCCGCTATGTTTGACTTCATGATCCTCCAAATCATCCTTGCATCCTTAAAAAACAGTATCCATTAAATAAAGTTGCACTGTTCGCCTAACAAAAACTTGCTGTGGGAGACATGCGTTGTACAGTAAGTTGAGCACGTACTCATCTGTAATTCACCAGCCGTACTGCAGCAGCAAGTAGAGGCATGTACCCAAATTCCATAGTTTCACCACCTCCAAAGCTCGTCGAAGAAAATCGCAAGCTCGTTACAAATTGTCAGGCAGGTTGGAACAAACAAAATTGTATGTAGTAGCATGCATCCTTTTGCTCAAACCTTATGTAGGTGACAAAGGATAGGATTACATCAGTTTCCCGTCCCAGGGAGGGTACATACATATGAAACATTAGTCTCTGCATGTCTGTGTGGGCATCTTTTTGTATGTCGAATCGTTTCCAGGCTTATGTCGTGAGCATCTTCTTGTACTCCTTGAACGTGCCAGGGAACGGGGCGACCTTGCCGTCCGTCACCGCCCAGAGCTCGTCCACGCTCCCCGTGATCAGATGCTCGTCGTGACTCACCTGCAAAGGTTGCCATTTGGTTAGGATGATGTTGTACCTTGACACAGAAAGGAACACATGCATGCAACCTGGGGGCAGTGTGTGTCTTACCATCAGCACTCCTCCCTGGAATATGAGCAGACCCTGGATGAGCGCCTCCACTGCGTCGAGATCCTGCGACAGATAAAAGTTCACAATGTCAGGAACTGCATGTTGCCGTGGTTTCTCATCCTTGCTTGTACAAATGATCAAAAGGCAGGGATGAAGGAGGGAAGATAAGGTGGTTCATTTACAAGATGGTTAGAAGGCTCATCAAGAAGGATAATGTGTGGTTTCTTGAAGGTGATCTTCGCGAACGCAACCCTACTCTTCTGACCACCTGCCGTTGCAAATGATTTGATTAGGGTCAGGGCATTACTAAAACTATGCAAGTAGGTCAACCATTGAACGAATGTAACATAATCTCTCAAAGCTGAGGAAAGCTTCAACTCGTCACAGCTGCAAATAAGCTATCAGCTAAATCCATCTAGGAGACTGATGTGTTATTACGTACCTGATAAAGTATACATAGATTGGAGGGCAAGATTTCCTGTAACACCAAAGGAACCCAAATGTGACCTCAGTTTCTGTTCAGGTACACCCTGCAGAGACATTTTTTCTATATTAGAGCAGAAATTTGCAAGTCAAATACCAAAAGGAGGGTAATATTTCTTTTTCTACATTACAGCTGAAATGTGCATTTAAAGTAAATACCAAACAGACCATAATACACTTTCTTTATATCAGAGCTGAAATGTATATTCAAGTTAAATACCAAACAGAGCATACTACCCGCTAACCCACCAAGTGAACATCATGCTCTACCAAATCTAGCATTTCATCGCCGCAAAAAATCATGATGCTTGAGCTTACCGGGAAGCATCTCATCATGTACAAAAGGGGGTTCACCGTCAAATCAAGTCCATCAACATGATGCTGACTGAATACAGCCATGCGAACCTGTAAAAGGAACAAATAAATCAACAAGCCACAGATAGGATGGTGCAGAACTAGAGTTCATTATACAATCAACAATGATATTAAAATGACTATCACTTGTAAGTGGTTTCATTATCCAAGTAGAGTTCACATGTGCATGTTTCAAAAATTTCTGTATAATTTCACAATGGCATGGATACAAACATCATAACACCTTGGCAAGGGAAGTAGGATATGCCGACAGCCGACGCTGGCAGCTAGTCACAATTATTACACACTCAAGGAGAAAGCAGTACAATTGTGCAGAACAAGTTAATATGATGTGTGTACTGTTATATAGCGGTAAAATATCAAGAGTGTAGCTCTAGAAGGATAAAGCACCTTGGGGGAGCGAAACACTGTTCCCGAAGTTGGCTGCAGGTCTCCAGATATTAATTTCAGTATAGTGGACTTCCCGATACCGTTTGAACCAACCACTGGAAACAATAAATCAAATGTGAGGAAAAAATGGACAAACCACTGAAGCAAAAGCTAGATATTATTCTTTACAGTAAATAAAATATGACTGGAACAAAAAATTCGTACTTGCTATGCGGCTGTCGAGGTCGATACCAAAATTCAAGTTTTTAAACAAAATAGGCCCTCCAGGATAACCAAACGACGCGTCACTGCACAAATCGAACGTATAAACTTTTACTTCAACAGATAAAATCGAGTAAAACAAATTCATCGCTATATGATATAGCTATCTCGAAAGAGAATGTATATACAACTAACTGCTATGTCTCGACAGAAATTAAAGGGAGTAAAAGAACAAGAAACCATGACCCATGAGGTTCGCATGGGAAGAGCAGAACAAGCTTCCATAAATGGTGAATGACAAGGGATGAGAATTGAAACCTGAAGCTAATGATTGGTGGTCCAGGGCGGTCATCTGGAGTTGGAAATTCAAATTTATAGCTGCAAAAGATTAACCAGGCAATTGCTAAGTCAATGGTAGACAAAAGACCAAATAAAACAGATTTAGGGAGCCAGCATACTCTGGGTCACTAACAACTGCGTCAACATGTTCCATTCGCTCCAATGCCTGAGATAATGCAGATAAAAAAATAAGGACAAACATCAATTTAGTCACTGAACAAGCATGTCAAAAATTATTAGTTGGGTGCTCTAAATCATCTGTAACGTGAAACAACAACAAGAGTCATGCATTGTACGATGAGGTCATGGAAACAGGAGCAAGAAAATGTACCTTGATTCTTGATTGAACAAGTGATGCTCTCTTTGCATTGTATCTGAATTTGTCAATGAATGCCTACAAAAGGAAACAGATCAACAAACTTCATCCCTGATCTTTCCAAAAAGATCTAGCTGCACTGTACATTTTGATATTTCCTAGTTCAATTTTGCTTTCACCTCTGAGCTAAGATTAGATATAGTTCTTTGAATCAAAATTTGGTATCATGCTCAAGCTTAAACAATGCAAGCGGGACCTAGGCCAGACTGTCACACAAGCTCTTGCTGCCTACAATTGCTATTACCATTTCAAGCTAATGAACATATTCGGTACTGTATAATTCAATAGCATAGCATTAGATAAGCTTCTATGCTAAACAGAATAACATCTTGAAGAGAGATACGGTGCACTAGAAGGGGCAATGAGGAAATTACTGCATGTTCTTGAAAAGGACACTATATCAGACCTTAAAACATATTTGGTTCTTCACATTGTAGTGCAGACTACCTTTCAACTCTCTCTCTTTCCTTTTTTCGACACTATCAGCGCAATTTTCTTGGAAAGGGCTTATTAACATACTTTAGGGCTAACCATACCCACTAAAAGCAGAAACCAACCTGCATGTGCCCTCTGGCCTTCTCATTTGTTTCGAAGGCTTTCATCTGATTCTTGAGGTGTTCCTCCCTAGTCCTCTCAAATGTGTCATAGTCACCTTTGTAAGCATGTAGCTTCTTACCATGTAGGTGAAGAACGTCGGTGACAACCTAAGAAATGTTTTCCTTCAGTTATTCAGTTATTAAGATGAAAAATAGAAATACAATGGTACTCATGCAAGTGTACTAAAATACGAGTTAAGCAAATTATGTCGATATTAGATACTGCATAATGATACTGTGAGTTCATACCGTATTCAGAAACTCTCTAGCGTGAGACACAACAATGAATGTCTTTGGCCACTTCAGGAGATATGTTTCTAACCACAACACAGCATGGAGATCAAGATGATTCTGCGAAGTGGTGGCTTGTTAGCATTAGCATGTGGCAAACAGAGGAGAGAAGCAACAATATATTCTAAACTCACTGTTGGCTCATCAAGTAGCAGTAAATCTGGCTCAATGAATAGAGCACGTGCTAGTGCTATTCTCATGCGCCATCCACCCGAAAATGATTTTGTATTTTTGCATTGCATTTCTGGAGTGAAACTGAGACCCTGTAAACATTTCAACCAAACAGAACAGTTCAATGTTAGTATGTAAGAACTATACCTCTTTAAAGCAAGGTAAGTACTAGCTACTACGAGAGAAATGACAGCAATAGCATACCAATGATAACATGCTGTACAAATGGAACAAAAAAGAACAAATCACCAAGCAATGGATGTCAACAAAGAAACATACCGCCAGAATTGATGCCGCACGAGCTTCTGCTGCATCTGCATCAATGAATTCAAGACGCTTGTATATCTCCTCAAGCCTCTTGCTGATAGCATCTTTGTCAACATCACCCTTGCTCTTGTCTAGGCTCTGTTTGGACTCTGCCTCATACTCTAGATCTTTCTGCATAAAAGTAGCAGACTATAAGCAAATCAACAAAAAACTAAAAAAAGGGTGAATCACCCAAAAGAGAGGAACACATTAGCGAAGAAGGGCGTGTAAAAAGCTGATGATGCAGTAGTTAACCAGTAATTGACCCAGTTGGGCCTCTTCTTGCATAAGTTGGACCCGTTCAACATCAGCATTCAGCACACACTGCAAGGCTGTTGTGTCATCACCCGTGACCTCTTGTTCAACGTGCAATATCTGGCAGTTCTTAGGAATTCCATCAATTGCATGTTGAGCCATAGCTCTGAGAAGAGAAGTCTTTCCAGTACCATTTCTTCCAACAAGACCTGAAATGGTATGTAAATAAACTAAATCACTGAAGGAAAAAAGGAATAGGAACTGATACTGCAATATTTTCAAGGGGTAGAGGTGCTTGTATGCCCAAGAAGTGATACTTTAATATTTGTGCTCCCTTGTTCCAAAGCTATTTCTAGAGAGTTTCTACACACCACGTAGTTTCCCATCAATAAAATAAGCAATGAGATCATCCTAAGCAGGCAACGTGTCCTGAGCAGGTGGGACCCTAGAGAGCCTCCTCAATAGGTGGAAACTTGAGACATACGTAGTAAGCTAATTCGTAACTCACCATAGTGCCTTCCAAAAGCGAGCGTTAAGGTGACATCTTGAATTAGATCACGACCTCCAACAGTAACACTGAAGTTCTCCATATGGATATCCCTAATGGTTGTGCCACCCACATTACTGTGATTTACATAAACTGGAGGCATTCCAGCCCTGAGCGCTTCCATTTCGGCAACATGCATTTGGTACTGGGCCTGCAGCAACAAGCAACACGGCATACCATATAAATCAGGTTTAATGAGGGAGGAAGGCAATTTCAAATTGCATATACGGTTCTGTCAAAGTGGGGAAACATGCTAAGCACTATATTTCTACTGAAATTCATATTGAACAAATCAATAACACGAAGATTTGTCATCTGGCAATCTAGGAGTGAGCAGCTCACCTCTCTTTGCCTGTCTTCTTTTCTCTTGTTCCGCTCAAGCTTGGCCTTGTCGCGCGAGGACAGCAAGGGCGCGTCGAAGATATTCCCTGGCTTCTTGGGAGCGACCTGCTCCTCCATCCCCGCGTTCATGCGCAGAGGCGTGGCGAGGCTCCGCACGGCTGCCTTAGGCTTGACGATGCCATGGCTCCCCAACTTCTCACAAAGCTTAGTGCAGACCTATATCATACCAAGAAGGAAACAAAAAAGGCATCAGTGTCATGTTGGATCAAAATCAAACTATTCACCTACTTCTCCACCCCTGAATCCATATATGTGCGTGCATGGGGACGTAAAGGTCAGTGACTACTAACAGCTAAAAGCCATTACAGAACACATCAGGGGCTGATTGAGCTAGACTGCAGTCCTAAATGGATGGCTACCGAATGATGCTACTGCGACTGTGAGCGCTAATTAAGCTAGGTTTTCTGGCATCCAAGACTTGAAGCGGGTGGCATGGAAGCATACATCGAATCTAACCTGGAACCGAAACCTAGGGCCATGAAATCGACGCTCTATCCAATCAGCCCAGATTGGGGAAGCGAAATGGCGACCGGGTCGATTGGGCGGGCGTGGTTGCGGGGGTGGGGGCGAGATTGGGGTTCGGTACCTCGAGGCAGTGCTCGCGGTCGTAGACGCAGCGGGCGTCGATGAGGAGGTCGCCGAGGGCGTCGAAGATGCCGTGGCCGTCGGGGGGGCCGAAGTCGAAGTCCTGGTCGGCGAGGACGTTGGCGATGTAGGAGACGATGGGCTCGTCCACCTCGTCGACGACGGAGTCGCCCAGCACCTCCCGCACCACCCCCATGCTCGTCTCCACCAGCGCCGCCATCTCGTACGTTCCCTTCCCCCGGAGCGGCGGCGGCGGCGGCGAAGCAACCCTACCTTCTAATCGCTCGCGTCGGTCGGAGCGGCTGAGACGGTGGTGCGAGCTTGCGCACTTGGCTGGGTTTAGCCCGATGGATGGGGCGCCTCTGATGGGTTGGACGGGCCGTAGGTTTCGTTGATGCTGGGGATTTGGGCTCTACGGGCCGGTTGCAGGTCCAGTATAAGAGCATCTCTAGCTGATCCTCTCAAAAAAAATAAGCTGATCCCGTATACCGCCCGACCTGCAAATTACGTTTACAGTATCCCGTAAACAAAATTTGCGGGACGGCGGACAGATCGGCAGAATAGATCCGATAAACTTCACCGGAGTTCTTACTCGAATTTAAAACATCTAGTTCGCGCCATAGATAAACATAGTTCATCACGTAGTTCATCACACATACAAGCAAATTTAAAACATAGTACCACTTGCTAGATAGTTTAAACTTAACTTAAACTAGACTAGATAAACTTCAAACTTGAACTAAATAGATCACCACCGGATCTACTAGTCTTCATCCTCGCCATCACCGGAGCCGGAGTTGCCCGTGCAGAGGTGGTGCTCCATGAGGGAGTTGCAGAGCACCTGCGTGAGCTCGAACTCCTCCGGAGCGCCGGTAGCCGCGCCGCAGCGGCTTCGTCCCTAACCCGCGCCGCCTCCCTCGCCTCGAACCAAGAGACCTCGGCCGCTCGGCGGCGCTGCACCGCCAGATCGAAGATGCGGTGCAGCCGGTCGACCCACGCCCGGCTGCAGGAGCCGGCGCTACGGGACCGCGCGCCGCAGCGGCGCGCCTGCTCCTTGCGCCATTCGGGCACCTGAGGGCGGAGAGAGGAGCTCCCGGCCTCCTCGTTGTGGTCGCGCTTGCGAGGCGGCCTGCCGCCGCGGCCTCCGGGCCCCCCTCGGCCACCCTGACCGGCACTCGCGCAAGACATCTCCGGGAAGTTCGAGTGGGTTTCGGCGCCGGAAATCTAGGCTGGATTTGTCGCCGGAGGAGAGAAAATGCGGCTGAGGGGAATGGGGGAAAAGCAAGATGGGTACCCTAAATCGACCCGGATCCGGCATATATACCGCAATGGCAGGCGGTTTACGGGCCTCCCGCAAAACTGTTAGGGGCCGGGCCCTTTTTGCGGGACCTGCTCGGGCCCAAAATTTGGGCCGTCCCGTAAACCCGCCGGAAAAACGCGCCCCGGCGAGGTTTTACGGGATCTGCTAGAGATGCTAAGAAGCAAAGAAAGAAGTATAGTTTTCACCCCAAACTCAATTTTGGTCTGATTTACATCCTAAAACTGTCAAAACCGGTTTAATCAAACCCTAAGTGGTTTCATGTCACATCTGAAGCGGTTTTGCTGGTGGTATTGTAATTAGGCGCATCTGACTGGGTGCTGACTTGGCGTGGTATTGTAATAAGTTAAAAAAAAAGACTTGGCGTGGTATTGTAATTAGGAATTTCCTAGCTGAAGCCCGCCGACAGTCGTCCTTGGCCGGCCACCACCGCCCCGCACCGTCCACCGCTGCCGCACGTCACCGCCCGAGGCACCTGGCACCTATCCGAGCCAGCCAGCGCACCCCAAGCTCATCTGCCCACCGCCCGAGCTCATCCACTTTCCCAACGACCCCAACCACCTCCTCGCCGCCATTAATGGCCACCGCCACTGTGACCGCTTCCTGAAGCTGCGCAACCGACCTTCTCCACCTATATAAGCCCACCTCGCTACTCATCAACGCTCCTCCCTCCTCTGGAAGTAAGTTCCCCAGTGCAGCCAAAGCCTATCGACCCGGACGTGGTCGTCTTCTCCAATTCCGGCGAGGAGATAAGTACGAGAAGCTCCCTTGGACAAAAAAGGTGATTAGTACGCCGAGGGATAGCAGATTGTGCCTCTTGTTTGATTTTGGTCGTTTCTTTTTTATCTGAGAAGAAAAATCCCCAAAAGAATTTCCAAGTAGATTCTTTCATGGCGGGAGCACTCGAGCCTTTTATCCGACATGCTCCTCCGTTGCCCCAGCCGCCGGCCTTTTACCCCTCCTTGCTGCCGCCTTTCCCCGCCGGAGCCCACATGTTTTACCCCGCCATGCCGCCGCCTTTTACCCCTCCTTGCCGCCGTCTTCACCGGCAGGCTGGGCTGGCCCCTCGGGCCCAGCCCATGAAGACAACAGCTGCGGCGCCGGCGGTGCGGCCGCAGAAGCTGTACCGCGGCGTGCGGCAGCGGCACTGGTGCAAGTGGGTGGCGGAGATCCGGCCGCCGCGCAACCGCACCAGGCTCTGGCTCGGCAGCTTTGACACCGCCGAGGAGGCCGCGCTCGCTTACGACCAGGCCGCCTACCGCCTCCGCGGGGACGCCGCGCGGCTCAACTTCCCGGACAAGGCCGCCTCGTCGCGGGCCCCCCTCCACGCTGCCATTGATGCCAAGCTCGAGGCCATCTCCCACACCATCGCCGCCGCGTCCAAGAATACTCCAAGGCCATGCCAATAAACGCCCCTGTGGCCTCTGGTTGCTCGGCGAGGCCGCTTCCGCGTCTCCACTTGGCGAGGGAGATGCCATGGGATGAGTTTCATGCTCAACAAGTACCCGTCCTACGAGATCGACTGGGACTCGCTGCTCTCGTCCTACTAGTTCCTCCTGATTAGTGACCAGTGTAATCTAGTACTACTGTATAGTGTATGGATGGCCAGCCAGCGCAACGCATATGAGGTTGTAGGCGGCCAAGTCATCATTATATATGTTCGCTCTTGTGTAAAATTTTCACTTATTTACTGGTCTGGATGATTCAATGATTCACTTTGTTACGTATTCTGCTTTCGCAGTGATCGATACTACCTGAACCAACATATTACACATGGAGCTGAAATAAGAAAGAACAAATTCTATGCAGCAGCGTAGCACTCACTTCATTTTTTTTTAAAAATTTGCGGGCTCACTTGACATCAGGTGAAGCAGTAATTTCAAGTCGACAAGATTTGCTTCCGCTGTCAGAAATGACATATACTTCCATCGTCAGAAAAAGAGATCAAACTTTGGGAGCAGACCAGCGAAACAACAGAGGACGTACAATAGGGCATTGAGAGAGACTCAAAAGCCTGACTCTGTGTTCGTTCGTTCCTTCACTGAGTAATGTTTCTGCATGCATTCAGCAAACACAAACTTGATAAGATTCATGCCACTAGAGGAGCACACAACAGGGTGCCACTGAAATACAAAAACAATGCATCTAGGAAATGACACATACACATACAGGTAAGTTAAGAGGTTGCTGGTTACACACATAGGCACCGTTGAGCAGCACATAAATACAAAAACGATCTGATTCCTGTTTTGTAATTTAAACGGATGCAATGGCCATATTATCAGATTTTGTAATTTAAACATAGGCACTCGATCTGATTCCTTTTTTCGGGCCGGTGTGGCGGCCATTACCGATGATCGCGACCACTCGATGTGGCACAACCGCACGGAGGCCACTTGACGTTGCTCTTGATGCTTACTGTAATAATTAGCTAGTTGGTTGAAGCTGGAAAAGAAAAGGGAGTGTCTATTTATCAGATGTATGTTTTTCCATTTGGTTCAGGTCGTTTTTTTCTGTCCAATCAGTTTTCGACACATGTACTTGCTGTAATTTCAGTCCGTTCTCAGGCTTAAAAACGTCTGTTTTCATGCCAGTTTCAGGTTGAATTCTAACTCTCCCTCTTGGACCTTTAAACGATTGTTTGCACTCAGCTTGTCCCTAAGAGGCAGCTTGCAAACCCGTTACCGTCTCACAAAGACAACAAAAAAAAAACAGCAGGATTTACTGAACACTAAACTCTAAACTCTGAAGGATATTGTGGAACTGAAGAAAATGACACCTATCTCTGAAAAAACTGAAAATAGATAACTGAAAATGATAGCAAAGTCGATACGCATACGCCGCTTCCACAAGAAGACTTCAAGTTCCAACGATGTTCAATGCACATGCAATTCCCTTTGTGATTCGCTACAGGTCAGGACGCAGACTGATAAAACTAAACTGATGACTATAACTGAAAACATAGACTGATAACAGAGGGAAAGACTGAACAAGAATTGGGACTGAATATGATTGAACAAAGAATAAAATTGGAGACTGAGGACACAAGAAGAGAATGAAAGATTGAACAAGGACTAAGACTGAATATGATTGAAGAAAGAGGAGACTAAAGCTGAGAAGGACAGAAAATGAAAAAACTAAAATAGAGGGAATGAAATGCTGAAGACTGATAGATAACTTAACTCTCAAAACTGAATAACTGAAGAATGATGCAAAATGAAGAAATTAATGACATAAGAAAATAGACTGGTAGAACATGAACTGAAGACATAAGAAAATAGACTGAAATAGAGAATGTACAAAGGAAATGAGAATGAGCAACAAGACTGAGAAAATGAAAACATAAGTCAGAAAGGGGGAATAAAAAACTGAATAACTTCATGCAAGAGGGCGGCATCACAACGAGCATGTAGACGCTGAAATCAATGAATAAACAATAGAAGCTTTCTTGGAAAATGAAAGACGTGTTGCTAATGACTTGCAACAACTCAAACAGGACAACTAGGACCCTAGACATACATGCAGTTTGTTTCACAGTAGCTGTGTTTTCTCATTGCTTGAGAAACTAAGGCCATTTTGTGTTGTGCTTTTGCCTACAATTTCCAGGATTAGTGCAGTCTTTGCAAAAAGAACCCATCAAGGGCCTTGCCATGGCAGAATGATTCTCACGGGAAATATGCATAGAGAGTACCTATAAGAAAGAAGACGACTTATTTCCAGGTGAGCAAAAATTACTGAACCAAAGCACACACGAGACACATGAGAGCAGCAAGTGCACCAGTAAAACATGTCATACATGACATTGTCCTATCTAAAAAAACAGAATAAATTATGTCTACGGTCGGAAACAAGACACTGGTGGTGGATGAGTAGGTGTACACGAGATACACATACGTTGACAACGACAGATAAAAAGACAGACGGGCGAAACGACATCAACTTATAAAAAGACTGATAAGTTGCATAGATCATATAATAACTTAAGAAGGGGAAATAAAAAACTAAAAGTTGTTATCATGCTATCAGCTAAAAAAAGCTATAATGGTATAGAATTTCTGATATTTCACACTAAAAAATGAGTAAAACATGAAGCACTGGCTGTAGAAATAAAGACAGAGAACTGACTGCAGCTCAAAGACTGATAAAACCTATGAATGACAGTAAAAAGATAAATTAAATAGATTCAAAACATTTACCACAGAGCTTTCAAAAAGTCTTTGGATAGCCAAACCCCGAAATTTAAACCTGAGGAGCGACGACCAGCGCAGTCAGACTTACAGACTAGGCACACCATCCTTGTTACATGTATGGCAGAGAAAAATAAAATTCCTAACAACTTAACTTTGAACTGATGGACAAGAATAGAGAATGACAAAATAACTAACAACTTGAAAAAATAATTGAAGAACTGAAGAGGATTGTATTAAATAAACAAATTGTTAAAACTTACTGAATGCATGATTACAATTAAAAAAAACAGAAGCTGACCAAAAAGTAAACTGAATGTGTTTGTCTGCGGCTGACCTTAAGAGCACACAAAGGCCAATTAACTAGCTGCCTAGCCTAAATACGAGGAACACACAAAAAACACCAGATCCCCCCGTCGTATATGGATCACTAGTGCATACAAAACTATTGGTAACATGAGTACCCCGCACATAGACACATAATCTGAAAAGGGGGAAACATAGCTAAACGCACAACCCCAAAATTACGTGGGCGAAATCAAGCTCCACAGGTCCGCTGAACTATGAATCGAGACGATAATGTGATATCTCATCAAATTAGTGCAAGCACGATGAAGCAACTCCAACACAAGGTAAACGGATCTGACAAGCGACGACTAACAAAAGCATGGAATGAAACTGAACCAGAACAATACTGCCGGAGAAATACTCAGGTGAGAACTACGGGGATGGGGGGAAATTGCTCGCCGTACCTCCCTCCCCATCGGCGCCATGACTGGCTCCGACCTCACCGGCGAACACATGCTGGTGGCGGTACTGACGGAAAAACTCCGCCGGACTTCTCTCGGCACACCAACACAGCCACTCGCCCTGCGCCCTGTCCGTTGGCCCAGAAATAGACTGAAGCCCACACACGCGCCACATGGGACAGCCAGAGTGAGAAGCGTTGAGATTCTTGTAGATCCGACGGCCACAAAAAACGGCCTGAAGCGAAAAGGAAAACAGACGTCTGAAATTTAGTAAAACTGAAAGAGTCTCTTTGTTTCATACTCCCTAAACTGTAGGGAGCAGGGAGCAGAAAAATCAAGGAAAAAAAAACCTGTAGGGAGCAGGGAGCAGAAAAATCAAGAAAAAAAACCCTGTAGGGAGCAGGGAGCAGAAAAATCAAGGAAAAAAAAATCTGTTGGGAGCAGGGAGCAGAAAAATCAAGGGAAAAAAACCTGCAGCTAACGACATAAGATCTTGGTTAAAAAAACGAACCAGTGGTCAAACCGATAAGGCCTTTGGTTCTGGTTTTTACTTGTCGGTCCGTCGTTTTGATTGCTGGTTTTTTACAATCAAATATTATAATTAGTGTAATAATATACGCTAATATAGAATTAAAATAGGGTCAATTAGCAATGGTTTCCTCTATTAGACAACAAAGAAGGGTACAGGGGCGGGCCCACGTTAGCCCAGCAGGTAGCCCATGACACCGGGTAAAAAACTACCTCACCTTATACATACAGAGCCCACAAAGACCTGGACACCCCTAAATTTCCTAATGGGACACCCCCGTATACAGACAAAAAGGCCACAACTAACCAACTAGGCCCATCCGACTAGCAGCGGGTGACGCCCTGGCGAAGGCCCAGGCTGTACATCATACATCAATCGATCGATGGATCGATTCGTAGCTTCGCGTGTCGCCTCGCCTGTTCGTCTACTCGCCGCTCGGCCGCTGCGCTTCGTGGCCTGTCGCCTCGCGGCCCTCGCCTGTTCGTCTACTTCGCCAGATCGCCCCAATTCGCCCAATCGTGGTGAAGGTATGTTGCATCAGACCCCAATTCGCGGTGTGTGTCTGCCTCTATTGCAATTCACATATTCTGTTCTTATTCTTGCTTTGTTTCTCTAACCCTAGGAAATTAGGGCTACTGGATAAGACTAGAAATTTTGACTGTATTAGCTATTGGACTATTTGGCTATTGTAGTGGTCAGTGGAGAACAATATTGCAATACTCTAGGAGATTAGGACGGCTGGAAGCACGGCAAGGCGGCAACATGTCAAGTAAGTTTTATTTTACAGCCGTGCAATTGCAATTCATGTTATGTTATGTATGTACACATGATTCTTTGGCTCTCTCAAAAAATGGTTTAGACAAGGAAACATATTGTATATCCCTTGGTTTATCGACTTTTGAAGCTAGCACTAGTATTGCCTGTTGCCACTACTACACTTGAGAGATCCTATTCAGCTATGAGAATTGTGAAGACATATTTGGGCAATTGTCTTGGTGACGACGCCTTGAAGTACAACTTTATTTGTTATGTGCAGAAAAGCGAAATGAAGAAGGTTACTAATGACACAGTAATTGATCGCTTTGAGGCCATGAAAGAATGTCGGAAACCATTTTAGACAGGTAATGGTTTTAACTTACTTATTACACAACTATAATTAATATGTTGCTAAGTGGTTTTTATTATTATTTGTAGTCAATCAGGATCTAGTGCTGCATTTTCTCGTCATCGATTATACTTTATTCATAATTTGAACACTTTGATTTACTGTTGTGATCATCTAATATTTTGAGTGAACTCTTTATTTTGGACCTTTTGTAATCATATTCACGGTCATATCGTATTCTAGGTATATTGTATTGTTAAGTGTGTTACTTTTATCTATATTATGACTAGATATCCACATATACGTGATAGACATGGGACCCCGGGTCATTTTTGTCCTGGGTCCGCCCCTGGAAGGGTAGTTGAGGTGGTTATCAGCCCAAGGATAGGCCAATGCCCTTGACTTGGGTTCAGATCCCACTGCTTGAAGCAATGTTTTTCTGAGTTTCTCTCTGCACCGGTTCGACAACCTGGTTTATTAGCCGGTTCCACAAAAAACCGCCCGGTCTGACCGGTTCTCACCGGTCTAGTTGCAGGTCGGACTTTTGTGCTAAAAAACCCCGCATGCTAACCGGTTCAAGTTTTTCCCGGTTCGACCGGCGGTCCGGTCCGGTTTTCTAAGCTATGCATAAGATAAGAGCGAACAAGCGAAAAGAGCAGTGCTGGCCGAGTCCCAGTACGATCAGTAGTGCGCAGTAATAGAGTTCCTGGCGTTGAAGGGGGCCTCGAGAGCAACTAGTTGACGAGTGCTCCTTCGGGAGCCTCCCATACATCACTTGGAGTGGGTTGAGAGCGCGTCACTTGGCGCGCTCTCAGCCGTCGCCACGTGTCATGCTCTGGGCGCTCCCTTCGGAATTTTTTTATTTTTCCGCACGTGTTTTCGGCTTTTTAAACGGTTGTTTTCATGGTTTTTTCGCCTTTTTGGTTTTCCACCGATCATCCCTTGCTTTTGGACAAAAAACAAATTTGAAAAAAAAATTGCGTAAAAAAAAACGCTTTTTTTTGCTTCCGTGAGAGGCACGGAAACGAAAAAAAAGCACATTTCCTGTTTTTTTTCCTTTCGCGAGAGGCACCGTTTTGCTTCCACGAGAGGCACCGTTTTGCTTTCGTGAGAGGCACGACCGTGCCTCTTGGGAAAAAAAACGCGTTTTCTGTTTTTTTTCCTTCCGCGAAAGGGACGGTTTTGCTTTCGCGAGAGGCACGGCACGGCACGGCCGTGCCTCTCGCGAAAGAAAAAAAATGTTTTTTTTTCGTTTCCGAGAGGCACGGCCGTGCTACTAGGAAACGGAAAAAAACATGTTTTCTGTTTTTTCTTCTTCCGCGAGAGGCACGGTTTTGCTTTCGCGAGAGCCATGGTCGTGCCTCTTTCGGAAAGGAAAAAAAAAACGCGCTCCCGGTTCGATTTTTTCGTCCGGTTTTTTTTCGTGAAAAAAAGTTCGTCAAAACCTATCAACATGGGATCTAGTTTTGAAGATCTCGACGCGAGGAATCCAATGATGAAAACGGTTTGAGATTTGGACGAACGGTTTAAGAGATAAACCATTTTGAATAAATGAATCTACGAAAAAGGAAAACTCCCATGTTGCAACAAGTGGCGCGCATGCAGTGTGCCACTTGTCACAACTTGAAAAGGTGTGAGTGATTTTTGAAAGGAGCACTCCTCAATTAGTGATTTCTGGGGTTTACGGGGGCCTCTATATCTCGTTTGTAGCGAGCTTATGGCTCGTCTCGCCTACAGGAGAAATATTGTGCCCGGTTGTTACCCATACAGGTGCAGGCTACTTACAGTTTTGCTGTTTTTACTTCCCTTTTATCATTTCTCCTTTATACATAGATACATATTAATTGTGCTAAAAACATAGATATATATTTATAAAAAATATATGTTTGGGGAAAAATAATTCAAATTCACTAGTCCTATAAAAATGGTCATCATATATTGAATAGTATTCAGCATTTTCAGCAAATGTTCATGGTGTGTTCCAAAGAAATGTTTCATTGTGTGTTACAAAAAATATTTGGCATGTATGAGAAAATGGTCTCGTGTATTACATAAATATTCGTCATCTATTTTAAAATGTATAATGCAATAAAAATGTTTTTCGTGTATATATAAAATGTTCATGTAATTACAAAAAAGGGTTATCGCGTTTTAATAAATTTTCGTATAATTGTCACAACCAGAGGGTTTTGATGGGATTTCATCCCACGGGCGAGACAGGTGAGTTTATTGGTCCTTTTTTAAATCATGTTTAAGCAAAATATCTCTTGAGCCATGCGTCGAAATTATGAGGCGTTTTCATCATTGCGTTCGCGTCAAGATCTTCAAAAGTAATCCCATGTTGATAGGTTTCGACGTATGTTTTTCTGAAAAATCTGTGCTCCCAATATGCACTGACACGTGCTTCCAACTAGCACTGACCTATGTTTCCCAATGTGTTCTCCCAACTAGCACTAACAAACATAATTCCAACATATGCTCCAAACTAGCAATAACCTGTGCTCCCAGCGTGTACTAACATGTGCTCTCAACTGAATTAACCTGTGCTCCTGCAAGGGTGAAGCACAACCGTGCACCTGCAAGGAAGCACATGTGTGCTTCACAAGTGAAGCTGTGCTCCACGCAGGGGAGCACACATGTGCTCTTGACAGGGAAAACCCATAAACCCCCAAAAAAAAAGTTAGACAAATTAAATTGAAAAAAGTCAACTTGCGGAGTGCTCAAGGGGAGCACAACTTGCTCAGGCGCAAATGTTAGTGTTTCACTTAGTGCGAGACCATGCTAGGTCTCACTTAGTACCTGACCGTAGCCAGCGCTGCCTCAAGTGATGTGAACTTGGCCGGCCCAATTAGCGTGATACAAGCGATTTTGGGAAGCTTTCGAGGACCGGTTCCTGGAACCTTCTATTCGGTTTTGGGAACCTTCTGTTCGGTTTTGGGAAGGTTCCACGTAACATTTTTAAATACATGTTGAACATTTATCCGGATACATATTAAACATTTGTAAATTGCACATAAAATAATTTTAAATAAAAAATAAACATTTGTGTAAACACACATTGAACATTGTTTTTTAAATTGCATGAACAACTGGTTACATTTTCATGAACATTTCTTAAAATGTTACAAAACATATTTTTAATGGCATGAAATTTTTTAAATGCCATGAACAATTTTTTTAATGATACAATTATTTTTACAAACTATGTCATTTTTTTTATGTTTTCACATACATTTTTTAAATGTCAAGAACAAATTTTTAATCATGTGAATATTTTGCCGAATGTTACAAACATTTTTTTGAAAGTATGCAAACATATGTTTACACTGCATGAACAATTTTTAAATGGGCGATTGAATGTTTTTCAAAATTTAAGTAAAACGTTTTTTATTTCAGAAATATAAAAAAGGTTAAAAAAAACGACGCAAAGAATTCCGGCCCTATAGATAGTAGTAGAGAACTAAAAAAATCGCACGCATTGCATCAGGTACGTCACGCTCGCCGTTAACAGTTGCACCGTGATTCCGATCTGATATACGTATACTGACCTTAGAGCATCTCCAGCGTTCGCCCCAGGCCCTGAAATAGCGCTTCCTGGGGGTTATCCGGCGATATTTTCGCCGTGGGGGCGCTCGGCTTCCCAACCGCCGCCCCAAGTTGGCACCCCAGACGTCGTTTTTCAAATACAAAATTGGCTCAAATTCGACGAAAACGACTCGATTTTGGACGAAATTTAGGCGGTTTCATTCATATTTGTACAAATTTAAAGATATACATAAAACTAAAAAAAAACTACGCCGCCACTGCCGCCCCGAGCCTAGTTCATGCCGAGGAGCTTGTAGAAGGCGGTGTAGTCACCGTCGTCGTCGTCGTCGTCGCCGTCGTCCTGCACGCCGCCGTCCTTGCTGCAGCCCTGCCCTGGATCGCCGCTGCGGACGGGGTTGGTCGGAGCCGGCGACTCTTCCTCGTCGCTGTCGAGGATGATGACGCCGTCCTTCTCGCGGCCGCGGCGTCGCTCGGCGATCTCCTCCAGAGCGCGTCGTTGGCGCTCCATCTCCTCCCGCACGTAGTCGTCGCGCGCCCACTTCAGGCCAGTTTCGAGGTCGGCGGCCATCTCCACGTGCTCCTGCTTGACGACTACGGGCGGCGTCGTCGGCTCCTTCTTCGGCCTGACCAGGCGAAGATGACCACGGGGAGGAGAAGGTTGGCGGCGGCCCTCGCTTATGACGAGGTTGCCGCCGCAGCTGCGACGGCGCTCCGGCGTTTCCTGGGGCTCGGGCTTGACGGGGGCGAGCGGCGTCGGCGTGCCGGAGGAGCGGGAGCCGGAGGACGAGGAGCTCGTGGCCACCATGCGCCTCGGCAGCCACGAGCTCCCGCTCCTCTGGCGCGAGGACGTCGGCGCCGGGTACTCCAACGGCGGCTCGTTGCCGCCCTCGATGTACTCGAGAACGGCGTGGAGCGTGCGCCCGGGGGCGCCCCACCACTGACGGCGGCCGTCGGAGTTGTGTCGCCCCCTTGGCGCCGGAGCGCCGTTGGTGGAGGAGAGCTGGTCGGCGTGGCGGCGCTGGAAGTACGCCGTCCCCAGGGGTGCGTTGTCGGGGGAGTACTTCGGCTGCTGGCGTGCTTCCTCCGGCAAGGACGCCCGGATCCGCGCTATCTCGCCGCGGCGTTCCGCGTCGAATGGCGGCGGGGGCACGAGGACGCCTCCGGCGCTGAGCCTCCACGAGCCCGGCACGCGCATGTCGGGCGGCGCCGGGTAGTTGGCCTCGTGGAGAAGACGCGCCTCCCACTCGTGCAGATGGCGGCGGCCGAAGCCGTTGGCCACTGCTCCGTCGCCGGGGAACCTCTCCGCCATCGGTCGGGCTTGACGGGGAAAGGAGAGAGGAAGGAGAGAGGGCGAGAACAAGGGCGACGAAGGAGAGAAGGTGTTCGGCGGCAATAGAGATGGTTGTGGAGAGGCGAGCGTGCGGCCAGCGGCGACGAAGGCGGGTTTTATAGCGGCGAGGGGGCGGCAGCAGTGCGGACGCATGGCGGGAAGGAGCGGGATGTGCGGCGGCTCGCCTTCACTGCGCCGCTCGTGATCAATGGAAGGCTGACCGGCGGCAGCCTTGGCATTGATTCGCGCGGGAGCCGAGGCGATGAGATGAGGACGACGATGCAGTCGCTGACACTAGTAGAAAACAGGGCTTTGGTTCTGACCAGATCAGACCAATAGTCCCGGTCATGTTACGAACCGGGACTAATGTGAGCATCAGTCCCGGTTCGAGCGGCTAGGACGCCGGCCGGGCCTCGGCAGGCATCAGTCCCGGTTCCAGACACCAACCGGGACTAAAGGGCCTCGCTCCTGGCGCAACCCCTTTAGTCCCGGTTGGTGTCTCCAACCGGGACTAAAGGTTAGTCTTCAGTCCCGGTTCTAGACACCAACCGAGGCTAAAAAGATGCCTATATATATCCTCGCCCCTGCCCGCCCTCTCCTCTATTTTTTGGCCGTAGAAGGTGGGAGGTGTGTGTGCTACTCTGTTCTCACTTCTTATGCACATGAGGTGTTCGATGAAATGCCCGAGCCACACTTAAGCTTTCTCCTCTGTTCTTCCTCCAAGCTCTATTTTCCCCAAGATTTGTCTAGATTTGGCGGTGCACCAACTATCCAAGTGTTCTAAAAGGTTGGCAACTTCATCCTTTCATCTCTCACTGCTAGTTTAGCTCATTTCATATGCTCTAGAAGTAGGGTGGTTTGTGGGTTTTAGTGGAGGAGTGTATGTGGGAGTTTATTTGATTTAGATGCACAATTTGAGCTCAAATTAACTTCTTAGTTTGCACATGTGTAGGGTGTTGTCCCGTCCCCGTCCCCGTCCTCACCGCCGTCGATCGCCCGCGCCGATCTCGTCACCGGCACCACCGTGTGAGCCTCTTGTTCTTATATTTTTTTAAAAGAACAAATTCTTACTTGTATGATTTAGATAGCACTACAAAAAATATGTCAACATGTGACCTTCTGTCAGTGACCCTGGAAGAAATGGTCGTAAATCTACGACCATTTGAGACCAATTGATCATAAGCTATTCGGGGGGCTCCAAACCCTAAACCATAACGACCATTTTGGTCAAAAAGGTCGTAATTTACTTACACGAATGGTCGTAAAGCAGACAGCACTGGTCCGCTGCCTTATTTCTAGCTGATCACGACCAATATAGATGGTCATAGCCTTGTAAATTGTGGTGCATTGCTATGACTAGGCGCCACCTCATCAGTTTTGCCTATGTGTCATGTCCATGTGTCAATTTTTGCCCTAGGTTGTGAAGCAGCCTACATTTCTGTCATTCCCAAAATTCCCAAAAAAAAATCATAAATTCTTTGGATCATATCTTCCTCGAATATGTCAAAAACCTTCCTTGCCTAGTTCAAAAATAATTCAGGAATATTCATTTTCCTATTTATTTCAAAACAACACTTTGTGAAGGAAGTGCTATTTATATTTTCGTGATTACCCTAAAAACTTTTGGGCACTATTTCCTATTCAAATCAATGCCTCATGACAAAATTCAGCTCCATTTGCCTCGTAAATCTTCCTTAGCAAATTTCCAAAGTTTCTGTTCAGCTAGAAGCTTTGTGAAGGAAGTACTAGCTAGGCATATCCTAATGAGTTGAATTTTTGCCACATCTTTTATATGCCCAAATCATAGCTCTCCACAAAATTTGAGCCCCATCTAACAATCCATGTGAGCTCACCATCCAATCTTTGTTTCTAGTTGGGAAGCAACTATATTTTATATTACTTTATAATTGCTGCAAATTTACCAGGACATGACCCTACCCATAGAACCTCCCTCCACCAAATTTTAGCTCATTTAATTTAGCCAATTTCGCTCAATATTTTTCCCAATTTTCTGTTCAGTGGAGAGCATTGTGAAGGAAGTACCATTTTTATTTATCCAAATGGTATGAAATTTTTACAGTGCGTTCATATGCCCAAATTATCATCCTCATCCAAATTGCAGCTCAATTGAATCATCTATGTGAGCCCAGCTTCAATTTCTATTTTCTGGCCAGATTGGCACATTGCAAAGCAAGTGCTATGTAGACCACTCCTATTGCCCTCAAACTTTTTGGGTGCTCTTCCATATCCAAATCATTGCCACATGACAATATTCAGCTCCATTTGCATAGTAAATCTTCCTTAGAAAATTTCCAAAGTTTCTATCCAGAGAGAAGCTTTGTGAAGGAAGTACTAGCTAGGATTATCCAAATGATTTGAGATTTTTCCAAATCTTCCATATGCTCAAATCATCACTCTCCATAAAATTTGAGATCTATCCAGCAATCCATGTGAGCTCACCATCCAATCTTTTATTCTGGTCATATTTTCAGTTTGTGAAGCAACTATATTTTATATTGCTTAATTATTGCTGAAACTTTACCAGGGCATGTTCCTACCTATATAACTTCCCTCCACAAAATGTCAGCTCAATCCATTTGTTCATTTGAGCCCTGCTTCAACATCCATATTTCTTTCCAGTGTGGTACTTTGCAAAGCAAGTGCCACCTAGGCTCCTCCTTTTGAGCTGCAAATTTGCCAAGACAGTCTCCTTAGTAGATGATCATCCTCAGCCAAAACTCAGGCCCATTGGCCATGTGAATTTCCCCCACCGCTAATCAAACACTTGGCTGCTAATTCATGTTTGAGCTTAGTTCAGTCTCCTCGTGAGATTCTTCTGTTGTATTCTTCTTCCTAACACCTACCGGGGGAGTGCCCAACCCACCAGACATGCCTAGGCCGCCCAGAACGCATGGCAACGCCACGGTCATGCGGTGACCACGCGGCTGGCATGCCAGTTTACGCGCTCTGGAGTTGGGGGCCTCGGCCACCATCCAAACCTCGACGTCTCGCCACCACACCATGTATATCTGATTAAATAGATACTTATGTACCTAGAAATGATTTTTGGAAAAAATAAAGAGCAAACTATAAGGCAGCTGCAGTTCAAATTTGACCCGCTTCCTAATGAATCGGCGGAAATTTGTTTTTTTCACGACAGGTGGATTATAGCTTTTGACATGCAACCATTTGGTCAATTGTACATTAAATATGGCCTAATATTTTAGAAAATTGATTTTGTCCAATTTTGCAACAAATATATGGTAGGTCCTTCACAAAAAAAACTCATTTTGGGCACTCGAAAAATGGAAAATGAATTTTTCGTCCAAAGAAAATGAAAACTTCCTTAGGCAACATTGTTTGCCATTCCAAGATGCACCCTTGTGCACAATATGAAATCATTTGAACAAACTATGCCATGAATGTGGCCATAAGATTGATCATTTGGCTTGAAAGCCATGAATCTTCACACATGATAGCTCATTTCTGAGAACACTTTTTAAAAATAATTGCCGTATTACAAGTTTATTATTTTTCCTGGTAACTTGGTCACATATAATGACACAATGCGAAGGTTTTCCAATTTTTTGAATTTTTTTGAATTTTTCATGCCCATTTCAAAATGCGGTCAAAACGGCGGGCATGACCGTTCATAACTAGGGGTTGAATCTTGCAAAACTTTTGGAGTTTCTCTGATTAAATAGATACTTATGTACCTAGAAATGATTTTTGGAAAAAATAAAGAGCAAACTATGAGGCAGCTGTAGTTTAAATTTGACCCGCTTCCTACTAAATCGGCGGAAATTTGTCTTTTTCACGAGAGGTGAATCAAAAGCTTTTGACACCCAACAATTTGGTCAATTGTACATTAAATATGGCCTAATATTCTATAAAATTGATTTGGTCCAATTTTGCAACAAATATTTGCTAGATTCTTCACAAAAAAATCCATTTTGGGCACTCAAAAAATAGAAAATGAATTTTTTGTGCAAAGAAAGTGAAAACTTCCTTAGGCAACATTGTTTGCCATTCCAATATGCACCCTTGTGCAAAATATGAGATCATTTGAACAAACTATGCCATGAATGTGGCCATAAGATTGATCATTTGGCTTAAAAGCCATGAATCTTCACACATGATAGCTTATTTCTGAGAACATTTTTTTAAAATAATTGCCGTATTACAAGTTTATTATTTTTTATGGAAACTAGGTCACATATAATGACACAATGCGAAGGTTTTCAATTTTTTTGATTTTTTTTGAATTTCTTGTGCCCGTTTCAAAATGCGGTCAAAACGACGGGCATGACCGTTCGTAGCTAGGGGTTGAATCTTGCAAAACTTTTGGAGTTTCTCTGATTAAATAGATACTTATGTACCTAGAAATGATTTTTGGAAAAAATAAAGAGCAAACTATAAGGCAGCTGCAGTTCAAATTTGACCCGCTTCCAACTGAATCGACGGAAATTTGTCTTTTTCACGAGAGGTGGATCAAAGCTTTTGACACGCAAAAATTTGGTCAATTGTACATGAAATATGGCCTAATATTTTAGAAAATTGATTTGGTCTAATTTTGCAACAAATATATGGTAGGTCCTTCACAAAAAAACTCATTTTGGGCACTCGAAAAATGGAAAATAAAATTTTTGTCCAAAGAAAATGAAAACTTTCTTAGGCAACATTGTTTGCCATTCCAAGATGCACCCTTGTGCAAAATATGAGATCAATTGAACAAACTATGCCATGAATGTGGCCATAAGATTGATCATTTGGCTTGAAAGCCATGAATCTTCACACATGATAGCTTATTTCTGAGAACACTTTTTTAAAATAATTGCCGTATTATAAGTTTATTATTTTTCCTAGTAACTTGGTCACATATAATGACACAATGCGAAGGTTTTCTAATTTTTTGATTTTTTTTGAAATTTTCATGCCCATTTCAAAATGCGGTCAAAACGACGGGCATGACCGTTCCTAGTTAGTGGTTGAATCATGGAAAACTTTTGGTGTTTCTCTGATTAAATAGATACTTATGTACCTAGAAATGATTTTTGAAAAAAATAAAGAGCAAACTATGAGGCAGCTGCAGTTCAAATTTGACCCGCTTCCAGCTGAATCGGCGGAAATTTGTCTTTTTCACGAGAGATGGATCAAAAGCATTTTGACTCCCAACCATTTGGTCAATTGTACATTAAATATGGCCTAATATTTTAGAAAAATGATTTGGTCCAATTTTGCAACAAATATTTGGTAGGTTCTTCACAAAAAAACTTATTTTGGGCACTCGAAAAATGAAAAATGAAATTTTCATGCAAAGAAAATGAAAACTTCCTTAGGCAACATAGTTTGTCATTCCAAGATGCAAACTTGTGCAAAATATGATATCATTTGAAAAACTATAACATGAATGTTGGCATAACATTGGCCATTTGCCTTGAAAGCCATGGATCTTCATACATGATAGCTCGTTTCTGAGAACACTTTTTTTAAGACATTTGTCGTAGTCCAAGTTTGTTATTTTTTCTAGAAACTTGGTCACATATAATGACACAATGCGAAGGTTTCCCATTTTTTGATATTTTTGAATTTCTTATGTCGATTGCAAAATGCGATCAAAACGCCTGACATGACCGTTCATAACTAGGGGCTTAATAATGCAAAACTCTTGGTGTATTTATGATGAAATGACTAGTTTTGCACCTAAAAGCGATTTTTGGGAAAAATCATGAGCAAACTATGAGGCACCTCTAGTTCAAATTTGAGCCGGTTCCTACTGAATCGGTAGGATTTTGTCAATTTCACGAGAGGTGGATCGAAACCTTTTGAGTGGCAACCATTTGGTAAATTGTATATAAAATGTGGTCTAATATTTTTGAAAAATGGTGCGGTACAATTTTGCAACAAAGATTTGGTAGGTTCTTCACAAAAAACCGAATTTTGGCACTCCGAAAATAGAAAATGATTTTTTGTGCAAAGCAAATGTGAATTCCCTTTGGCAACATTGTTTGTCATCTCAAGATACACACATGTGCACAATATTGGGTCATTTTAACAAACTATAAGAGGGTAATATGTTGAATGTTTACCCGGAATAAGAGGGTAAAAAATATAAGAGAAACAAAAAGGAAAAAAACAAAATTACATAAGCTTAATTCTGATTGGTGGAATCAGTTGGGCATGGATCGATGACATGGCAAACATCTGTTCATCCATACATCCATCGATACGTCTATCCATCCGTCCATCCATCCATCCATCCAACCCACCGCAGCAAACCCCACCCAAGTCCTCGTGCCCTCCTCTCTCTCTCGCGCGAACTGCTCTGCTCCTCCCTTGCCGCCGCCGCCACCTTCGGCGCCCGATCCCGGCGACCTAAGGCAGGAATCGACGACGCCCAACACATCAACATGACCCCCACGCTCCGCTCCTCCCTCCTGTCCGGCGAGATCCGAGCTCCACTGCCTCCAGTGCTCCCATTTGTCTAGCCAGATCTGCCTCTCACGGCTTCTACTACTCACCCACGCCCCTCCACCACTGCATCGCCGGCTTGTCTCCGCCGTGTCTTCGGCGAATGAGGTAAGCCCGTTCCCTCCTTCGTGCACCATCTTCTCCTCACCTCACCTCATCTCGTGTTCCTTTTCGGCAGGTCACCATGGGCGTGGACGGGACGGCGACAACGGCAGGAGGGGCGCACCTCCTCTCTCTCCTGAGTCGCGACCCATCTCTCTCCCACCCCACTCCACGCCACCGCCGCCGACTACTTCGGCGGTTTCCGGCGAGTTCCACCGGCGCGCAGCATGACCCCATGCTCCCCTCGCTCCGGGCCTTCATCCTCTCCGTCCAGATCCACCGGGCGTGGCCCCTACCCTCTCCCGCGGCTAGGGTCTCGGGCGACTCCAACAGCGACATGGCTCCGGTAGGTCTCTCCCCTCCATCCTCGTTGGGATCTGTAGCAATCGCCACCCCACCCTTTCCTCTTCAGCCCACCTCACCTCACCTTCTATTCCTTTCTGTTCCTGCAGGTCACCCATCCTCGAGGAGCAGGAGAAGGAGGGGCGCATCTAGCCGGCCACAAAGGGCCTGCTCTGCTCCTCTTCTTCCTTACCATCTGTACCACCACGTCCCCAGGCTGCTGCAGCATCGAGTTCAACATGTCAGGTGACCCCTCCTTCCTGCATTCCTTGCTTGCAACAGGACTTTTAAGTTCCAATCCAATCCAATCTGCTAGTTTAGTTTGTCACAGTTTGGGGCTACTCCAATCTGAACACGTCCCTGTAGCTTGGAGTGCCTTGGGTTTCACTTAACCTGTGTGTACATCTTCCAGAAAGAGCCGGCGATCAAACCCTGTGCCCCTCTGGTTTTCTTGTGCCCTGCACGCTCCCAACATGGCTAGAGTCGAGCTACATCCCCTGTGCAGGTACATTTATGCTCCATTAACATGTTTGTTTGATCATTGAATATATCAAAGTGCTGATGTTTACTCTACTATAATTGTAAGGTTGCATAGATCTTTGTTTAACATTGCTTTGAAATCTCTTGTGCATACTGCATAGCATAATGTTTTGTCGATACAAACCAACAACATTTGTATTTGAAAGTTCTAAAACCTATGATTCATTTATCATCAGTGGCAACCTAAATGTTGTGTAGAGTTTCATTGCCGATAGGCTCATAGACCGCTGAATGAAATTGACCGTTGGTAGCAGTAAGTTTTTCCTTTAAGATTGCAGCACTGAAGGTAGTAGAATTTGGTATTGCTAGGTAATCTGTTTTTCTATGGCATTGGTATGAGAATTTGTATGATTTAAAAAGTGTTTTGCTCCTCTATTGTCAACGTATATCTATATGATTTTTCTATTAAATGTCTAAAATATGTTTTCCAATTGAACTCTTACTGTAACTAAGGAACATATACCACTGGTATTTGTTCTTTGTCATTTTCTCGAAGTTCTTGTGTGTTCAAACATGATTGAAGGATCCCTTTCGAGCAAGAAGACTAATTCTGGGAGGAACACTTTGGCAGCCACGCTGGTTCGTGCAGACAGGTGGCAGAAAAATTGAAATATTATCACCTAACGAAGACTAAAATGAAGTATGTTGCTAACTCTTACCAAGTGAGCATGCTATAAATTGATTGTTATCGCGAAATTTGAAATATTAGCAAGTACTAGTTCATATAACCTAAAGTATCCGTGAGGAGACGTTAGAGCATTTCTGTTTACTTAAGATTACTCTTTGGCCTTGCAGGTTCCTTGAAATTGGCTGCCACCAAAGCTGATGCTAGCACCTGAAGGACATGGACTCTCTTGGGAAAATTCTGGGGTAATTTTGGGCTTGTTCTGTTGCCCATGCTCTGTTTGAGACGGGTGAATGTTTTCCTATATCTTTGGATCTTTCTAAAGTGCAAACCTGTTGGATGTGCGTTCCATCGGCAAGTTAGATGGAACCATCTCAGATATGCGGCATTTTTATTTTAGCAAGCCTCGGAAATGCAATGTTACTTGCACTACGTTGTGCTTATATTTGTGAAATGTTAATGCAACTAACGTTTAGTTGTTTTTCTTATATTATGCGCTTAGCTGTTATCTGATTTCTTTGCTCCTCACAAAAGTAGGATATGTTTGAACGAACTGTTTTACTACTGCTAACACAGAGAGTATTTGCTACTGCTAACACAGAGAGCTTATTTCTGGTTGCAGGTGAGGAAGGTGGACATGCTCGACGGAGTCACCATCTTGCGGTCCGAGAAGGTCAAGGATGAGATCGTCCTCGATGGCAACGACATCGAGCTCGTCTCCCGCTCTGCCGCCCTCATCAACTAGGTGAATCAAACAGGACCCAGAACCTGTCTTTGTTCATGTGCATGCTGTGCTGCCTGAATAATTTGGTTGATGTGGTGCAAATGATATTGTATCATGTTTGCTTTTGCTCTTTGTGGAAACTATAGTATGCTAGATGTGCTTAGAAATCATTGCAATGTCTTCAGATGTTGGATGTCGAGTGTTCTTTGTTTGCGATGCATATATGGCTGCTTGTGCTGTTCAACATGATGCAAACAGGGCTACTTCCAAACCTCGATGTCTCGCCACCACACCATGTATATCTGATTAAATAGATACTTATGTACCTAGAAATGATTTTTGGAAAAAATAAAGAGCAAACTATAAGGCAGCTGCAGTTCAAATTTGACCCGCTTCCTACTGAATCGGCGGAAATTTGTTTTTTTCACGACAGGTGGATCATAGCTTTTGACATGCAACCATTTTGTCAATTGTACATTAAATATGGCCTAATATTTTAGAAAATTGATTTGGTCCAATTTTGCAACAAATATATGGTAGGTCCTTCACAAAAAAAAAACTCATTTTGGGCACTCGAAAAATGGAAAATGAATTTTTCGTCCAAAGAAAATGAAAACTTCCTTAGGCAACATTGTTTGCCATTCCAAGATGCACCCTTGTGCACAATATGAAATCATTTGAACAAACTATGCCATGAATGTGGCCATAAGATTGATCATTTGGCTTGAAAGCCATGAATCTTCACACATGATAGCTCATTTCTGAGAACACTTTTTAAAAATAATTGCCGTATTACAAGTTTATTATTTTTCCTGGTAACTTGGTCACATATAATGACACAATGCGAAGGTTTTCCAATTTTTTGAATTTTTTTGAATTTTTCATGCCCATTTCAAAATGCGGTCAAAACGGCGGGCATGACCGTTCATAACTAGGGGTTGAATCTTGCAAAACTTTTGGAGTTTCTCTGATTAAATAGATACTTATGTACCTAGAAATGATTTTTGGAAAAAATAAAGAGCAAACTATGAGGCAGCTGTAGTTTAAATTTGACCCGCTTCCTACTAAATCGGCGGAAATTTGTCTTTTTCACGAGAGGTGAATCAAAAGCTTTTGACACCCAACCATTTGGTCAATTGTACATTAAATATGGCCTAATATTCTATAAAATTAATTTGGTCCAATTTTGCAACAAATATTTGCTAGGTTCTTCACAAAAAAATCCATTTTGGGCACTCAAAAAATAGAAAATGAATTTTTTGTGCAAAGAAAGTGAAATCTTCCTTAGGAAACATTGTTTGCCATTCCAATATGCACCCTTGTGCAAAATATGAGATCATTTGAACAAACTATGCCATGAATGTGGCCATAAGATTGATCATTTGGCTTAAAAGCCATGAATCTTCACACATGATAGCTTATTTCTGACAACACTTTTTTAAAATAATTGCCGTATTACAAGTTTATTATTTTTTATGGAAACTAGGTCACATATAATGACACAATGCGAAGGTTTTCAATTTTTTTGATTTTTTTTAAATTTCTTGTGCCCGTTTCAAAATGCGGTCAAAACGACGGGCATGACCATTCGTAGCT
The DNA here is from genome assembly GCA_039707655.1 of Elymus sibiricus. Classification (NCBI taxonomy): domain Eukaryota; kingdom Viridiplantae; phylum Streptophyta; class Magnoliopsida; order Poales; family Poaceae; genus Elymus; species Elymus sibiricus. The sequence continues at coordinate 391,150,854 of CM077674.1, forward strand.
AGGGGTTGAATCTTGCAAAACTTTTGGAGTTTCTCTGATTAAATAGATACTTATGTACCTAGAAATGATTTTTGTAAAAAATAAAGAGCAAACTATAAGGCAGCTGCAGTTCAAATTTGACCCGCTTCCAACTGAATCGACGGAAATTTGTCTTTTTCACGAGAGGTGGATCAAAGCTTTTGACACGCAAAAATTTGGTCAATTGTACATGAAATATGGCCTAATATTTTAGAAAATTGATTTGGTCTAATTTTGCAACAAATATATGGTAGGTCCTTCACAAAAAAACTCATTTTGGGCACTCGAAAAATGGAAAATAAAATTTTCGTCCAAAGAAAATGAAAACTTTCTTAGGCAACATTGTTTGCCATTCCAAGATGCACCCTTGTGCAAAATATGAGATCATTTGAACAAACTATGCCATGAATGTGGCCATAAGATTGATCATTTGGCTTGAAAGCCATGAATCTTCACACATGATAGCTTATTTCTGAGAACACTTTTTTTAAAATAATTGCCGTATTATAAGTTTATTATTTTTCCTAGTAACTTGGTCACATATAATGACACAATGCGAAGGTTTTCTAATTTTTTGATTTTTTTTGAAATTTTCATGCCCATTTCAAAATGCGGTCAAAACGACGGGCATGACCGTTCCTAGTTAGTGGTTGAATCATGGAAAACTTTTGGTGTTTCTCTGATTAAATAGATACTTATGTACCTAGAAATGATTTTTGAAAAAAATAAAGAGCAAACTATGAGGCAGCTGCAGTTCAAATTTGACCCGCTTCCAGCTGAATCGGCGGAAATTTGTCTTTTTCACGAGAGATGGATCAAAAGCATTTTGACTCCCAACCATTTGGTCAATTGTACATTAAATATGGCCTAATATTTTAGAAAAATGATTTGGTCCAATTTTGCAACAAATATTTGGTAGGTTCTTCACAAAAAAACTTATTTTGGGCACTCGAAAAATGAAAAATGAAATTTTCATGCAAAGAAAATGAAAACTTCCTTAGGCAACATAGTTTGTCATTCCAAGATGCAAACTTGTGCAAAATATGATATCATTTGAAAAACTATAACATGAATGTTGGCATAACATTGGCCATTTGCCTTGAAAGCCATGGATCTTCATACATGATAGCTCGTTTCTGAGAACACTTTTTTAAGACATTTGTCGTAGTCCAAGTTTGTTATTTTTTCTAGAAACTTGGTCACATATAATGACACAATGCGAAGGTTTCCCATTTTTTGATATTTTTGAATTTCTTATGTCGATTGCAAAATGCGATCAAAACGCCTGACATGACCGTTCATAACTAGGGGCTTAATAATGCAAAACTCTTGGTGTATTTATGATGAAATGACTAGTTTTGTACCTAAAAGCGATTTTTGGGAAAAATCATGAGCAAACTATGAGGCACCTCTAGTTCAAATTTGAGCCGGTTCCTACTGAATCGGTAGGATTTTGTCAATTTCACGAGAGGTGGATCGAAACCTTTTGAGTGGCAACCATTTGGTAAATTGTATATAAAATGTGGTCTAATATTTTTGAAAAATGGTGCGGTACAATTTTGCAACAAAGATTTGGTAGGTTCTTCACAAAAAACCGAATTTTGGCACTCCGAAAATAGAAAATGATTTTTTGTGCAAAGAAAATGTGAATTCCCTTTGGCAACATTGTTTGTCATCTCAAGATACACACATGTGCACAATATTGGGTCATTTTAACAAACTATAAGAGGGTAATATGTTGAATGTTTACCCGGAATAAGAGGGTAAAAAATATAAGAGAAACAAAAAGGAAAAAAACAAAATTACATAAGCTTAATTCTGATTGGTGGAATCAGTTGGGCATGGATCGATGACATGGCAAACATCTGTTCATCCATACATCCATCGATACGTCTATCCATCCGTCCATCCATCCATCCATCCAACCCACCGCAGCAAACCCCACCCAAGTCCTCGTGCCCTCCTCTCTCTCGCGCGCGAACTGCTCTGCTCCTCCCTTGCCGCCGCCGCCACCTTCGGCGCCCGATCTCGGCGACCTAAGGCAGGAATCGACGACGCCCAACACATCAACATGACCCCCACGCTCCGCTCCTCCCTCCTGTCCGGCGAGATCCGAGCTCCACTGCCTCCAGTGCTCCCATTTGTCTAGCCAGATCTGCCTCTCACGGCTTCTACTACTCACCCACGCCCCTCCACCACTGCATCGCCGGCTTGTCTCCGCCGTGTCTTCGGCGAATGAGGTAAGCCCGTTCCCTCCTTCTTCGTGCACCATCTTCTTCTCACCTCACCTCATCTCGTGTTCCTTTTCGGTAGGTCATTATGGGCGTGGACGGGACGGCGACAACGGCAGGAGGGGCGCACCTCCTCTCTCTCCTGAGTCGCGACCCATCTCTCTCCCACCCCACTCCACGCCACCGCCGCCGCCTACTTCGGCGGTTTCCGGCGAGTTCCACCGGCGCGCAGCATGACCCCATGCTCCCCTCGCTCCGGGCCTTCATCCTCTCCGTCCAGATCCACCGGGCGTGGCCCCTACCCTCTCCCGCGGCTAGGGTCTCGGGCGACTCCAACAGGGGCATGGCTCCGGTAGGTCTCTCCCCTCCATCCTCGTTGGGATCTGTAGCAATCGCCACCCCACCCTTTCCTCTTCAGCCCACCTCACCTCACCTTCTATTCCTTTCTGTTCCTGCAGGTCACCCATCCTCGAGGAGCAGGAGAAGGAGGGGCGCATCTAGCCGGCCACAAAGGGCCTGCTCTGCTCCTCTTCTTCCTTACCATCTGTACCACCACGTCCCCAGGCTGCTGCAGCATCGAGTTCAACATGTCAGGTGACCCCTCCTTCCTGCATTCCTTGCTTGCAACAGGACTTTTAAGTTCCAATCCAATCCAATCTGCTAGTTTAGTTTGTCACAGTTTGGGGCTACTCCAATCTGAACACGTCCCTGTAGCTTGGAGTGCCTTGGGTTTCACTTAACCTGTGTGTACATCTTCCAGAAAGAGCCGGCGATCAAACCCTGTGCCCCTCTGGTTTTCTTGTGCCCTGCACGCTCCCAACATGGCTAGAGTCGAGCTACATCCCCTGTGCAGGTACATTTATGCTCCATTAACATGTTTGTTTGATCATTGAATATATCAAAGTGCTGATGTTTACTCTACTATAATTGTAAGGTTGCATAGATCTTTGTTTAACATTGCTTTGAAATCTCTTGTGCATACTGCATAGCATAATGTTTTGTCGATACAAACCAACAACATTTGTATTTGAAAGTTCTAAAACCTATGATTCATTTATCATCAGTGGCAACCTAAATGTTGTGTAGAGTTTCATTGCCGATAGGCTCATAGACCGCTGAATGAAATTGACCGTTGGTAGCAGTAAGTTTTTCCTTTAAGATTGCAGCACTGAAGGTAGTAGAATTTGGTATTGCTAGGTAATCTGTTTTTCTATGGCATTGGTATGAGAATTTGTATGATTTAAAAAGTGTTTTGCTCCTCTATTGTCAACGTATATCTATATGATTTTTCTATTAAATGTCTAAAATATGTTTTCCAATTGAACTCTTACTGTAACTAAGGAACATATACCACTGGTATTTGTTCTTTGTCATTTTCTCGAAGTTCTTGTGTGTTCAAACATGATTGAAGGATCCCTTTCGAGCAAGAAGACTAATTCTGGGAGGAACACTTTGGCAGCCACGCTGGTTCGTGCAGACAGGTGGCAGAAAAATTGAAATATTATCACCTAACGAAGACTAAAATGAAGTATGTTGCTAACTCTTACCAAGTGAGCATGCTATAAATTGATTGTTATCGCGAAATTTGAAATATTAGCAAGTACTAGTTCATATAACCTAAAGTATCCGTGAGGAGACGTTAGAGCATTTCTGTTTACTTAAGATTACTCTTTGGCCTTGCAGGTTCCTTGAAATTGGCTGCCACCAAAGCTGATGCTAGCACCTGAAGGACATGGACTCTCTTGGGAAAATTCTGGGGTAATTTTGGGCTTGTTCTGTTGCCCGTGCTCTGTTTGAGACGGGTGAATGTTTTCCTATATCTTTGGATCTTTCTAAAGTGCAAACCTGTTGGATGTGCGTTCCATCGGCAAGTTAGATGGAACCATCTCAGATATGCGGCATTTTTATTTTAGCAAGCCTCGGAAATGCAATGTTACTTGCACTACGTTGTGCTTATATTTGTGAAATGTTAATGCGACTAACGTTTAGTTGTTTTTCTTATATTATGCGCTTAGCTGTTATCTGATTTCTTTGCTCATCACAAAAGTAGGATATGTTTGAACGAACTGTTTTACTACTGCTAACACAGAGAGTATTTGCTACTGCTAACACAGAGAGCTTATTTCTGGTTGCAGGTGAGGAAGGTGGACATGCTCGACGGAGTCACCATCTTGCGGTCCGAGAAGGTCAAGGATGAGATCGTCCTCGATGGCAACGACATCGAGCTCGTCTCCCGCTCTGCCGCCCTCATCAACTAGGTGAATCAAACAGGACCCAGAACCAGTCTTTGTTCATGTGCATGCTGTGCTGCCTGAATAATTTGGTTGATGTGGTGCAAATGATATTGTATCATGTTTGCTTTTGCTCTTTGTGGAAACTATAGTATGCTAGATGTGCTTAGAAATCATTGCAATGTCTTCAGATGTTGGATGTCGAGTGTTCTTTGTTTGCGATGCATATATGGCTGCTTGTGCTGTTCAACATGATGCAAACAGGGCTACTTCTGCCATTGTGCTGTTGTTGTTTGTGATTTGTGCAGTTTTGGCCTGTATAGTTGCTTCTTTCTCTTCATGTATTATTATGTGCTCCGTAATGATTTGGTTTTTGCTTCCATATAATCTGCTTCTACATTCTGTTCCTGTGTAATCTGATCTGCAATGATTCAGTTTTTGGTTCCATATAATTAATCTGCTTCTATGCTCTGTTCTTGTATAATTTTCTCTGTAGTGATTCTGTTCTTGTGAAAAGTTGCAGTCTGGAGTGCCCTGGGTTCTGGATCAACCTTACTCCCCCTTGGCACTCAACCGAGCTGCTGTTTTGCTTAACGCCGACGCACATGTCCGCCACTCCCCAACACAGGTGAGCAGCTCGCCGTGCAAACTGGCTGTGGTTTGTCTCTGCGCAAATCTACCCTTGGCGCCCAAGTCTCCCTTGTATTCGTGTCTACAGCCACATTTCTCACTGCCGTCGCTGGAACATGCTGTTCTATGCGTTCGCCTTCCAGGGACAACATGTATGTGCTTTTCTTACTTGTTTTCCTTTATTTAAGCTGATCGTCGAAGGAATTCAATACACTCTAATGCTGGTAGCCTTTATGTTCACTCTTTTACAGGAGCTCCAGGCCTAATTTTTTTTGGAGTGTGAAGCCGTGAAGCCAAGTGCGAAGCAGTGAAGCCCTACTTAGCAAAGAGTTTTTTGATTCTATAGTAGACTGTAAATTGTAATATTGTAACGGATTGTAAAAGGCTAATGTAGTGTTATTTGATGAATTATATTTGTTCTGTCCTGTTTGAAATAGTGATTATGTATGTTGAAAAGATGTGAAATGGAAACTTGACCAGTGGGACCCACTTATGAATATAATCTGAGCAATTTTGAAATTTCTGACATGTGGGACCGATGTATGGCATTATGACTAGTGGGACCCATCTGACTAGTGGGACCAGCTCCAAAATATAATGGCTGAAAATAGAAAATCAATTGATTGTAAGAAGGCCATGGCCCAAAAATAAAGAAGCTGAAATATTGGGCTTGGCCCATGTAGCCCACAAGAATTGACTTGAAAAAAAGCTCAAATTGTTGGGCTTGGCCCATGTAAAACACCGAATTGGACCGGGCTGATTCTTATCAACGACCAATTCAATTGGTCGCAATTTTGCCACATTGGATCCGACGTGGCCTGGGCAGACAACCAGTGACCAAAACAATTGGTCGTAGAATCTACGACCTTTTATTTTGGTCGTAACCTTCTACGACCATATCACAAAGAAGGTCGTTAAGTTTCATTAAAGACGGCCAGCTTTTGACCAACTGTTTTTGGTCACAAAAAGGTCACAAATAGAAAATAATGACCATTCAGTGACCAATATTGATGGTCGCAAGTTAGCATATTTCTTGTAGTGTAGCTACTTGTATAATTTTCTTACTTGTATTATTGTTTGTTATTATATAGTGCCATGGTTTTGGTATCCGCCCCCGTCGGCTCTCATTTGGTCTATGATTCGGATGTGGTATATTATCTTTTATAACTATTTGTTTCATTTAGTGTTTATGACAATTATGCCGACCTGCTTGACATAGATGTTTTTATCTAGGAGGTATGTGAACCGGAAATTCCAACCGACCCTCTTGTCGAGAGGTTAAATTTAGTTGAAAAAGAAAACAATTATTTGAAAGAAAAATTAAAAAGAATTGAAGAAGAGAAGATGAAATTGGAGTTGCATGTTGCCGATGTCGTCGATCTACACAAGATCCAGATGGATGCAATGCGCTTGAAGATTAGAAAGATTAGAAAATATGCCATTGATAAAGAGGCTTGGTATCATTATGCTGTTGGATCAATTGTTACCCTAGTTGCGATTTTGATCGCATTTGTTGTTGCATTTAAATGTTTTACATAGTTGTATGTTGTTTTATGAGAACTATGTATGAACTTTATATATTTATTTTTGCAGTAATAACATTTGATCACTACTGTACTTTGGTTTTAATGTGATGATGAACTTGTATTAATTTGGTCATTTCTCTATTCATGATGTTCTGTAATGGTTTTTGATATACTTAATTACATAATGCAGATGAACCGGCAATGGATGTACGGTGACCGACGCACTTCCGAGTACATTGCGGGCCTGCATAATTTTATCGATGTGGCTGAGGCAAACAAGCAGAATGGTTTTATGTACTGTCCATGTGTTATATGTGAGAATACGAAGGATTACTCTTCCTCAAAAACCCTTCACTTCCACCTGCTTCAGAAGGGTTTCATGCCCCACTATAATTGTTGGACCAAGCACGGAGAAATAGGGGTTATGATGGAAGACAATGAAGAAGAAGAGGATGATGACAACTATCCTATGTTCCCTGAATACGGTGATACTGCAACGGGGGAAGCTAAAGATCAAGAGGCACCAGATGTGCCCGCTGATGATCTTCGCTGATCCTGGTTTCACTCTTGGTGATTACTTAGGCGATGAGGTACAGTTCGAAATGGCTGAGTTAGCCTTTAAATTCGAGCACGGGAAGCCTCTCGTCAGACCTGAGGAGCTCCTGCATCTACCAACGATGATGCGAAGATTGCATGACTGGTACTTGGAAGCCTCAAAGCAAGGGAACAACTATATCATTGCGGGAATTAAATATGCGCATTACTTCAATGGAGACGAGAAGATTTTCATTGAAAGTGAAGAATTATTTCAGTTATACAATCAAGACGCCATCGACAAATCTATCGTCAGTTGCTATTGTTTGTAAGTATCATTTCTGTAATTAAGTCTCTAGCTCAGCTCGTTCATTGCATGTATAATTATCCTCACTATATATATTATGCAGAAAGAAGATCCTCGAATGCAAAAGAGGACAAATCAATGACATTGGGTTCATTAACCCAAATACTATTCATGAAGGTACGGTAAAATGGAACGCCAAGGATACAGAGAAGATCTTGCTAAGGGCGTTAATTCAACAACAAACCAAAAGGGAAATACTATTTCCTTACAACTTCGAGTGAGTGTTATACTGTCTTGTACACATCATTCTGTTTCGCTTACTTGATGTTAAGTGTAATTGATGAGTTATGCTGGGTGCGCAGGTTCCACTTTATTCTGCTAGTCATTCGGGTTGACTCTGGAAGCGTACTTGTCATGGACTCGCTACGTAAATACCCTCAGATGTGGGCGGACCTGCGTGATATGCTCCAGAGGTAATTTCAATCATTATCGCACTATATCGGCAACTTTCGTTCATTTCCTGATATCAAGTAATTAATAACTCCTTTATTTATTTTCTTTGCCTGGCAGGGTTTGGAAACGGTTCACCAAGAAGGCTAGGGGTGAATGGAAAGAGGAGCTGCAATTTCGACAACTCACTGTAAGTAGTACTAGCTAGGTCCGCGCATCTCTTTGATTCTAGTTAATTTCAATACCATTATCATGCTTGATTATTATTTTGATTGAACTCTACTCTCGTAAAGTGCTTTAGGCAGGAAAGGGGGACTAATTTATGTGGATACATCGTTTGCGAGTTCATTCGCATGACGACCAGTGAGACTTGCAGAAATTTACAACAACTTGAAGTACGTAAACAATATTCACAATTTTATTTTATTACCATCAATTGTGTTGAGTTTCATTCATATATATTGACCCCCTTCTTTAAATTAGATACAACGGATGCGGGACAATCTCGTACCAAAGGCTCGCATTCGAGCAATTCAAGAGGAATTGGCGGGATTCTTCCTTCAAGAGATCATAGCTAAAACTGGAGTATACCATCGAGAATTGGATGTGAATGTTGGTAATTAGATATTAGGGATCATAAGAGATGTTACATTGTATATATGGATGAACGTGTACTATACGTAGTAGCGTCGAATAAATATACGAAAACTTGTTGTTCGACCAAGCACGGAGAAAGAGAGGTCACTTCTCTCTATATTCATGACGATTTGTGTAATGGTTCATTCATTGCTATATGTAGTAGCTAGCATCGAGTTGAATGGAAAACGTAAAATAAAAACGAAAATCCTAAATGTAAAAGAATTGAATGGTAAACACAAAAAGAAAAGGGGGAAACACAATATGAAACCCCTAAACCCTCCAAAACCCTAAACCCCTCATTTCAAAAAAAAAAACAAAAACCCCAGCGCTTGGCAGGTGCTGACGCGTGGCTGCCTTTTAGTTCCGGTTGGTGTTACCAACCGGGACTAAAGGTCCTCCTGCCTGGGCGCCCCACAGCGGCCACGTGGAGCTCCTTTAGTCCCGGTTCGTAACACAACCGGGACTAAAAGTGGGGGCCTTTAGTCCCGATTGCTTAGTCCCGGTTGCAGAACCGGGACTAAAGGCCCTTAGGAACCGGGACTAATGCCCTGTTTTCTACTAGTGTGACTCGGCGGGTCCACGGGATGGGAATCTGGCGCGGGAAGTTTTGGCGCGTTTTTCCTTTCCCCTGGCGCCCCCGGTCGGCCCCCAGCGCGCTGGGTTCGGCTTGGGTCCGCCGGCACCAATTTCGGCCCTAACCGGCGAAATTTGGGCTCCTGGGGGCGCGACTGGGCCGTTTTTTTTAGCCGGCGATAAAAAAGGGGCCTGGGGGGCCTGTTGGGGGGGCGAGTGGAGATGCTCTTAGCTTAGACGTTCACGTCGCAGCTTTCGATACGAATCCATATGCTCCCTCGGTCCCGATCTATCTACGGAAAAGCCTTCGATTCAGCCGACTGATTTTGGCGCTGGCGTCCGCCGCGCGCTACACCGTCGGATCGGCCGAGCACTGCACTGTCTGATCAGCCAAGCGTAATACGTATACCGCGGCACACAGAGCTGCTAGGTCTGTCTGGCTTGTCACGTGAGTGGTCCCCTAGGCCTACGGGCAACGCTAGCTGTTTGTTTTCACACGTTTACTGCCAACACGCGCATGCTAAGCTCAAGCACTAGGTAGTACAGTAGCCTTTTGTTTCTTTTCGAGAAAGCACTAGCTAGTTAGCTTACGTGACCATTTCAAAGGGTCCGCTAGTACTTCAAAATGTTGCCATGTTGTTGCAATCCGGCGCCTCGGCAACTCTCAATCGCGCGTTGTAACAAAGATTGGGCGCCGCTGCAAATCGGCCGCATGTCGCTACAAGGACTGGGTGCCGCTGCTACAAAGCTACCAGATACGACCCCAACAAGGATACGCGGCACTGCAAGGGCTGGCCACCATCCACAATGATTAGATGTAAATAACCATCTGGTGTTGCAAGCCGTCGCCCCGACGATGCATCGACGACTGCCGGTGTCATTTCTCTCCCCATGCTTGTTGCCCAACTTCTCCCTCATTCTCCATCCTCCCCAAGCTTTGCAATTTCATCTCTGTAGCAGCTTCACACATCTTCCATATTGCGAAGCGGCTTTGCAACATCATCCCTGTTGCAACGGGCCTTTGCAACATCATCCCTGTTGCAAAGGGGCTTCACAACATGGATCATGTTGCAACCGACAACATATTTTTTTGAGCGCAACATGAATCATGTTGCAACCAGCGAGCACAACATGGCTCATGTTCCAAACAAACTAAAATAATTGTAACAACATGGCTCGTGTTGCAACCTCGAGCGCAACACGCCATGCTGCGGGGGCATCAACAATGTTGTGAGTCGATGTTGGGAGGCACGTTATCGTGTTGCGAAAGCGTCGCCGTACGTGTCATAGGAGCATTGATGTTGCGAGGCGTGTCATCGTGCTATGAGAGCGTCTGCGTGTCGTGGGAGCGTCGCTGGTGCTGCGACGCGCGTCGTCGTGCTATGAGGCGTGCTACAAGCAAGTGTCGCGAGCCATGTCGTGTAGTGGGCATGGCCAGTGCCACGAGTAGGTGTTGCGGTAGCATCACCGGTGTTGCGAGCCATGCCATGAGCGACGACAATGATGCTACATGACGGATGCTCGACGCTACAAATCTTGGCGCCAATGTTCTTTTTGTTGAGAAGCTAGACTGTCGTGCTATTAAATCGCGGGAAGCAAGGTTGCCTATGTTGCGACAGTGCGAGTCTGGCTGTCCTTGTGTTTTTCTTATGACAAAAGCCTGACCACTGTGCTACAAGATTGTGCGACGCTGCAAGGCCGGTTGGTACTGCTACATGCCGAGCGCTCAACATAGCAAGTTGAAAGCGCGACGTTGTAAGTTGACCGGCATTTTTTTTCCAGGCGAACCAATGTTATTGGAAGCCGGACACACAATGCTGCAAGGTTGAACATTGTTGTTGCCCGCTGCAAAGCCGGTCGACCGTTTTCCAACTTTTTATTTATTTTGTTGCTAAAATGGTGTCACCATTCAAGAAAATGTTATTATAAATTTATTAAAAAACAAAAACAGTATTCCCTGTTTTCTTCAAAAGTTGTATTGCAACAGCCGGTAGATTTTATTATAAAAATACAAGGGGACTGCTACGCGTCCGCCGGCTGATCTTTTTAAAAGATCGGCCGGCTCGCGGGCCGTCAGATCTAGCACATCGACGCGCTTTATCATTGCAACACAGGTCTTGTTGCAGAAAATTTCTGCAACAGAGGTCTTGCTGCATAACTTTTTTGCAACTAGGTTTTGTTGTAGATTTTTTTTTTGCAACAGAGGCTTTTTTGCAATTTTTTTTCGTCTTCATCTTTTTACATTTTTTTTGCAACTGAGGTTTTGTTGCATTATTTTCGCAACAAAGGCTTTGTTGCAGAATTTTTTTTCTTCTTCGTCTTTTTGCAACATAACTAATGTTACGGAAGAAACTTGTGCAACATTGGTGATGTTGCAGAAGTTGCAAAAAAAAATCGCCAGGAGCCAGCGACATGTAACGTGGTACGTGGGACACGTGCTGTGCGAGCGAAGCGGCAGATGGGATACAAGAAATCAGCCGGCTGAGGGGAATCATTTCCCAAAATACAACTGAGTCATTTTATTCATATTCCAATCTCCCTACAAAATGTATTAAGCAACACCACGAGGCACGTGTGTGGTCTGCCGTGCCTGAAGAAAAACGTGAGCAGAGGAGCTTTGCGTAAGCTAGATAGGAGTGTGGCAGCGATTCTACAGAAAAATGAATGTACAAGAAAGCGACAGAAGCAGCAGGTAACCATGCATAGCCGGCTGTGGAGGGTCTAAGTAAATCAGACCGCCTCGCGCGTCTACAGAAACGGTAGCTGCCAGACGTCAGATCTTGTCCCATCGGACGGTGGCGGACCCGGCTGATTTGCTCGTGAAATCAGCCGGATGACGCCTAGTGCTGCCTTTTACGAAAAAGGGGTCTAGAACATAGTGATCTGATACCTTCTTCCCTTGGTCTGGGTAGGTAGGTTATGTAGGCTACAACTGTTCATAGGTTGTTCGATCGCAAAAGGCCAAATAATCGATTACTAGTATGCCGGATATTGACAGGAGGCCCTTGTAGGGGAACGCAACAGAAAACAAAAAATTTCCGACCTACGCACCAGCCCAGGACCACTATGGAGACTGCATACAAGGTTTGATCTTTTCGTTACCGACTCGTAGCGCAGCGGAAGTAGAGTCGATGACGATCGGTGGTGCAGATCCCCGCATCTAGGATTTTACAACCTCCCAACCGCGTGGATGTACTCCCTCGTCAGCTCACCGGACGGATCTCCGGGCAGCTCTTCGGGAGGCCTCGGGACAGTCCCTCGGATAGTCCCACCGGACGGATCCTCGGACAGCCCTTCAGGAGGCCTCTGGACAGTCCCTCGGATAGTCCCACCGGACGGATCCTCGGACATCCCTCCGGGAGGCCTCTGGACAGTCTTTCGGATAGTCTCACCGGACGGATCCTCGGACAGCCCTCCAAGAGGCCTCACGGACAGCCCTTCGGGCGGGTCACTCGGACAGCCCTTCGGGAGGACCCCCGAAACTCGGACAGTAACTCGGACAGCCCTTCGGGAGGACCCTCGAACAGCCCCTCGGGCAAAAATATCGAACATACGATCTCTCTACGGGGTTGCACACATACGGTGTCATCTATTCGGCAGGGCTTCGCCGTCCAGAACTAGTTCCCACCGGAACCCAGACAGCCTTTCGGCTCTACGAAACTATTTCGCGGGGAGGGAGAGAAGAAGGCCAGATCATGCATGGCTTGTGTATGTTGAGAAACAGTGTGTCTTTAGGCAGCCCCTCCACCCCTATTTATAGGCCAAGCCCAAGGGTAGCTTCTCCAAGAAGCTAAGGGAAAAAATACCAAAAGGCCCTCAAGGTGGCTTCTCCAAGAAGCCACCCAAAAAGCACTTTCACTATTCATGAAAACATTTTTCCGCGACCGTTAAATCCGAAAATATTTCTGTGGGTCTTAGAATAATTCCAGTACCCACACAAATGATTTTGGACGCGTTCCGAAACAATTCCAGATTAGTGATTTTCATCTGCGAAAAGCAAACAAAGCGGTTCCGGCAGCTCCGGAACATTTCCGGTTTTTTTCTCCGAAAAATCCTAGAAGTTCCCAGACCAATTCTGGCACCCTCCAAGAATATCCAGGTGTGTGCCGAAACCAATTTGACTAAATGGTATACCCTGAAACAACTTTTCAGTTTTACCGAAACTATTCCGGTGCTCCCTCTCCGGAACTTTTCCGCTGTCTCCGAAACTTTTCCGGTGACTTTCTCTCAGACTCCCTGTCTAGTATTCAGTAGATAGATGACCCTTAAGCGTGTGACCCTATAGGTTCGGTGAAGTATAGACATGACCGGAACTCTTTCCGATCAATGATCAACATCGGAGCCGTGGACACCCATATTGACCCCTATACCCACACGAATGAATATTCGAGTGAACCTTCAGTTGCCCTGTGCTATTCCTGTTGCTTCGTGATATGTTACAAATACCCGAGGTGAGATTTATTGGCATCCCCGTGGATCAACAACTTGTCCACTATGCCAGTTACCTCATTACCGGTTTTGTTCTCTTTTCTCGTTCCCGTGTTCCGGCATCTCTGTGATCAAATCACATTGTGTCTGGCCAGACGATGATGGATACCGTAACACCGAGAGGGCCCAGAGATATCTCTCCATCGTCGGAGGAGAAAATCCCAATCTTGAGCTATCAAGTTACTTGACATACTTTTCCATGAACCCGTAAGCCGCCGTAATAGCCACCCATTTACGGATGACGTTTAACAAACCCCAAAATTCATGAAGCAAGCATGAAGAAACTCGACACTCTCATGGTCTAAGGAATTATGCAAACGTTAACTTTCTCTGTGTTATTAACCATTAACTTGTGACGAATGTATCTCATAGCATAACATCAATTCGGGTCGATTCAACACAAGTGTTCTCCTAACATTGTGCCCTCAAAGTTGCCGGCATATCCATGCCCATGATCAGGAAAACAGAACCATCATGCAACACTTGAGCTAGTCTTAGAGGCCAGACTAGGAATACATTTTACCGTTTATTATTCCACACGTGCATATGAGTCTTCCTCCGAGCCTCGTGGTTATTGCAGACTCGAGAACCATAGCAGTTATAGCACGGAATATAAACTTAACTACAAACATGGAGATAAGTAATAACACTTATTATTGCCTCTAGGGCATATCTCCTACAGACTCCCACTTGCATTAGAGTCAATAATCTAGTCAATGCTGATGCACTTTACACCTATGGCATACCGGTGTAAAACATGCTTCGCTTGTGGTATAGTCTGATGTCCAATGGATCTGCTAACTTCAGTTCCGTGTGTATCTCTGCATATCCTTGCGTTTTCACGTTTTCACAAAATTCATATTTTGTGTGGACTTGGCTTCGTATATATGTGAATCACTGGTCAAACCTTGATTCCTCAGACTGAGCTATGGAGCAACTATCTTCAATAGTGTTCCATTGACCAAAGTCATCTTAGAACCATACTAAGTTCATGAACGAACTGTATGATTCAACATCTTCTATGTCGCTTTGAAAGCGGCAACATACTTAGCCTTAGTTATAGAATTCGCCACAGTAACCTGTTTGGAACGATTTCCAAACACCGTGCCACCATATCGTGTATTACACAAAACCCTTAACTTAAATCGAAAATCGCATGGAGTATTGATGAAGACTGCATCGATGCAATTACTTACAACGAGCACTTCATAATCTCTGCTTGCGAGAAAACATGTCATCAGTGCTACTCCAGTACTCAAAGACAATTTTCACTGTTGTCCCATGATCAGTACTTTGATCACTTTGGTATCTATACTCGCAACTTCTTGGGAGTACTAGACATATCTGGTTGTTTTACATACCATGGAATACATGATCAATCCAAACACAAAAGTGTGTGGAATCTCCATCATG
Organism: Elymus sibiricus; assembly: GCA_039707655.1. Taxonomy (NCBI): domain Eukaryota; kingdom Viridiplantae; phylum Streptophyta; class Magnoliopsida; order Poales; family Poaceae; genus Elymus; species Elymus sibiricus. Next base: position 391,165,894 of record CM077674.1, read on the forward strand.
TATTTTGCTCATCAGTGTTTTGGGACACTGAGTCTTGAAAAAACCCTTTCCATGTGACTTCGGCAAGAATCACTCCTTGGCGTTTTAATGCTAAACTGTTTTAGCATCTTGTCAGTATGTATTTTTGGCTTTAGCCTATTAGGCAATTCTATCTCGTAGATAAATATGCCTAATGTCAAGGCTGTTTAGCCCAAGCACTTCATCGAAAAACTATTTTCAATGAAGTCCTAATTCGTGTTAAGAAATTTATATTATTTCCAATCAACAATGTGTCAAGAACACAAAGTTTTTAGAAATATTATTATGCTCCCAATTACTTTCTTGAAACCACAAGCATCTTCGTTATCCATTGATGAAAACAAACTCTTTTGACTATTTCATCAAAAATGAAGATTCCAACTCCATTTTGCTCTCTTCTATCCATTGCTGGAACTCTGAAGTTTGCATACTTACTAGCATCCTCTGGATTGACAAAATACCTTGGACTGTACCACATGCAAGTCCTAGGTTGCATTTCCATCACATGGAAATCCTTTTGGCATCCATGTATCATATCTCAAGATTGAAATATGTATTAATTGCTAGTTTAACCCGATCTGACTTTAAGCATCGCTATGGTGAGACAACCTCATCGTAGTCAACTCCTTGAACTTGTTATTGCAACAAGTCGAGCTTTATGGATAAAACATTTTATCCATATCAGTTTATAGTTCCATTAATGTTCGTTAGACTCTAAGTCTTCCGAAGGGTTTATCAAGATATAATCTTGAATCATTTATGGAAACTATCTCGGATTATATTGGCATTTAGCCAATTCCGGAGTCAGGGCCCATCAACGCTTCCTTGTGTATCGTAGGTATACTGTTGTCTAACAACAATATCTTGCTTGCGCACCTGAGAGGTTTGCACGAGTTTTGCCTACGTGGTTCAGTTGCAAGTTCGACCAAAGTCCATACATCTCATGTAGAGGCTTCCGTATCAGTCGCAGTAGGAAACTCTAGAATTACTTCCAAGGTTTCTTTCCTTTGATCTGATGACGAAGATACTGTTATCTCATCGAGTTGCACTGTTCTCCCACTCACCTTTTTGCAAGAACCATTCTCTTTAAAAGCATACCGTTCTTGGTGGCAAACCTTTTTGCCTCGGTATAGTGGTGGAGGAATTCCCAATTACTTGGGATAACCTACAAAGTAGTACTTGTCTGATTTGGAATAGGTTTGTAAATATTTTACACAAGCCCCATATTCCAAATGTTAAGAAAAGACAAAGCATGGTTGGGCGTACCATACCATGGCGTCATTTCAACAGACCTGATGGCACTCTTTTCAGTGTAAAAGCCGCAGTCTCTAAAGCATTACCTTTAAAAGGGATAATGGCAAATTGATTTATGCCATCTTTGATCTTGCCATGTCACAAATGGTTTGAATACATCTTCACGGACGTACCACTCACAGTGGAGTTCCAGGAGGTGTAAGTTATGAAACTCATTTCACAACTCATCAGACATTCGCTAAACTTGTAACTCAAATATTCCTTTCGGCAATCTAGTTTGCAGAAACATATTTTTCTTGTTACAATAATTTCTACTTCATTTTTGAAAACCTTATGAATGATTTCAAAAGATCCAGACTTACGTCTCATCAAGTAAATATCCATATATCCACTCGAGTCATTTCTGAAGATAGATAAATCCACTGCCAGCAACAACATTTATTGGACTACACACATTAAAATGTATGATCACCAATAAGTTTGTTGCTCGTTCCTTATGGCCTATGAACGGTATTTCAGTCACTTCACTTTTTGGAGGAAAGTTGCAAGTGTCAGATGATTTATAATCAAACGACTTCAAAATCCATCATTATGGAATTTCTCCATGCGGGTTTCTCTAATGTGACCAAATGCAGTGCCACACATGTGTGGTATTCTTTTAGTCTTGCGACATTTAGCGTTAGTGTTATGGATGTATCATATGACCATCAATATTCATAACATACATCCCATCCATGATGGAAGCATGGCCCTTATGTTATTCATAACACTGAACAACAATTGTTCTTTTATGAACAACCCTTTTGCAACAAACATTATGCAATGGGCTAGAGTGTGTAAAAACTCTAAAATGAATTATGAAAGTAAATTCGGTGGTAATATATTATTATCAATATTCATAACATACTTCCCATCCATGATGGAAGCATGGCCCTTATGTTATTCATAACACCGAACATCAAAAGTTCTCTTATGAACAACCTTCTTGCAAGATACTTTATGCAATGGGCTAGAGTGTATAAAAACTCTAAAATGAATTATGAAAATAAATACATAGGTAATGTACCGAGTATAGCAACTTTTACTATGTTCCCAGCGCATATCTAAACCTCACTCCGGCAAGTCTTTTAGACCATAGTAGTCCTTGCATCGAGTCGCAGCAGAATGTAATCGAGTGGGTATCTTTTGTGATCAACTCACAATACCCAAGAATTAGTGATTAACATGTTTAATCACAATTCCCAAGAACTATTTCTTTGACCAGCCTTCTATACATCAATAACTTGTATGACTTTCATACATGAGTTGGACATTCCAGTCTTCTCTCTTTTGCCTTTATACTTCTAACAGTTTAACTCTCAGTATTTCTCCTACTCTCAGAAGAAGCACCCAACTTAAGAGTGGCGTTAGCCCCGGACTTCCTAGGTGTGTAAGTCACACTAACACCCTTTGGACATTTCCTTTCTCTTTAAGTTGTTGTTTTATTCACCTTTCATCATATGACAGGCGTTCTGCTGGATCCCTCTTGTATTAGTTAAATGCATAATAAACACTTTTACTAATAGTTTGCAAAACAAACATTGCTTTGGATATCCCATATCTTTTAGCCTTTGTTTGTGTCTAACAATGATTTTTAGTTCCATGAATATCACATAGCTATCCCAAAACTTTTGAAGTTCGGGTCTCATGGAAGCAAACATATTGCACTTGACCGTAACGGAATTTTAGCTTTTGGATCGAAGGACGAGAGTCACATTATCCATAGCATTAGCGGGAGAATACCAAAAGCATGCGATAGGACAAAATCCTTCTCGGCACTTTTGAGGTCAATCCTCACATTACGTTACCAACCATAAAGTTTTAACCAGATACTAAATAGCTATTCAATTTTAATAGGGAAGGTGGAAATACGAGCCATTATTCTATAACTATTATGCATATAAGACTTAGACAAGGTTCATAATTAATTGCACTAAGAATTAAAAGAATTAATTCTAAAGTGCGCTCCCACTCAAATCAATATCTCTCATAATTGATTTTGAGTGATACAAGATCCGCATTTCAATTGTTCGCCATTGGTGTAACACCACCGATGACGAAAATCTCAACCGGTAGGCCAACTTGCCAATCACATCTCTATGCGATTCTTGTTCATCTTTCGATGGGCGTGTTCCGAGCTCATGACGGTCATGCCTGAACGTCAAGACAACCAAGTGATCTCGCTGTGAGGTCTCAACTCACCCGCCTCACACTTCTCTAATCGTTCGTACCCGTGTGACACGGCGCACCCCGAAAAGATAGGTGCCGTGACGGTGCTACACTTGGGAGAACACTAACTACTTGATATTTTAAGTGAGAGATCACCCTAATAAAAAGCGACTACCACGCAATCAAGAAGGGTGCATCATAAGGGATAAACATCTCAGGCAATTCATAATAGCATGATATGGTATAGCCCTTTCTGACAGAAAAGTCTTGTATTTCTTCGTCTTCGGCATTCGCGTCGGTGTTCACCTTCGCGAAGTTTGCCACCACCTTGTCGATGCACCAGATAATATTGCTATCTCTATAGCTAATAAAATAAGTGCATTAGTTAAGGCTGACACGCAGGTCATTAAAGTGACAATCATATGGCTCCAGCCATCATGCCGAATCATGACACGCAGGTCATGTTAATTTTACATCATATAGTCATCTCATACATAATCAAATTATTATGAGCACTGCTATACCACATTACATGCACATCCTGCAAAACCAAGTTAGACGCCTCTAATCGGTTAATACAAAATTTCATTTTACGTGGCTTCTAAGGTTTCGAAGCAAACCGAAGCTACCAACGTCCATCATCAAGTATGATTATTCAAGTCGCTAGATTAACTTTGCGGGGTGTATGAAACACGAGATAATAAAATCTCGAGCCCCATACTAAACTTCGTCATACGCATGACCCCCGTGCAGATCATATCTGCATTGCCCTTTCGTCTGCGAAATTTCATCTTTCTTTTTAACTATGGTGGAATTCAATGAACTATTAGCACTTCGTTGATCAATCAGGATCGCGGATTGCCAGAACTTTGAAACTCCACCATGCCGTTATCAAGATCAGAAATATGCAAATTCCAGGGAAGCAACAAGAACATCGGGTAACAGATTTCATCTGCTACCCGCACAAAGAATTTTCAGCAATAGAACTCATCTACTACAAATTATATTGTGCAACACCCATACATCTCTATGTATTCTAGATCGTAACCTGCATCTACGCATAGCACGGCTCATGATGCCACTGTAGGGGAACGCAGCAGAAAACAAAAATTTTCTGACCTATGCACCAGCCCAGGACCACTATGGAGACTGCATACAAGGTTTGATCTTTTCGTTACCGACTCGTAGCACAGCGGAAGTAGAGTCGATGACGATCGGCGGTGCAGATCCCCGCAGCTAGGATTTTACAACCTCCCAACCGCGAGGATGTACTCCCTCGTCAGCTCACCGGACGGATCTCCGGGCAGCTCTTCGGGAGGCCTCGGGACAGTCCCTCGGATATTCCCACCGGACGGATCCTCGGACAGCCCTTCGGGAGATCTCTGGACAGTCCCTCGGTTAGTCCCACCGGACGGATCCTCGGACAGCCCTCCGGGAGGCCTCTGGACAGTCTTTCGGATAGTCTGACTGGACGGATCCTCGGACAGCCCTCCGGGAGGCCTCACGGACTGCCCTTCGGGCGGGTCACTCGGATAGCCCTTCGGGAGGACCCCCAAAACTCGGACAGTAACTCGAACAGCCCATCGGGAGGACCCTCGAACAGCCCCTCGGGCAAAAAGATCGAACCTACGACCTCTCTACGGGGTTGCACACATACGGTGTCATCTATCCGGCAGGGCTTCGCCATCCAGAACTAGTTCCCACCGGAACCCAGACAGCCTTTAGGCTCTACGAAACTATTTCGCGGGGAGGGAGAGAAGAAGGCCAGATCATGCATGGCTTGTGTATGTTGAGAAAGAGTGTGTCTTTAGTCAGCCCCCTCCACCCCTATTTATAGGCCAAGCCCAAGGGTAGCTTCTCCAAGAAGCTAAGGGGAAAAATACCAAAAGGCCCTCAAGGTGGCTTCTCCAAGAAGCCACCCAAAAAGCACTTTCACTATTCACAGAAACATTTTTCCGCGACCGTTAAATCTGAAAATATTTCTATGGGTCTTAGAATAATTCCAGTACCCACACAAATGATTTTGGACGCGTTCCGAAACAATTTCGGATTAGTGATTTTCATCTGCGAAAAGCAAACAAAGCGGTTCCGGCAGCTCCGGAACATTTCCGGTTTTTTTCTCCGAAAAATCCCAGAAGTTCCCAGACCAATTCTGGCACCCTCCAAGAATATCCAGGCGTGTGCCGAAACCAATTTGACTTAATGGTATACCCTGAAACAACTTTTCAGTTTTACAGAAACTATTTCGGTGCTCTCTCTCCGGAACTTTTCCGCTGTCTCCGAAACTTTTTCGGTGACTTTCTCTCAAACTCCTTGTCTAGTATTCAGCAGATAGATGACCCTTAAGCGTGTGACCCTATAGGTTTGGTGAAGTATAGACATGACCGGAACTCTTTCCGATCAATGATCAACATCGGAGCCGTGGACACCCATATTGACCCCTATACCCACACGAAGGAATATTCGAGTGAACCTCCAGTTGCCGTGTGCTATTCCTGTTGCTTCGTGATATGTTACAAATACCCGAGGTGAGATTTATTGGCATCCCCGTGGATCAATAACTTGTCCACTATGCCAGTTACCTCGTTACCGGTTTTGTTCTCTTTTCTCGTTCCCGTGTTCCGGCATCCCTGTGATCAAATCACATTGTGTCTGGCCAGACGATGATGGATACCGTAACACCAAGAGGGCCCAGAGATATCTCTCCATCGTCGGAGGAGCAAATCCCAATCTTGAGCTATCAAGTTACTTGACATACTTTTCCATGAACCCGTAAGCTGCCGTAATAGCCACCAATTTACGGATGTCGTTTAACAAACCCCAAAGTTCATGAAGCAAGCATGAAGAAACTCGACACTCTCATGGTCTAAGGAATTATGCAAACGTTAACTTTCTCTGTGTTATTAACCATTAACTTGTGACGAATGTATCTCATAGCATAACATCAATTCGGGTCGATTCAACACAAGTGTTCTCCTAACATTGTGCCCTCAAAGTTGCCGGCATATCCATGCCCATGATCAGGAAAACAGAACCATCATGCAACACTTGAGCTAGTCTTAGAGGCCAGACTAGGAATACATTTTACCGTTTATTATTCCACACGTGCATATGAGTCTTCCTCCGAGCCTCGTGGTTATTGCAGACTCGAGAACCATAGCAGTTATAGCACGGAATATAAACTTAACTACAAACATGGAGATAAATAATAACACTTATTATTGCCTCTAGGGCATATCTCCTACAGCCCTTCCCCCTATGTTTGACTCATCCTAGATGGGTTCACACCTGTTGATTCCGGTCAAAGAAAAAAGCTTTTTCACGGCATCCGTCCCATCACACCAATCTACGCCAAGATAAAGAATGCTGGGTTGCCAGGAACAAACCCTGTGATTCAAGGTCTTGCCTAGAATTGTCCTAAGAAAATGCACCCCATTAATTGATTCCTCTTTAGGGTAGTATAAGTACATCCTCAACTATAGCACGAGTAGAGTCGAGTTCTCATACTAACCTAAGAGCAGATATGCCGAAATATTTCCACGTTTAAGCAGCTAATCAGTAAACGACTTCTCCGTAACAGTTTGAAGATTGGCTCGCAACGCAAGTAGCGGCAAGAAAGGAGAGCAAGACTTCCTTTTCTAAAAGAAGAAAGAACTAGACTTCTATAAGAAGATTTTTATAATCGTAGATCGTGGAATATTCATCTATCTTATTAGGTAACTACTTTAGCTGCTCTCGAAACTGAACCATCGTGAATAGAACTAGCGCTTAAGGAAGAGTAGGATCTGTTAGCAAGTCATATTCAATCACTCGGTCTTCTCCTTCCTAGCTTTTAGATTTTATGATTCTCTCTTGGATTTTCATACACTTAGCCGTGTACGTATCTTGGCTAAACTCGAACCTATAGTTGATCCATCCATACTCGGTAAAGAATCAAAAAGGTACTTGTAGACGACTTTGAATGGGAGGAGGTTTTCTTTTTATCCCCCCTAACCTTATTTTTATGTCTTCTTCAATCTCAGTCCCTACGGTCCATTGTAGGATGATTTTCCTAAGGCCTTGAATTCGTTGGCAAGGTGATCAGGGTCCTCTCCCTGGTCCTATCGAACCAGTGACTTCTCTCCTGGGATTGAATATGTTTTGCCTTTCCCCGATGGTTCCACATTCCTATGTGGGTAGGATTCACCAGGGATGAGCGGCTTATTTAGCCTATGTGAAGCATAAGAGAAGAGTGTAGCGAAGCGAGTGTAATACTTGTAGCGAATATAAGTAGTGTCAAAGCCTACACTGGCTTAGCTCTGCAGATGTTTTGAGGACGAAGACGGTGATACGATACCACTCGCCAGTGATGATAAGATTCACTCGTAGTATAGGTGGAAGATCCATCCTATTTTCTTTATAGATTTATTTGTTCAAAGAAAAGACGCCTAAAAATCATTCAGGGAACCTACTCTTGGTATCCTTTACCACATTCGCTTTCCATATTCCCTTTCTTTAGTTCAGACGCTATCGTACCTCAGGGAAAATCCAAATTTCTATCAACGATTCCCACCCAACTCTGGAATGACTCTCCCCTCTCTCCCTTATCACATCGAAGGCCTCTTATCCGTCAACCGCACCTTAATAGCTCAGACTTCCGAGCCTTGCTGGATGATGCAGAAGGGCCAACATCAGAGGATCAATTGAATAACCAACTCTCCCGCCCCGCTGCCGCTACTGCTCGAAAGCCTTTGGATCCCCTACAGGACTGTCATGAGCCCCTACAAGGAGTCAAAATAAAGCCGAAACCAGATACATGAAGTGTTGACCCGGATCAATTGAGTGCGAGCCCTTTTATCTTGAGCTGATTCTCCTTATTTTAGAGCTGTGGCGAAGGTAAATTGAGCTCTGGCCTATGGGGAAGGAAAAGGCTCTGACGAAGCTCCAGGGATTACAGGAAGGTTTAGGCCTTGTGAGTAGCTCCAAACGGTCAGAAAAGAAGATGGTCCCGCCCTTACTTCGGCTTGAGGAGTCGTTTTCTCGCTATCTTCTTCGTCTGGATTAGCCTTTTAGTAGCCTAGTAGGTTGTTTGAGTTTCAGGAAACGAAGAGGTGCTTTCTAAATCAGCCGTTACCGCTATGTTTTTTTTCAATAAGTTCTTTTAGAGCATCGTGCCCCACTGTCCGAATAAAGTGTGCGCCTAAGGTGTCATGTGTTTAATAATATACGTATAATAGAAATACTTTCCCAATCCGTATAAGAGGAAAGAAGGGTCCGACAATAAGCAGTAGAAGAATAACCCGCAGAAGAAGTTTAATCGCTTCCAGAGATCGGAGCCAGACAAAGATAAGACTCCACGGCGGCACGATCGGGATAATCCAAACGGGTCAAAAATGAGTCAAAACTTATAAAACCCCGGTTTTGGCCTTATTACTAAGGAGAAATTGACATACTTAGCAAACAGAGATAGAATTATTTCAAAAAGAGATCAGGAAAGTGCCATTTCCCAACCAAATAAAACAGGAAAGCATGAGGCTCGAAGCCCTTTCTCATTTCGAATTTCATCTTAGTATCGGGAATGCCCCGCCCAAAAGTATTTCATCGCAATCACACGCTAGCTTGGTTGGAAAAGCTCGTTTGCACCCACTAACTAATACCTTCTCGTCAGTATTGAATTCTCCATGCTTTCGCCTTGCTTTGTAGTCATTTTCTATGAGTAATCGGTCCGAACTCAATTTCAAGAAAAAACTCTATCTTGCCTGTGGCCAAAAGTAGTGAAAATGGTATTTAGCTTAGTCAATATACAACACAACTGTTGATTCTTCGCGAGATGAAAACCCTTTGTCCTCCGTCTGCAGGGGCAATTCCTGAGAAAAGTGCTACTAGCCCTTGTTTTGGTCATGTCCACAGGCCTTTCCATTCGTCTTTATTCGTCTTTCTTTCGGCAATCTATGCATAATTCTACTTCTTGAACCACCGAATCCGCTTTTGAAAATGGATAACTAGCTCCATTCTATGTCAAGTACTAAGGATGGGCACAAAGCACACTTTTGAAAGGCATCGGTCACCTTAAAAACCCCAAAAGTAGGAATTCTAGCGTGCTTCTTTAGTGCTGCTCTTCGATCAGATGCTTTCTCATTGAACGAGGCATATTAAAGTGAAAGAAGTTCCAGGTCGAGTCCCGAGAAGGTGATAGTTGATTTTGATCATGAAGTTGGCACTGGACTTTGGAATTGATTCTGGATCCCCACCTGCTCAGGACGATCCCATTACGGATTTTCTGGGGGAGGGACACACTTGACCCAGCGCAAAAACGGGAATTCAGAAATATTCTGAATTTCTTGAAGACCAAAAGCAGAACGAACCTTCAAAATGAGTGAATCATAATAAAAAGATGTTGGGGGGGGGGCGAGGGTAGTAGTTACGAATCCAGGGCAATCAACCACTATCTAAAAACCCAGGTTGGACAACTGCGTGCTGGGGGATTAGCAGGGGATTTTGTCGTAAAGGAATTACGGAAATGGAAAAGGGACTTCAAAGCTCAGAAGAGACGGTCCCACTTCTATCAGGACCTTCTCGGGGTCTTGAGCAATGTTAATTTGCATTGATTGGAAACAGGGTGCGGGATTCTCTGACGCAAACAAAGAAATGGTCCCGGAGAAAGGAATCAGTCTCTTCAGTCCGGCGCATGCCTCAAATTTATTTTTCCTTTGAATTACTCATTTTTTTGAATTTCGCACCGGAAACTTTTCTAGGAGAAGTTCGAATCCGTTCCGTTCGGATATTGATCGGTCTTGGTTTGACATGGTTTACGCGTTACTGGTTCCCGGAAGAGTCAATTTCTCCATTAGCTAAATCCTTTGTTACCCTACCTTTGGACTCGTATTTTGTTTGTACACAATCAACGGAGGCCCCCCCGACATATGTTGCAACGTCTTCAATAGCATGCTCTTACTTCATCTTTCCCTTAATAAGTCATCAAATTTGGTGCTTTTCGATCCCCAGTTGCTATGGGGAACAAAGGCAGAAATACAATAGAATCCTCCATTTAAGTGGTTCTCGCTTCTCCTTGTTCCTGCTCCTAACTCCTCCCCGGGTAGTTCCCAATGTTTGGCACTTTCCATACTTCGTGGGTGCAACATCAACAAATTCGCTCAAGATCAAGTTACAACCTAAGATCTATGACTATATTATGTTAACTGTTCGTATTTTGTTCATTCCATCGGTATGCTCCCAGGTACCTGTAATTGTGATCTGTTTGCCAGAACCAAGGGGTCTTTCTGTGGAAACCTTCACGAGCAATCGTCGTTTTTTGATGGGTTTTCCGCTTTTCACAGCTGCTCTTTCCACACCCCCGGATATCTGGTGCCAAGCCGTCGCCCCTTCCCTTATATATTTGATAATCGAGTTTGCTATCTTTGTGGCATTGATTGTACAAGTTCGTGAAGAGGGCTGGACGAGTAGAATGAGGGAAAGCGGCTCGATCGAGAAAAAAGAGGAGTAGACTAGAAAACCTAGAACTTCAAAAGTCACTATCAATGAATTCCCGAGCAATTCTAAACCAACATATGCTCCGTATAGATGGAATCTCAGATAAGAACCTAACAGAAGTTTCGCAACTCCTTCATGGAATATAGGTCTTAGTATATAAATAATGCCAGTTCGAACCTGACGAGTCATTATCATCTGTTGCCCTAACTGAGTCCATTACCTCTTGTTGCCCTTCTATGGTGGGGATCCATAGAGAGTTCGTTTTATGAAATATCTGATAAAGTAAAAAAAAGAGACAGGTGGTTGCAACAATCACAAACCATAGAAAAAAATGCATATCCCGTGTGTGCTCTAGTTTCGGGTTCTCCTAGACCACCATTATGAACCAAAAACAACCATACCTAGTGAAGGGGAGCTCTTCGTAGCTGTCAGTGGAAAGATGGAAATTGGTTCTAAAAGAGCTGAGCTAGGGATAAGAGATATGGTTGGTTGGCAGAATGGAAGGAATGCTATTCTAATGGGAACCGGGAAAAGAATGGTTCCCAATACAGGGCCCGAAGAAGAGAGACGAAAGGAAGTAGTGAAAGAAGAAATAAAGTATGCGGATCAAAGTGAAACATCACATAGCTACTAAGTCAAAACGTCCAATGAGAATGGAGATCAAGAGGGACATGAAATCCATTAGCAGCTCTATCAGTTATTTCCTTATTAGCATTCCTTAACCAATAGAAAAAGAAAGAGATCACAAGCGTTATCAGTCTCCAGACGCATCTATCTATAAAAAGGAGTAGGGCACCTGATATGAGATACATACTGGAGTCAAGGATTGAGACCACTAGTGAGAAGGCCAATAAATCATTTTTTTGTATCAGAAGGGAAAGAAGGACCATCCATTGGCAAGCACTAAAGGTAGGAATCTAGTGGCTGCTGCATCAAGCTCCATCCATGATTTTACACTCTAGAGGAGAGAACTGCTGTGAGCCAGCTTTGTAGCGACCTTTCTTATGCGGAAGCAAAACCTGTATTTCTATACGAGTTTCCTTCAGTTGCTTAGGGTGACCAAGCCCATAATATTCCATTTATATTCTTTCTCCCTTTTCTGTTGGAGTTACATAGGAGTGGTCCATAGGGGGCGCACTAGTTACTGGTTGGGAACCATCGGTCCATAGGCGCGCGAATAGGGGTCCATCCAGTTTATTCTTTTGGGGTTGTGTGTGGGACTTTCCTCTTGATGTGGAAAAATAGGCTCTTAGGACATATGCTGCCTTTACCGGAAAAAGAAAGTCAACGGACTTCATGGACGAGGAGGTGGAGGATGAATGGTATGGCTTGCTCACTTGCTTAAAAACTTATTTTCCAAAATAAGGAGAAAGAATATAAATCTTCGAATGGAGAAAAGCATATTCTAGTATTTGCCCATAAGCTTATTCAAAATAGGAGTGCTACATAAGCATATGCTAAAGGGGGAGGAATCCATTTATTATTTATTTCTTAGCCTGGGCCCAACTATGTACAGAAATCTATCTATTATTGCCTGCATCGACAGCAAAGTAAACTCTCGCTGATGATAGAAGAACAACTCTTAGGGCAGTTGCAAGGAAACTATGAGCTATTTATTGTTCCTTTCTTAGAAAAAAAAAGATAAAGGATGGCTTATGGTCTATTTTCTTACTTGACTATCCTGCCTGACTTGGCAAATAAAAGAGAACCCCATTTCTCCCTGAATTGGACTTGTTTGCTACCTTGGGAAATCTTTATGCTTACCTACTTGCTGACCTTAGGATAGGAAATGCATATTACCTGAAAGCTAGTCGCTCGGCTGGCACGCTATCAAAGCACTTAGGATTGGTTGGAACAGAACCCCCGATAAACTTGTGAACATTTCGGAGAATATATAGAGGAGGGAGAAAAATGTATATTTTGTATCGTTTCTTCGAAACCTCGCTTACGTTTCACTTCCCTTCACTAACCTCAGAGGGTACTACGGGCTTAGACTCTCTAAGATATCCATCACCAAACTAAAGAAAGTAGCGAAAATCATAAGAGAAGCTTTGTGTTCAGAAGGTTGGGAAGGAGTACGCCCGGTTTGTCTTGATTTGCTTCATCCATGATTCCCCTTGTGGAGTGAAGTGGAATGCTAAAGATACAAAAGTGAACCGTAGGATCTCGTCTTACCCCATTGACAAAACTTGACCAAGAAACCCTGTATGTATCGACTATGTAAATAAAGCCCTAATGTTTGAATTCCGCATACACCAAGAACGACCAATTAGCTCTAGCCAAACCTTTCACATAATTTTGCATTTATGCCCAAAAAGGGACAACGGGTTTTGCCCATTGGTTCAAAGAAGTATGCTAATTTCCTTGGATGTGTATTACTCTTCTGGATTTGGTCGGTTGTATTATATATATACTTATAAATATGAAAATGGAGCATTCTACTGTCAATGAAGTAAATACTCTAATTTGGAAATGTTGAGCTCTATTGTTTGGAATAGGCTCGCTCCATCCTTCCGCCCGGCTGTGCTTTTACCTTTTTTTGTAGTGATCTCGTGGTATTTTTTTGAAACGCCTGCCTTTTCCAATGATGGTGGAACCAGATCCAACACTTTCGGGATATCTCCCCGTGCTGCGCTCAGCATGTCCCACCATCTGAGCTAACCTAACCTGTCCTTAGCACGGACAACACTCAATATCTCGCAGTGGAATATGTCTACCGGAGTACGCTCCGCAAATCCCCACACTCAGATAGCACCCAAGTATAAGGCCCTCTCGACTGAGCATATCATCTAGGATCCACTCCCATATGCACAGTCTACTCAACTGAACAACACGTCTAGTCTACAAATGACTCCAAGATCCCTCTTATCCTAGATCCCTGCGCGACAGCCGACTTGCCCGCAAGACTTGTCCTTTTAGGTAAGGTAGACAGACCAGAGGAGTAGGGGTGCTTCTGATACCACCATGATCGGTAATGGAACGCTACGCCCTTGCTTTCTTTATGCCTAAAAATTGAATGAATTGAGGTTTATTAAAAGCCATTCGATTGATCAGAAAGGAAAACCAAACCTGTAAAGAACTTCTACTATTGATTGCCGGTGCGCATTAGTCCGACCAGATTCTAGATGATCTGCCAAAAGCTCACCGCCTCGTCCTATTTCATTCTTTTTTCTTTGAATGGAGCCTTAGCGAGTTCCGTTGCAGCCAGTTTGAATTCGGACAGAAGGCCTCCCAACTCGCTACAAGCCAAGAACCAACCACTATAAGTAAACTCCAATAAAGAAGCTTGGTGGAAAGAAGGAAAGAGAGAAAAAGCTACGTCTCTTTGATTAGTTATCCTTTCCAAAATAAATACTAGCTAGGGTTTCCAATTTTGCTCCCAATGTATCCATAAATGAGACATTTGTTCAAGAAGGAACCCTTCCGGGAATGTAATTATGAATAAATGGTCGATTTCCAAATTCTCTTGAGGGGATCAATGTGATAGATAGGGTACTCGCAAACACTCCACCTAGCCAAAGTAATGCCTCTAGAACCTCTAGAACAAACTTACCATCAACAGGCGACAATCCGGTAGGCAACAGAGAGAAAGTGGAAGAATAGCTACTTTTCTTACTTATGTTTCTGATCAATACAAAAGAGTTGCAGTCCTCAAGTTCAAGGCCTTAGAGTTATAAGGAAATTACATGGAACCTCTCTTTTCAATAAGCATTCTACGACTAACTATGCGCCTGACTATGGTTTATCAACTCTTACCTTTTGGTACGAGAACGGATGGTCGGAGGTTTAAGGATACACAGGTAGTGCCAGACTTCTCTGATTTCACTGGTAGAGGGTCTCATTTTAGCTTATTAACGTACAAAGACTATGTTAAGATTAGTATAAAGAAGGGGTTTTTCTATAAGCTTCACCAGAGAAAGCCTGTCTTCTCGGACATCCTGTAATCAATTTGGATCAGAAAAAAAAATCGTAGATAATGAAAGAAGAGTCAGCCCTTGGGGCACGAGTGGTTCCCCTATATGCAGGTCGCTACTTAAATTGACAAACTTTGTTTCAAGTGTTGCTGTGTCAAATCGGGATTGTTTGGGTGTTCTGAATGCAGATAGAAAGTCTTCGGTCATACTGGAAGCTGATCATACCTATTCCATCCTTAGTTGATTCTACGATCCCATGGGAATCCTAGAAAAGAATAACTTATAACATCCCTTCAAATTCTACTATAGAATTCGTTCTTTTGCTTTTGTCATTCGATCATGAAAACCGTGATTATTGAACAGAAAGCCATGAAGGTAGAAAACAAAATCAAAAGGAAATAAGATGAATTCCACATTGGCCATGAAGAGAGGAGCCTCAACCTCTTCCAAAAAAAGGAGGAACCTACCATCTTCGTATTTGTTTTATGTTTTTTTTACTCTAACAGCTGTTATAACCACTTTTTATTTTTTTTGCTAGTAGACCCCTCTTGCTCTTGGATCGCACCAGATCAAGCTACGGAACTAATCATGGAATGGATTCTATCGCTTTCCCAATCTGTTTATCACATTCTACATGCCCTTTTCGCAGAAATGCGGGAGACCTGGAGTGGACGGGAGCGCTATGCCCCCGTGGGAGGAAAAGAGCTGCTGGCAAATCCAAGTCCTTCGCGTTCGGAGGAGGAAACCTCCAATGCAGGGGTCCTGGTCTCATTCATGAATAGAAATGACTTCGACCTTAACGAACTGCCGCCCGAGCATGAGCAGCTCGAGCAGGAATTGCCGCGCGTAGAGCAACAGCCTCGTCCGTCAGTAGATTTAAACTATACTCCCGCCGAAGCAAATCCATTCAACCAACAACTTGAGGCCGCGCTCTTCCAAAGAAGGATGACTAGAACCCTAGCTGAAATCCGAGATCAATATCCAGCTCCGCCAACAGCTGACGATCCCGACAGTAATGCTAAGGGCGCCGTTATGGGGATGCTCAAATTAAATCCCAATTTGAGCGGGCCATTTAGATTTTTTTTAGGATCGCAAAGGCCTTTTTTGGATGGTGTCCTTTCGGATCCTGGGAGTCTTCCAGGCTATCAAGATAGGATAGAGCAAATAATGCATTGTAACGGAAAGGATATCAATTGCTTGCAGGATCTGATAGAACTCAAACTTCGTTTGGAGTCACGGGACTCCAGACAGATAAATGCTATTCTAGAAACATGGAAGGATCGGTATGCTATCAAAAACAGGTCTAATCAATTTTAAGCGTTTTCTCTTGTTTGTTTTCTATAAAAGACCTTGTGGGAAACAAGCGCGTGCAAAATAGCATTCTAGAGCCATTTTTTTTGAAGTTTGGAAAAAAGAAATAAATAATGAAACCATTCCATTACTACCAACCCACAGAAATACGGCCTCTCTGAGATATATGGTTTATACGAAGTTGGACTAATTTGGAAACATTGGGCAATTTGCTTTATACGTTTGGTTTTTGGTTTCTAGTCTGATTTTATTAGTTGCCATGATTGGGGCTATAGTACTTACTATGCATAGGACTACAAAGGTGAAAAGACAGGATGTATTCCAACGAACTAGGATTCTAGGAGGACGACAGATCACGATCTACTAAAAGGATCAATTCTGGCACAATGAATTTATGAGTTATTTTACACAATGAATTTACAAGTAGATGAAAATCAATAGGATATCTATATCAAGAAGGTTCCTATGGTTTAAGAAAGTACAGCTGAAATCAAGTCTTAGGCTTAGGTCACTGATTAGCCCGCGATGCTTTCAGATTACGGTATGGATCAAAGGAACCCTTTGCACAGCTATACCCTAACAGACTATCAAACTCATCTATTTATTTGACAAGATAGTAAAGCAAACAATGGAGCTTTACATGGAATGTTTGACCGGTATATGTAAAATGTAGGGCTCTCAAAAGAGAATGTATATCAGCTTAGTTTTTCAGAAGACAACTAGAATTTCGCAGCTGCCGTATAGTTGATTGTTCTGAGTTCCCACCTGTTTCGTTCTCATCTGAAGAGTAGGTCAGTTTCACGAATGCAAGGATTTCCTACTACTCTCATGTGCAAACCTTGGTCGTATACATCGGTGAACTAGCATAGCTGAGCTAGAGGAGTAATATCAATATAGCTGCACAGAGCTAAAGGGCATTCCACAGAGGAACCTCGGCAAAGCAGAACAAGAAGTAGCAGAAAGCAAAACTGCATCCATTCATCTCAGATTCCAAACAATTCGTGTTCCGTTTAACTGGTTTAGTGGACATTAGCCTTGCTGATCTATCTAGAGTGTGATTCTGTAGAATTGTTTTGTGCCACTTATACTGTGGCATTCAAAGTCTAGTTGCTTGTTCTTCACTGGGAAGTGATCTGCAGCATCCGAATTAGTCCATGTCTTGGTTGTTTTTTCTGTGTGATGGATTTTAGAGCTCGATCTTGCATACATTTGCGTTCGTTGTTTTCTAGCTCCGGTTCAGCCGTTATCTGACGGTATCATTTCTTTTTCAAGAAGTATTTATGCATCAAACAAAGTAGTGCTCACCCTATTTTACGTCAATCGTACCTTATGAAACCTATCTTCTTATGTTGATTGAATGACATTTAAGAGACTTTTATACTCTCTAGTTTATTCCAGGAAGTCGCCTCTGGTTTTAGCCTGTAGTTTCAGTTCAACAGCATAGTTGGGAGTGTCCATGGCCTCAGGCCTACTGAGAGTGCAAACTGAACTGCACCTTCCCTTCATCCTCCGAACCTTACTAAAGGAAAAACCGTACATACGTTGTTTTATCGACAGCAAGCAAGGTATCTTCTCTTCCACTTGCTTGATCAGATCTCGCAGGAAGAGTGAACTAGTAGGCTTCTTGATCCTCCAATAAGTGGTAGTCACAAAGCCCGCACATTCCAATTCGATCATAACATGACTAGTTTCCTAAGGCATGACTTATCTTCCCAGAATAGCAAGCATATCGTAGCTATTTCACATAGTGTCCTGAGATATCAGTAGCTCTAGTCAATGCTGGCCTTACTCTTCCCTTTCCTTATGCTAAGTGGCAACCTCTTGTTTAAGAGTGCGGAATCCTATTTGTGTATCAGAAGACTATGGTGACCCGTAGATCTTCTATTTCACCGGAATTTGTTGATTGTCATTTACAATGTTCATTGTAAGATCACTGAAGGTCCTAAATTGGGAGAGTTTGCTTGCTATCGAACAAAGAATGGAATCTAAAAAAACAATGAAATACATTCACACAAGCTGGACCATTGCCTTCGGCAACGCCCTAATTCCTTTCCTATCTTTCTTCTTTCTCCGTCACTAGATTCCGGTTAAAACGCTTGGTCCACCCATGCTTTTCCTCTCCATTTTTCATAAGGAAAGGGAAAGCAGTGCCAACTTATTGGAATTCTGCATGGCATATTTCCCAACCTTCATTCCTGCTATTCCAGGCTCTAGTGCTCAGTCATAAACCTATTGCCCGCTCCGCTTTCCCATTCCTATTTCTTTCGGTATCTGAATCTTCCTGAATTCAAGTAGAGAATACCAGGGCTTTCTTCTTCTTTGATTTTCCTTGGGGCAGAGGATAAAAAAAATGGATTTCCGACATAGCACCTGCGGCATTAGGATTCTAAGATTTAGAAGGGGAAGGCTGATACGTCTCCAACGTATCTATAATTTTTTATTGTTCCATGCTGTTATAATATCAATCTTGGATGTTTTTATAATCATTTACAGCAATTTTATTTCATTTTTGGAGACTAACCTATTAACCTAGTGCCCAGTGCCAGTTGCTGTTTTCTGCCCTGTTTTTGTTTTACAGAAAATCAATACCAAACGAAGTCCAAATGCAACGAAACTTTTTGGAGATTTTTTCATGGGCAAGAAGAACACCATAAGCATCGAGGGGAGGCCAGAAGACCTTGGTGGGCCCCACGAGCCACCAGGGCACGCCTGGGGGGGCAGGCGCGCCCTGGTGCCTCGTGGGCCCCACCAAGCTCCGTTTGACCTAATTCCAGCACTATAAATTCCAGAAAAAATCAGAAACCCTCAGGAGAGTCCACGAAATACTTTTTACGCCGCCGCAAGCCCCTGTTCCAGAGAGATCCCATCTGGGGTCCTTCTCCGGTGATCTGCCGGAGGGGGAATCGATCACGGAGGGGCTCTACATCAACCTTGCTGCCTCTCCGATGATGCGTGAGTAGTTTACCACAGACCTTCAGGTCCATAGTTAGTAGCTAGATGGCTTCTTCTCTCTTTTTGATCTTCAATACAATGTTCTCCTTGATGTTCTTGGAGATCTATCCGATGTAATCTCTTTTTGCGGTGTGTTTGTTGGGATCCGATGAATTGTGAGTTTATGATCAGATTATCCATGAAATTATTTGAGTCTTTGCTGCACTCTTTTATGCATGATTATTATAGCCTCGTATTTCTTCTCCAATCTATTGATTTGGTTTGGCCAACTAAGTTGATTTATCTTGCCATGGGGAGAGGTGCTTTGTAGTGGGTTCGATCTTGCGGTGCTCAATCCCAGTGACAGAAAGGGACATGACACGTATGTATCTTTGCTACTAAGGATAACAAGATGGGATCTATTCATTGGGTTTATTAATTCGTGAGTTTGTCTTGTCTACATCATGTCATCGTTCTTAAGGCATTACTTCGTTCTTATGGACTTAATACACTAGATGCATGCTGGATAGCGGTCCATGTGTGGAGTAATAGTAGTAGATGCAGGCAGGAGTCGGTCTACTAATCTTGGACGTGATGCCTATATACATGATCATTGCCTTGGATATCGTCATGATTATTTGCTTTTCTATCAATTGCCCAACAGTAATTTGTCTACCCACCGTATGCTATTTTCTTGAGAGAAGCCTCTAGTGAAATCTATGGCCCCCGGGTCTATCAAAATTATATTACTAAAACCCTAAAAATATTGCTGCCATTTTCTTTTATTTATTTTATTTAGTATTTTTGCTGCAATATATCAATCTATCAAATACAATTTAATCTTGCAATCTTACCGCCAAGGGATTGACAACCCCTTTTTTGCGTTGGGTGCAAGGATTTGTTGTTTGTGTGCAGGTACGGCTAACGAGGTGTTGTGTGATTCTCCTACTGGTTCGATAACCTTGGTTTCATAATCGAGGGAAATACTTATCTCTACTGTGCTGCATCATCCCTTCCTCTTCGGGGAAATACCAACGCAAGCTACAAGTAGCAGGAAGAATTTCTGGCGCCATTGCCGGGGAGACATCATCAACATTTATCAAGTACCTTTGCACAAACTCTCATCTCCTTGCATCTACTTTATTTGACATTTGCCTCTCGTTTTCATCTCCCCCACTTCTAAAACGTTTTTACAAAAATATAAAAATATTTTTTCGTTTGCCTTTTTCTGTTTGCTTGTTTGCTTGCTTGCTTTACCATTGTGGCTAGTTCTTCACTCATTACTATTACCCCTGAAAATGAAGTGCTTAATTTTAAACAAAGGGGAGGAGAGAATTTGAAAGATGCTTGGTATAGGATTTGTGATGCTCATAATAGATCAACTCGTAAGCAATCCACTACTATTCTTCTTCACAATTTTTATGTGGGCATTACTACTTGGTATAGATTTGTGCTTGATACTATTACCGGAGGGAATTTCTTGATGTGTCCCTCTATGGATGCTTTTAATGCTATGGGAAATTTAGTGGGATCACCATCTATTACTATTAATGAAACAACTTTGACCTTGGAACATGTTATGCAAAGGATAGATGCTATTGAAAATAAAATGCCTACCATTGAGCATATTGAAAATTTAGACAAAAAGATTCATAACCTTGTCACTCAGTTTGGATCTAAGGTAGGGATTACTCTTAAGATGCTAAAAGAGAAAGAACCGATAATTAATGAAATGATGGAACAAAGTCCCGCTAGGATTGATAAGTTGGAAGAAATTATTAATAACTTGGGTTCCGCTTTTTCTTCCATGAAAACTATTGAAAAGACTCCTCCTAGCAAGAATTGCAAATTTTTTTATGTCCCTAAAACCAATGGTGCTACTTCTAGTAAGGGAAATGAGGAGATTAAAATGATTAGTGTGCACCCCAATTTCGCCGATATAATTAAGGAACATATCTACAAAAGTAAAATTCTTGATTTTGTGCCTAGAAGTGTGATGATCAGAAATACCTATGTTAAATCCATTAAGAAAAATGGATGCTTGATTGAGGAATTGGAAACCAAGGATGACAATACTTGAAATTATGCATTATGCCTAGCTAGGGGCATAAAACAATAGCGCTTGTTGGGAGGCAACCAATGAATAAAATAAATTTTTGCTATAAGTTTCTGTTATGGTGTGTTTTTACTGTCATGCTACTGGTATGATGGTGTTTTTGTGTTTTTAATTAGTGTTTGTGCCAAGTAAAGCCTTTAGGATGATTTGGAAGATAGTATAATTGATGCTGTTTGAAAACAGAAAGTTTTGCGTCCAGTGCTGGAATTTTGTTTTTTCACTGTTACGTCAAAACCTTCTGAATTTTTTACACAGTATTGGTATATGAATTTTCCATGTTTCCCTAAGTTTTCAGAATTTTTGGAGTTACAGAAGTATGACTATAATTCAGATCTCTACAGACTGTTCTGTTTTTGACAGATTCTGTTTTTGTTGCACTACTTGCTTGTTTTGATGAATCTATGGATTGTATCGGGGGGTATAAGCCATGGTGAAGTTAGAGTACAGTAGGTATAATGCAAAAATAAAATATGAATGGGTTTGCAACAGTACTTATAGTAGTGATTTGTTTTGTTATACTAACGGATCTCACGAAGGTTTTGTTAAGTTTTGTGTGATTGAAGTTTTCAAGTTTTGGGTGAGATCACGATGGATGAAGGAATAAGGAGTAGCAAAAGCCTAAGCTTGGGGATGCCCGAGGCACCCCAAGGTAATATTATAGGAAGACTCAAGCGTCTAAGCTTGGGGATGCCCCGGAAGGCATCCCCTCTTTCTTCTACCAACCATCGGTAATTTTACTTGGAGCTATATTTTTATTCGTCACATGATATGTGTTTTGCTTAGAGCGTCTTGTATTATATGAGTCTTTGCTTTGTTTGCTTTTTAGTTTGTCACAATCATCTTTGCTGAACACACCTATCTTGAGAGAGCCACATGTTTATCATCATGATTTATTAGAATACTCCATGTGCTTCACTTAAATTTTTTGAGTTAGGCAGTTGCTCTAGTGCTTCACTTAAATCTTTTTGAGCACGGTGGTGGCTATATTTTGAAGAAATAAACTCTCATGCTTCACTTATATTATTTTGGTAGTTGATTAAAATTTTGAAGAAATGAATTCTCATGCTTCACTTATATCATTTTGAGAATTGAGTTGATTAAAATTTTGAAGAAATGAATTCTCATGCTTCACTTATATTATTTTGAGAATTGTTAAGATTGAAATTTTTGAAGAAATATTTGCACTCTCATGCTTCACTTGAATCTTTTTAAGAGTTGATCTATAGTAACGGTAATTTGCACAAGATATGAATTTGGTCCCAAAGTGAAGAATATTCAAGAGGGATATAGATAAAAACTTTCATATAGATCATTGGATATGATGAGTGTGATTCCTTGCAATAGTTTTGCGATATGGAGATGATGATATGTGAGTCATGTTAGTGAGTAATTGTGCTTTAGTAAAAATATTGGTGTTAAGGTTTGTGATTCCCTATGCAAGCACGTTAAGTCAATAGTTATGCAATGAAATTATATCCTACTTATGGTGCATTATTCGGTGTTAGTTGTGTTCAATGCATGTTTATGACCGTTTTCGTTTTTTGGTTGGTTGCTTCTAAATCTTTTGCTAGCCTTCATTTGTACTAAGCGGAAATACTACTTATGCATCCAAAATCCTTAAACCCAGTTTTGCCTTATGAGTCCACTATATCTACCTATATGCGGTATTTCAATGCCGTTCCAAGTAAATTTGCGTGTGCCAACTCTAATTTTCAAAATAATTTTTCTGTTTTGTGTGCCCATACCGCTCATGAAGCGGCAGGGGGTGGCCAATATTTTCCATGTTAGGTGTGTTATTCTCACGATGAGTGTTTATTCACTTGTCATTGCAAGAGAGTATGGTTGGTAATAGGGATGCCCAGTCCCGCATGAAATGAAATTAATAACAACAAAATTCCTTGGAATGTGATGGTATGGAGGGCACCCGTGCATACGGCTAGCCATGGAATGTGAAAGAAATGGTGGAAAGGAAATGAATTTTACTTTCTGTTTGGGAACCACCTATGATGTGTCTAGCATGGAAAATATTGGGAATTCTCGATCGTTTTCGTTGACAGGAAAAGCATGCCTCTCAAAATATTTTTATCTCTTTAATTTCAGCTTTGAGCTCTGGCACATTTGACAAATCTCTGCTTCCCTCTGCGAAGGGCCTATCTATTTACTTTTATGCAATTTTTTATTTTTATTTGAGTCTCCATCTTCTCTTACAAAAGCACCAACTAGGGAGCACTATTGTCATACTTGTGCATTGGATGTAGCTAATATTCGAGTGTGTTTTCATGAATGGATCAATGATAGAGCATAATGGGCTAGGGATAACTTTCTTTAGCATTGATATTTTGAAAGACATGGTTGCTTGTTAGTATGCTTGAGTATCTATGTTTTCATGTCAAATTATAGACTATTGCTTTGAATCATATAAGTCCAATGTCCATGCTACAAAAGAAAAGAATATGTGATGAATATGTTAGGCAGCATTCCACATCAAAAATTCTGTTTTTATCATTTACCTACTCGAGGACGAGCATGAATTAAGCTTGGGGATGCTGATACGTCTCCAACGTATCTATAATTTTTGATTATTCCATAATGTTATAATATCAATCTTGGATGTTTTTATAATCATTTATAGCAATTTTATATCATTTTTGGAGACTAACCTATTAACCTAGTGCCCAGTGCCAGTTGCTGTTTTCTGCCCTGTTTTTGTTTTACAGAAAATCAATACCAAACGAAGTCCAAATGCAACGAAACTTTTTGGAGATTTTTTCTTGGGAAAGAAGAACACCAGAAGCTTCGAGGGGAGGCCAGAAGACCTTGGTGGGCCCCACAAGCCACCAAGGTGCGCCTGGGGGGGTGCAGGCACGCCCTGGTGCCTCGTGGGCCCCACCAAGCTCCGTTTGACATAATTCCAGCACTATAGATTCCAGAAAAATCAGAAACCCTTAGGAGAGTCCACGAAATACTTTTTACGCCGCCGCAAGCTCCTGTTCCAGAGAGATCCCATCTGGGGTCCTTCTCCGGTGATCTGCCGGAGGGGGAATCGATCACGGAGGGGCTCTACATCAACCTTGCTGCCTCTCCGATGATGCGTGAGTAGTTTACCACAGACCTTCGGGTCCATAGTTAGTAGCTAGATGGCTTCTTCTCTCTTTTTGATCTTCAATACAATGTTCTCCTTGATGTTCTTGGAGATCTATCCGATGTAATCTCTTTTTGCGGTGTGTTTGTTGGGATCCGATGAATTGTGAGTTTATTATCAGATTATCCATGAAATTATTTGAGTCTTTGCTGCACTCTTTTATGCATGATTATTATAGCCTCATATTTCTTCTCCGATCTATTGATTTGGTTTGGCCAACTAAGTTGATTTATCTTGCCATGGGGAGAGGTGCTTTGTAGTGGGTTTGATCTTGCGGTGCTCAATCCCAGTGACAGAAAGGGACATGACACGTATGTATCGTTGCTACTAAGGATAACAAGATGGGATCTATTCATTGGGTTTATTAATTTGTGAGTTTGTCTTGTCTACATCATGTCATCGTTCTTAAGGCATTACTCCGTTCTTATGGACTTAATACACTAGATGCATGCTGGATAGCGGTTGATGTGTGGAGTAATAGTAGTAGATGCAGGCAGGAGTCGTTCTACTAATCTTGGACATGATGCCTATATACATGATCATTGCCTTGGATATCATCATGATTATTTGCTTTTCTATCAATTGCCCAACAGTAATTTGTCTACCCACCGTATGCTATTTTCTTGAGAGAAGCCTCTAGTGAAATCTATGGCCCCCGGGTCTATCAAAATTATATTACTAAAACCCTAAAAATATTGCTGCCATTTTCTTTTATTTATTTTATTTAGTATTTTTGCTGCAATCTATCAATCTATCAAATACAATTTAATCTTGCAATCTTACCGCCAAGGGATTGACAACCCCTTGTTTGCGTTGGGTGCAAGGATTTGTTGTTTGTGTGCAGGTACTGCTAACGAGGTGTTGTGTGATTCTCCTACTGGTTCGATAACCTTGGTTTCATAATCGAGGGAAATACTTATCTCTACTGTGCTGCATCATCCCTTCCTCTTCGGGGAAATACCAACGCAAGCTACAAGTAGCAAAGGCTGAGGAGAGGGATCACATGCATTGAAGCAATCTCAAGATTCAGAAACGATCAAAATAATGGTACGGGGAGAAGAAAGAGAGGAGAGTCACGAAAATAGGGTAAACGCAAAGAGACGATGAAAAACAATCAGAGAGGAGAGGGAAGAATGACAATGGAAATCATAAAGCTCAGCGAGGAGCACATTACTATGAATAATAATGGAGAGGGACATTAAAGGGGAAAACTAAGCAAAGAGATATATAAATATATTAGAAAAGCTTTTCACTTCTACTTCGTTTTCTTGTTTAGATTCATTACTTCAGTGATTGAACATGGGCAGATACCTATAAGGACCCCATTTCATTGACCTTCGCCCTTTTATATCCCTCGTTAAGATATGTTATCCGGACCAACTCCCACATAGAAAACCAAGAGCAGTGAGTTACAAAACCAAGAGCAGTTAGAATCGCGTAGCTGCGTGCCCCTTTTTCTGACTAGCTTCTTGTGAAAAGCATTTCAGGCACGAGCACACCTGATGAACTCAGAAACCTACTATGGAATCAATCAACCCATCGCACCCGAGTGCTCTGCTCTCCAAGCTCTGCGCAGGTGTTTTATAATTAAAATCCCCGAACGATTTTATGCTATCAAAGTAGGTGGATTGGTCTGTGGTGCTCACTAAACCTGCTATTGGACGGGATCAGACATAGGTCTTAGATGATCTCGATCTTGAAGAAAGCATAACTAATGTCATTTTAAGAGAAAGATGACACTATGGATTGAAGGTAGCTTTTTCTCCATATGGGAAATCAAAACTTCATTTGATTGAGCGCTATAGGTTAAGTTGGTTGGTTAGTGTATCACGACCGGGGACACCTGGCACTGATTCATTCCTGTCTTCTTCAAAACCGAAACGGATAGGTTGTCTTAAAGATCATTTCTATAGCGAGAAGGAGGAACTTTCTTACTAAGGCAACTTGTAGATTTTAAACGCATTCATCTTTCCTTTTTCTTGAACAGCTCAG